>JAWNKV010000456.1:0-600000 GCA_035041805.1 Amiota mariae | reverse complement strand
CCAGAAACAAAGCACAGAGAAAGCAAGGATTTAAATAACATAAAATAACGATTTCAAAACAACAGAAGATTTGGATTTGTAAAAATGTATCTTAGTTTCTTTGTTTGTATCTTTGCTTTTTTCGTACTTAAATATATATGTTGTGGCTGAGAATAGATTTGTTTTGCATATGCAACAACCACAAACGCACAAATGTTCAGATTTTCTTTGCCTTCCTCTCTTGCTTACTTTATCGCTTTATCCCTTTTGTGACTCTATTCTGTTCTGTTCTGTTCTTTTCTTTTCTGTTCTGTTCTATTCTGCTTTCGTTGAGGTTTTTGTGGTCTCATTTTATGGAAGTTATAGTAAAAGCGGCTTAAAATCGCACGCATTTCAAACAAAGAAATAACTTCATTGTGGGTCCTTCAAGTTGCTAAGTAACAGGCACAAGGATATTTGTGTCAAAGGACATTGTGTCATACATAAGTGCGGTGTGTGTGCGTATACGTATGAGTGTGCGTGTGTATTTTTGTGTAGACAAGGTCAATTGTTGCCATTTGTTGCGGTTGTTTTTTTGGATTCTCTTTGACATTTTGAGTGTGCAATATTTTTCCGAGATACTCGTACTTTTTATTTTCTTCCGGTTGCCTTACACTACTATGTATAATGTTGATTGTCATTTTTTTTTTCTACGTGATCCTAACAGTATGAAATGCTTATGTATTATGTATTAAATGAATCTCTGCTCATTTGTAGGTTACTCGTATTAATGATAATTGCAGATGAAGTAATTCTCAGCACGCATAACTCATCATGATGATAATTGTTTTGTATCTTGCGGGTAAATTGCTTTTGAAAACCTATAAACACACATAGATACACACAGACACACACAGACACACACACACAAATACATCTATCTCTCTTATCTTTCTCTTAATTTTCAAAAGAATACTTAAGTTTAAATTTAATTTGCAATATAATGTTTGTTTGTTGTCTTTGCTGTTTATTTTCTTAATCTCAGACTAATTGAGTCTTGATTCCATCCCCTTCCCTTTCATACCCTTCTTAAATATATTTTCTTTTCTTTTTGCATTGTAATTCATGCATTCATGCACTTGAGATTTCAAACTAATTTTCTACAAAAGAAATCATTTAAAATATTACAAAATCCCTTTCATTCTTTACTCTATTTTACTTTGATTAGAAATTTATATAACCAAGGATATTATATTCTTAATACATACACATATAAATATATCTACATATCTATGTATGTATGTATATTTGAGATAGTGGTTTCAATTCATTTGTTATACATATGCACATACATATATCTAAGCAATAGCAACATTGCTGACATTGTCAGATGGCTTTTCTCAGATCATCATCTCATTTGGCATAAATTCTTGTGTAAATAGTCAAATCTACAATACTAAAAATCTCTATAGGCAAACAACTACACAAAAATATACAAATTCTAATTGGATTTTTGTTTGCAAACAATTTTATTGTGTCACATAATCATAGCATAGCATAGCAAAACATTACAAAGAATATTATGTAGAATACAATTACCAAATGAAATTGAACATTGAACATTGATTTTTACATAAAAACATCCACAATGTATTAGTATGTAAGTAAGTACAGTGAGTACAGTGAATACATAAAGATAAAAAATTTATGTGTTTCTTTGTTCATGTAGTAGATGTAAATGTAAGATACATTTTAATAGAAATTTACATAGAATTATGTTGACAACTTGAATATTAATGTGTTATCAATGTGGATATGTGAATATGTAGTGTGTTTTTCTGTTGGGTGCAACCTTTTCATCTAAAACATCTGCTTTAATTGAGAGCCTATTAAATAACTTAACCCTGCTGTGAGATTTTTAAAAAAAATTTACGAATCTTTGATTAAGGTTTGATTTGGTCCATACTAGTGATGCATTCGTTTTCGCAAAAAATCATGTGAATATTTGTGTCTCATTTTCTGGAATAGATCGAGCATTTCATGTATCGACGTCTGCGTTGTTAAAATAAAGTCTAACAACACTTGGGAAGTCTTACGTCACACCACTTTCCCGTACGGAAACGCGACTTTATCAACTCAGTTTCGTCAGTCATCAAACACTCGCCACAACCTATTTTAGTGAGCACAGTGGAGAAGCGTGTATCACTCTGGCTCACGACTTGTACGAGTGGATAGTAGTCTAAAGACTGGAGTTTTTTAAGGTTTCTGCAAGCAAACAAATCGAGATTGCCGAAATTGGAGTCGTACACACCTGTCAAGGGTCGTTAGCAAGCGTTTACCGCATTGAAGAGATGTGTGCCTATCACATCAATGATGAAACAACGTAAAGTTGCGTAATAAATACCGATAAATTCGTTGATTTAACTATATATTTTTGTTTTATCTTAATATACAAAAATTATATATCCTTTGATTTCGTTTGTGTTTTTTTTTTTTTTTTTAATTAAATATTTGTATATTCATTTTAAATTTCTTGTCCCTATTTAAGTGCATGACAGTGTATTTTTTTCTGAAATCGATAATTTATGGCACCATTAGATCCAAATCGCACGAGACCGGAGGTTTTGTGACAACTAGAGCTTTCTTTAGCTGAGGCGCATATGATAAAACTTACAGTTCTCAGCATAGTTACTGACTGAGGTTTTTTTTTTTTTTTCGATTGGGAAGCATTAAAAGCCAAGTCAAGGAGGAATGAGAGAGCATTACTGCTCAAAGTCTGCTTCTACACCATGTAATCAAGATACAAATTTAATTAGAACTTCTTGTCGATATCAAACTAAGACCTATTTCTTCTACATTCGTCTGAACTCGTCGTTACCGTTCGATACGCCGCAGCTCTGTCATGATTTGAGCTGCCGCCTGACTTAATGCGTCCCAGTTCAGCTGCGATTAATACATATGATGATCTGGCAATCTCAAATCTCGGGTAATGCAGGAAGACGTGTGCAGCAATTTCGTTTTCGACTCTACAAGTCGGACAGAAGGGTTCATCATCATATCCCCGCTTATGCAGATGTTCCTTGAAACACATGTGTCCGCTCAGGAACTGCGCTAGGTAATAGTTGACCATGCCAAACTTTCTACCAATCCATTCTTCGACGTTATTAATGAGTCCACCTGCCTTCATCAGAACAGTGCTCATCATAAATGCGAATAGTGGATTTAACTCTGCCACAACTAAGTCAACCGGCATTATACTCGCCATTACCAGGATTGCATCGCTGAATACTATTCGAAATGCAGCATAGACGCGAATGCACATAATCCATAGACTGCATACATTTACCTCATATATGGATTTGTCCTACTAGCCTCCATCCAGATAGGCGCAGCATAGACTAGTACCGACGTTACGACATTAGCCAAAATTCATCGTTTGCGCTCTCGGGGTCCTCCACAGTTCGGGTTCAGCCTGAGGACAGCACCTGCTACTTTCGATGCTTTAGCAGCTGTCTGCGTCAAATGCTGCTTGAATCTCATCTTTGAGTCCAGTTCAACTCCCAAGTATCTCAAAAATGGTTGTGACATAATCTCGCGATAAGACTGAACATCATCCACAGATTCAGTGTCCTCTTTCAGTAATATTAATTCTAATTCATCGTAGGATTAAGTCAAAATCTGACATTAAATGTTTTGCGGCAATTTTCTTTGCAAAACTTACCGAAAATATACTTTATTCAGTAGATTACAGAAATTATCGACTAAAAAAATTAAAAATAATTCGTTTGTAAATAAGAGTAAATGAAATGCTTAGTACTTTGAGTTAAATCAAAGAAAAATATGATCTTGTATTAAGATAAGTAATTTTAAAATTTTTCTCAGCCCCGCCTTAAGTTAGATAATTGAATTTTTGCAAAATAAGAATGTTTAATAAAAACACCACGTGAGCTGAATTTTTAAGTTAATATATTTCACCGTTCAAAAGTTATAAAGGAAACAATCCAATAATTGGACCAAATGGACTTAATTTAACAACAGGTTTAAGCAAGTTTTAATTGGAAATAATGTGGGCCCACCAAATTCTTAAAATTTTAAGCAAATAGGATTTGCCAATTTAAGGTGCAAATATGCAAATTGCCAGCAAGAATTGTCATCGATTAAGGGGCTTCCACCACTCGGTTCAATGCCTTACAAATATCAAACTATTGTGAAAGTTGTATACAAAGAAAAGAAACTAACAATATAATGAAAGAAACAATAATTAACTAAATATTAATGAAAAACCTACAAACAAACAAAAAAAAAAAAACCTTAAAAAAGTATTCAATGGTTGCCTTCTTATGCCACATCACATCGCATCGTATGAGAGGATTGCATCGCACCATATAACACAGCAGAGTAGAGTTTAACATAACATACTATGTATATACATAAGACTGTATGTTGTACATGAATCTAGATACATTACATTTTGTACATATGTATGTATCTGTACTACTTTACTACAACTATACTAAGTGTATTTATACATACTTGTATTCTTATTCTTACTCTATGAAACCGGATGTAAATGCATGCATGCATGCATATGTAAATGAAAATATGAAAACTATGCAATGTTCGCGCCCTAATATGTATATTTGCTTGGCTAATCTTTTGCATGTAAAATGAAATTCACACACTCACATTCTTAGTGGTGGACATCCACATCTATATCCGCATCCGCGTCTACGTGCTTACATAATATTGTAATAAGTAATCCTGCAAAACTGTGGAAATGCTTTTAGTAAGACACAATCCTCCAATGCAATGCAACGCAACGCAGCTCAATGTGAGGCAAATGCATGTGAATGTGCAACTTGCTTGAACAACAAACGGGCAACGAAGTCTCTGTGTGTGTGTGTGAGTATCTATGTATATCCATGTTCATGTATCTACAACTGTATAGACACGCATATATGAGTTTAATAATAAAACAAAATCCACAAAAAACAAAAAAGGAAAGAAAGAAATGAAGCAACGGAAGTACGAGTAGTATAAAACATACCCACACACTCACACGCATCAAATCTAAACATACATTGAAGAGAAATGCATAGAAAAGCTTGCAATGCAACGAGGGCACAAAACCACAAAACGCAACATAAAGTAAAAATGGCGTTGGGTTTTCTTTGTTTATAATTTTTTTTTTCTTTTTTTTTTTTTTTTTTGCTACCGACAACGCGGGTCAAGGTTCAGAAGCGAGCATTTTGTTGTTACCATTGTTCTCCCTATTTCACTGATGCACTCTTAGAAGGTGGTAAACCTTTTATTTGTTTTTTTCCTTTTTGTTTTGTTTTGTTATCGCTATTCCGATTTTGTTATTATTATTCATGCTATGCAACTCACTTACAATATTTCATATTGTATCCCTTTCAATCTCTTCCTCTAAATAAGTATTATATCAATTTCTATCTTTTTGTATTAGTCTGGCGTTTGACTTCTTGTTACTGCAAATATCTTCATTATTTTCAATTACAATTTTTTTTTATATTTTACATTCTGCTGATTTTAAAATATTAAAAAGTTATAGTATGTAAAATGAAAAATGAAAAATACAATATGTATTCGACTACCCAGGAAGATAACGCTGTCGTGTAAGTGATCTTTTTTCTCCTTTTACTTTCATACACTGAACGCTGTATGGGCAGTTTTTGTTGTAGTCATTTCCATTACCAGCATTGCATTATTAATTAAAATGTCAGAAATTTATAAAACGCGACGTATGAGTAACGCCTCAAAAAATATAAATACAAAATGAAAGGAAATTTCTCTATAGCAAAAGAAAGAAGCATGGGAAATGAGAAAATGGAAATATATATGTATACTCTTATATAAATGTGAATACACATAGATACGTTTGTGTGATGCGTTTGCTTATTTCCCCTTTTTTGATGTGATTCTGGAGGGAGGAAGAATGTTTCTTATATGGCGGCATCATTTATAGGATGACATCTACCTTCTACATCCATTTTTACAATAATGAGTGCATTTACATGCAAATAACAAATGAATGATGATGAACAATCAACAACAACTGAACGAGTAAACACACCAATACTTTTGCACATTGAACAACATGGGCGTAGAATCCAAGAGGGATAAGCTCACACTATTTATGAACAACAATAAAAAGATGATCCAAAGCTTATATGATAACGTAAATGTTGATGGCTTTGAAATTAAGATGTGACTAATTGTTGACTATGACATAGATTAGATTAGATTAAAGTCAGGGCAGGAACTAAACACACCTCGTCACTGTGACCACCAGTCTGCCTATTGTGACAACCTTCGTAATTACCGTTCCTCTGATATTCTGGTATTCATCAAGAATTCCAATACCTTCTTCAAAGGCAAATCTGTAATTTCATTTGGTTTCATCTACTGGAAAACTTACTATTTATTACATAAAAGAAGACATTTTGAAATAATTTGATGGGTGTCAGCTTTTTGTTAGCATGTGAATGTTTCTATCTTTATTAAAAAGAAAAGAGAATAAAATACAATATTTGAATGATAATAATATCTAGAATGCATAATATGGGCATCTATCTTTAATTGTTTATTTTATTGCATTGGTTTTTTTTTTTTTTTTAACAATAAAAATTTTAATTTTTCTGTTACACAACTTTAACACAATTAGTTAAGTACGTGGGATAGAACAATTACATTAATAGGATCTAATAGAAAGGTCGACAGAATGAGATCTTCTCAACCGACTCGCCACTCTGACTCCTGCCATTCTGCGTTGCTTTAAGAGACACCTGGCTAGTCTATTTGGATGATTTTTTAACCACTCCATATATTTCTTGGCTTGACGATTGATCACATCGCCAATGAATGAATCCTTCCAAAGTAAAAATTTACATTAAATTTGTTGGTGGACAAACCAAAATATTCAAATGCCCCTATCAGAAACGAATTGCCTCTTCTTGCACTGTTCATAGAAACCGACAAACATGGATACATGCATATACACATATGTATAAATATGTATATATGTATATATATAGTGTATTGAATGAATTTTTATTTTTGTCTGTTTGTTTGTTTTTTCAATTATTTTTGACACTTTTTGTGGAGGAGAATATTATTTAATTTTTTTTTTTTTTCAAAAAGGCATACATTTTTATGTGCCCATGGCAGTTGTGTTTATTAATTTATTTATTGATTGATAAATATTCTGCAAACTCTTTGTGAAAAACTATTAAATTTCAATCAACTTTAATTTACAAACAAAATTTTATTCAAAAAAATCAGCAATCATCAATCAATTATAGAGAAGTAAAGAAGGAAGAGTTCATGTTGATTTAAGAAATTAGAAATTTTATTTTGTTTTGCATCTGTCTGATTATTCAAATTGTCACTCTTTAACATTTATTTATTTGAGGACAAGTGTGCAAAATATCTAACGAATATGAATGGTTTTGTGTACAGAAGAAGTTTAATTATCAAAAATGTATTGCAAACCTAGTGAACTTTTCTCATTTACATTAGTTGTCAACTTATACCAAAGAAAACTTTTTCCAATTTATTAATTTTTTTTATTTTTTTCTTTATTTTCTTGATTTGCAATTTTCGTCAGATGACTACCAGCGAATTTTAATCACTGTAAGCAGATTTGGATGAGTTAATCACTCATCCAGGATGCAGAAAGGGAAATCTAGAGGGTGTTGCCTTTTCAGGAGTCGCGTTTCGGTGCTGTTGTCCATCAAATTCATTGCCAGGTGATTGACATGGTCCTCCAACCTTATAATGAATTGTCTGTTGCTGAGCTTGACTATTTCTTCTTTTAACGTTGGTATCTACTGGTCTCGACATGACCAAAAATAAATATAAACTTATCAGTTTAAAATGAGTTGAATACAGGATAAAGTTATTATTTTGTTATTAAATTGCAAAGGTGCCAGCAAATATGACAAAGTTCAGAAAGTTTCAGAAAGTGTTCTAGACAAATCAACTGACTTGTTAAGTTAGTTTCACATTTTTTTTATTGATATACAATTTGTATTTCATTCTATTTTTATTTTATTCTATTTCTTTTCAATCCACAAACTTTCATGAAATGTAACGAGCTCGTAACGATTTAAGTGCCTCCATTATCATCAGCTTTGCTTCAATGTTGTTACACTTATTAAATTCTTTTAGAATATATTTCGTAGTTCATAATCGTATAATTTTTCTTATTTTTGTTGATTGTATTGTTATTGTCGTTGCATATTCACATATGAGATTTTAATGCAATTTGCGCAATTTTCAGAATTTTCACAATTTGTGTAATTTGCGCACAGCTGCGTGGCTTAACATTTGTTGCCCCCATAAAGTATGCAATGCATTTAGCACATTTTGCCTCACATTCCTCTCAGCTCTCGCATTCTTTCATTCATTTCATTTTAATTCCTTTATTTCTTTTATTTTATCGCTCATTTTCCTATGCAATCATGCACTTTTTCACAAAAAAAAAAAAAAAAAAAAAACAATCACAATCAAATAAAAAATGAAAAACTGAAATAAAAATGAAACCAACAACACAAGCGCATGTTAATGAGTCTGCATATCTCTGTGTGTGTGTGTGTGTGTGTGTGTGTGTGTGTGTGTGTGTGTGTGTTAGTTTAGTGTATTTATGTGAGCATCTTAGTGCACCCAGAAACTCATAAACACACGCACAGTTGTTATAATACAATTTTACTGTGTATGCACACTTTTATGACAATTGTATGCAACTGCAACATGCCAAATGCCACATGACGCATGCCACATGTCACATGCCACCTACATACTGTTGGCTGTCTCTTGCTTGCTACACAACTCCTCCCTCCCTCCCAATCCCCTTCTAACTCACTCACATTTCTCTTATTCAGTTTTCCAACATAAGATGCATTTGACATGCATTATAAGGCATTGGTAAATTGTCATTGTTGTATGTCATTTTAGCTCCTGCAGGTCTTGCTCCTATTCACGCTCCTCGTTCTGCTGCTGTTGTCGATGTCTCTGTTGATTTTGATGTTGATGTTGTTGGCGCCACAGTTGGCAGTCAAATGGCATCTAACTCTGAAAGACAAAAGGAGGAATAAGGAAATGAGTAAAGCTAAAAGCGAAAAGCGAGAAAAAAAAAATTGTTATAATAGTCTGAGTGCAGCCACACATGCACCTTAAGTTTATATTATATTCTTCATATACGAGTATTTACATACCAGTTGAGTTGATTTGAATTATGCATTTATCATTTCTGATGCTGCTGTTGCTATTGCTATTCCTATTGACTATCTTCTTATTCTCACTTCCGCATTGACGCCGCTTTCATTTTCTCCCTTAGTTACGAGAAACATTTATCGTTTTGCATTGAAATTTTAGTACCTTTTCATTATTCTGCTAACTTCTTCTCTTTTAAACAGTCTTCTTCATTTTTCTCATATTTCCCACATTTGAATTCTTCTTCTCTGTTTTTTTAGTATATAAATTGTTTCTTCTTTTATGATGCGCCACTTTCCTTGAAATTTTTCATATGACAAATGGAAATATTCTTTTTCCCACTTAACATTTTTCTTTTTTTTTTTGTTATGGATTTTCTTTTCATTTCTTTCGGTTTTTTTTTTTTTTTTTTGGTTTGCAATGGGTGGAAAAGGTTTGTCACTTGTTAAATTGATTTCAAGGGCATACGTGGCGTATGATTGATGAATGATTTATGCGATTTTGAGTGCCTGTAAAGTGGCAGCTTCACAAACGCAAACACCTGTATGCTTTCCCGAAAAGCTCAGCAATGAGATTACTGCCACGACTGAGTGTGTGTAAGTTATGACTGTTTATCTTTAAGATTTCACTCCCTTTTTCAATTTTTATTGTATGTAACTTGTTCAACTCTGCTTAGTGTGGCATAGTCCATTAATGTTATATCATGTTCTCCTATGATTTATTTAAGTAAATATCATAAGATCTCTCAAACAAACTGCAGAAAATGCAACTACAATATGATCATGATCATCATCATAATTATCATTATCATCATCTATCACAAGTGTGTTTAATATGAAGCCAATTTCAATTTATGAAGTTTTCTTTGAATTTCATCTTCTTTTATTCTCAAAATTTAATTTAATTTTTTCTTATGTAAACATCTCACAATTTGTTTCTGTTGCTATTGCTATTGCCATAGCTATTCTTTGGCATCTTCTTCGACTTCATCATCTTCATCATCATCATCATTATCACCATCAAAAGGAAGGTTATTACTGTTGTTGTTGCTGTTGTTGTTGTTGTTGTCATTGGTAGCACTCCAAACAACATGAATTGCAATTAACTCAACTCGACAGCATACTCATACTTTAAGGCAATGAAGCTTTTATAGCAAACACACTGAGACATATGCATATACACACTACATATACATACTACATATGCCACGCACACAGGTTTACTTTTGCCAATTTGAAGTGAAATCGAATTAATTTTGCAGCAAATAAAGTTGCAGAATGTTGCAAAGGAGCCTCATAGATCACACAAGCACAAACTTAAGGTAAAAGAAATATACACAGTCATACATATATATATACTTAGATATACAGCTGCAATATTTATGTGTATGTGTATGAGTACGTGCGTGTGTATGCCTTCTGCATATGTGTAAATAAGTGTGCCGTGTGTGTTATTTTCTTAGCTATTTGCCTACAAACAAATGAAAACAAACCAACTAATTGAAAACGAAACACATGCACACACTCATACACATACACATATTTCGTGCAAATATCTGTCATCCTGTATATGTATTCGATCGATTATTTGCACTCCTTCAATCGTCCTTTCTTTGACTGCATCAACATCATCATAAACTCGTTAAACACTCAACTGCTTCTGCTCTGCTGCTGTCCTGCATTTCAAATTTTCAAATTGACGATTTCATTTGACTCACTTGACTGACACACATGATATGCAATCATGATTGTCGGTGTGAAAGAATTCTAAAGGATGCCAAAAGAGGAGAGTAAGGAAGAGTGAACTGAAGTGAATTGAAGTAAACTTGAGTTAAGTCTTTACATATTTAATATTGAAAAATTGAGCTTAGCGTATTTTGTGCCTTTGAATATTTGTCGAACAAAACGATTCTTGTTCAAATATTTATGCATACATCCAAAATGCTGAATGCAAAGGGACAATTGCAACTGTATCAACATCATCATCATCATCATCATCATCATCATCATCATCATCATCATCATCATCATCATCATCACCATCTTTGATAAGCACACATAGGATATCACAGCAAAAACAAAATAAAATCAAATTGTGATATAACGAAAATTGAAAAAGAATGAAAAGAAGAGCGAGCCCTGGGGCAACATTCCTTAAAACAAAGAATGAAAGAAACTAAGAACAAAAGAAGAGAAAACAAAAGAGACAATGTGACAGAGATAGAAAAATGTAGCATAGTTGGCTCAAGTCAAGTAAATAAAGTAAAGTAAAGTTAAGTTAAGTAAACCACAAAATCAGAAGAAGAAAAAACAAGAAAATTGTAGTTAATGGTGCAGAAATATTCTGAAAAGACACAAAAATAATACATATAATACATCTACATTCCATTGCATTTGAATATGTATACAATATCGTATATGTATGTGTGTATCTATCTGCTTGTGCAGAATAGAAATAAAATCACATAAATCAAATTTCAATTCAAATATCACAACGATTGATGAAAAGTCAATAAACGATCAGGTCTAGAAATATGATAGATTTTATATGAGAGAAGAGAAAGTTTATCAAATAATTACACATGCATACGAGTTTACTTAGTTTTATTTGTTTTTGAATGTTTGTGGGTGTGGGTGTGGATGTGGGTGTGTGTGCGTGTGTGTATCTTACGGATACTCAAATACTCAGGAAAAACAAAAAACGGAAATTACAAAAAAAAAAAAACAAAAAAAAAAAAGAAAACATTCATGTCCATGGACCACAACAAACCAAACCAAGTCGAACCGAGCCAAACCAACTGATTTGATGTGATTTGAATGTGATGTGGATGTGAATGAGAGCCCAACCAAACCCAACCAAACTGAATTGAATTGAATTGAATTGCATAGGATTGTTATATACTATTAAATATTTGCAACAAATAAACATACAAATTGAATGAATTAACAAAGAAACTAACATTTTGACTAATGTTTTCCTTACTTTAATTCCACTCCTCTTATCTAATATGATAATTTATTCCTAAGAGGAGATATACTAAATGGTTGAACAATGTTTTTGGAGTCAAAAAAAGTGACTCCCAAACCGTTCACTTGGTACGAATTCGTTGGAAAAATAAAAAAAAAAAAAACAATTTTATATCTTGCTGCTTAATGTCATCACTTTATACACAGAAAGAAAAATCCAAGAACAATGAATCGTTTTTGAAGTAAATTTCTGCTTAATTCTGATGCCACTGAAACGGTGTTGTTTTAAGATAAAAACCTCCAAAAATGAGACCATTTCGGTTTTAAAATAAGTTTAAATTGTACGGAAGGAACATGTGGCCGAAAAGCCAAATATATTGGTTAAAATTATTAACAGAATAGATGCATTCAATGAAAAACAATGTGCAATTATAACAAAATTGAGAAATTGCGTGACAAATCTCTGTTTTTTTTTTTAATCTAGTACTAGCTGTGCCCGGGATTTCGTCCGATGAAATAAAACACCAATAAAAAACAATTACCCATGCCGAAATTGTAATACTCTTCACTTCCTTTTAATATCTTCTGATTATTGTTCTAAGTCCATGGGAGGTGCCTTTGCTAGTGGTCCGAGAGTCTTAGAATTAACATAGTTGGTATATATGGGTCAGATACCTATAATGTCTAAATTTCAGTCTCATAGTAAAAAAAAAAAAAAAGAGTTTTTTGATGAGAAAATTATTTTAAATCAGAGTTTGTATGGGAGGTACCCCTCCTAGTGACCCGATGTTCTTGAAATTAACAAAGTTGGTAGATATGGGTCTGACACCTATAGTGTCCCCACTTTAGTTCCATAGTTAAAAAAAAAGGTTTTTTAATAATGAATGAATTGGTCCAAATTTCATTTACATAGTTCCAAAGAAAAACAAAAAAGTTTTTTTAAGAAGAAAATTAATTCGAAATTAACTCGTCTCGTCACGCTGATAAAGAATGTACATACTTTATGGGGTCTCCTTCTATGTGTTACAAACTTCATAACAAACTTATAATACTGCGTGAAAAGTATAAAATAATTGGCTATGAACTGGGATTGAATCTTTGATGTATTGCTTTGTTTTCAAGTGCCACATTTTTTACTAAAAGATCTACAATTAAACAATTACAGAATAACTTTTGATTCTGTAGGTCGATTTTGATTAAATAAACGCTATATATTACTCCAAATAAAGCTTCTTATCTTTCAGTAATTCGATTTGGAATCCTATGAGATGCTTTTACGTGATGCGCACATAAACAGACAAATAAAGTTTACGATTTTATTATATACTAGTAGGCCGGGCCCGCTTCGCCGAGTGTGTTATACCTTCCCCTCAACTCCCTCTACCACATGCAATTTATAGTATATTGGCAATCCTCTTGTGCACATTTAGTTAATAAAAAATAAGATAAAATAATGCAATTATAACAACAACATACTCTCTCTTTTGCTACGATCTCAGTGAATAATAATACAGACAACAAAAAGAGTGAATAGCGCAATACTCTTGTGCGCACTCAATTTTCAGTAAATGAGGGTAGTAAATACAACAATTGCAACAACACACAAAGTTCAAGAAGAAGCATAGCATCAACAACGTAAAAAACGTAAGCAAATTTTTGTGCATGGTATTGCAAAAATGTATGTGTATAGTGACTGAAAATGAATAAAATATTTTTAATATCAAATCAATTATTTATGTACATGAAAATCTTTCTAAGAAAATTCTTTAATTAACAGTGAAAACCGTATCAATATACGTTGCGTGGTTAAGAAGTAATCAGTATCAAAACTTCTTGAAATTTCGACTTTGTTTTATACTATGTAAAGATATAAATAAATTGTGCTTATTCTTATGACATTGTTCCTACTTGATTCAAGTATAGTTGATCTATGGTTTAAAATTAAGTACAAATTTCACTTATTTCAAGAACATTTAGATCAATTACAATATAATATATAGGATACGTCTTGGTCACACAAACCTAACTAACATTCACCTCATCGATAAAAATCAAAACAACATTTGCCCTTTATGTAATATCACGCGTATCGATATTCCTCACATTTTGACATCCTGCCCCTCTTTATCACAGCTCAGACTCAATACATTCACTAACCTCGACCCCATTCTTCTAATCGCTAATTCGTCCTTTCACAACATTAAACTTATCCTTGAGTTCCTTAAAAAATCAAACCTGTATAGTAGAATTTAAGCTAAATCTTAATCTAAATTTCTTCCATTCTATATCAATCTCTTTACAGTAAAATTAAAAACAATTTGTATATTAAGCACTGTAATTTTTAATTTAAATATATAGCATATATAAATAACATACACTTGCTTAAGGTCCTGACAGCCATGGCTAGCTTAAACCACTGTTAACTATTTGTTAGCATTATATAAATAAATAAATAAATAAAACAATATAATATCATGTATTCTTGATTAAAATACAATCGATGCTGGTCTCAAATCAGCGTTTTTCTCTCTGTGTATTGAATGTAGCTTCACAATTTTCAATTGATTTGAAAACTTATTTTTTGAAATTAAATTAGTCTGTATTTTGTTGTTCATTCTAAAGTTTACAAATCGTTGCACATTATTGAGGTATGTCCGGTAATCATTCATTTGAGTTGAGGATGCCAACTGATGAATGAACTGGAAAACTTGTGGGAAAAATCAAGGTTAATGACATTAAATTGATTTCCTCTGTTGGGTAAAATGTGATGGGAATGAAGAACGAAATCAATCAAATCAATCGTCAATAGCATGTATTTGTTTTCTTCGTTGTTATTTCCTTCCTTTAACAAAAATTAATGACAAAATGATCCAAATTTGGCATCTAGTGATATTGTTGATGATGATTATGATGATGGTGATGATGATGGTGATGGTGATGGTGTAAAAGTGATTGATAAAAGAGAAGAAAAGAATATTTGTTTGTACTCACTTTTGATTGAACGATTTTTTTAGCTTTTACTAACCAATAGACATCATATAAGAAAATTTGAAATAAGAAAATATAAATAAAAATTGAAAGTCAAAAGTGAAAGTGAAAATGAAAGTGAACATGTAAATATTTTCTGACATACTAAGTATGACCAAGCAAATTCAAATAATTCTACATGCATAAATATAATTCCCATGTAAAATTTGAGTTTTTATTCATTCATTTATTTGTTCATTTATTTAATCGGGAATATTTTTGTTTATTTAAAATTTTTTTTTTTTTCGGTTTAGTTGACAAATTGTTGCCACAGAACTGTTATGGTTACCACCAACAATAAAAATGGAAAATTAGAGGAAAAAATATAAAATAAATTCAAATAGAAATGGAAATGGAAACGAAACCAAAACCGAAACCGAAATAAAAACCGTAAAAATTTAATTTATTTTCCGCTCAAACTAAACATAACATGAATGACTTTAATTGCAGCAAATTTGTAAATTTTGAGCGTAAATCCATTTTAATCTTCTCTCACCATTCTGTTTACATTTGTGTGCCTACTTCAGCGGCTCTTAAGCTTATGTTTCATAGTCGCAAATATATAATACGCGCAGACTATAGTTTAAGTAATGCTAGCCTATTTTAAAGCACAACTACTAGTACTCATTTAATATGCATTATCATCATCTTGTTTGCTTTATTTAAATGTTTACTTCAATTAAATACGCTTAAAGTTATATTACTAGTGGTTTTCTTATTCCTCTTTCAACTTAAATTCCATTACTCTCTTCCATTCAGTTTGGTTTTTGTTAACCATTTTGCAATTACATGCAACGCTAAATGCTATCATCATCATCATCATCCTCAGCAGCATCATCGTCATCATGATCATTGGCATGTACGAGTATATAGACAGACATACAGTAATTGAGTTTTAAATTAGTTTTGAGTTGTGTGCCCAATCTCAAGTTGAATAGATGCGACACTTGAACGAACGAACAAACAAACATTTTATTCTATCATAATACTCGTACTATATAGACATAGATACTAGACATAGTTAAGCTTATTTATATTGACATCCGTTTGTAAAATCAGACAACATCATAGAACACTGACATACTTTAGTAATGAAACTGACCTTCGACACATATGTATGCATATCATTCATTCATTTAACTGTTTCTAGTGATTGGTCATTGGCAATTTCCTTAAAACCTAAGTGTATTCCTATCAAAGTAACATAGATTGAAGTGAGATGGAGTGAGATAGAGTCCTTTATTTATGTGCTTTTTTTTTTTTTTTCTTCTAAAAGCATGCAACATTTGGCCCATATCTCATTCTTATTGTATTTGTTATTCTATCTGTTAGTGAAAATGTGCCATTATGGGCAATATATGCGGCACATCGCACATCGAAGACAGGCAGGCAGACGAGGCCAGACAAAAACAGAATCGCACAGACCAGACAATTTATTATATTTATGTTTATTCAAATTGACAGTTGTTTTAGTCGTTGAAGTTAAAGGCAAAGGCAAAGGCAAAGTATCCACGCTGAATATCCGATCAATACTTTATTATATCTATATAGTAGTATCTCTAGTCTACATCATTTGCTAAAGATGAAAACCCACCAAACCAACGAATAAAAAATACTTACTAATATAATATTTGTTTGTTCATAATGATAAATTCGTCGAGTTGAGCTAAGTCGAGTTGGGTTGAGGTCGTTCGCTCGTTCGTTCGTTCTTTGCTATCAATATAGTAAGTATATGTAGTAGTACCATGACAGTATACTCGTACTTACTATACTATATAATATCAACAAAATATTGTATATAACTGTTTGACGGTTGGTCGTTTTGGCGAACGGTCGATTTATATCATAGTCTCTTTCTATGAATGAGTGACAGACAAATGAACCGTAACCTTATACAGAAGGAAAGATGCAGTCATTGAGCTAGCACATTGGCAGGCAGGACGCAAGACTTTTGGCCATGAAAGATTCTCACATATATCGTATACTATTCTTATATGACCGCATTTTTATATAAATTGGACTGGCCTGGCCTGGCCTGGCCTAGCCTTGCTTTTTACTCCATCTTAATAAACACAAAATGGAAAGAAAAACACCAAAAAAAAATTTGTATAAGAATAAAAGAAAAACAGTCAATAAATGCAAATATTTCCTATATTAACACACAATCTATACACATAATATTATGTTACTCTTAAGGCCATTTCCACTTCCAATTCCAATTTCATAACAACTTTCAACTTAGTTGTTGTATTAAGTTATATCATAAGGTTAAATCTTTTGACATGTGACAACATTCAATGAAAAAATCCACAAACCAAAAGATGAATCCATTTAGTATTAGGTCAACAAATAGTTGTCTATATAAATCTTGATTTTCACTATATAAACATATAAACAGCCAATATAACAACTACAACAAAAATTGTATAAACAAGAATGAAAAAAAAAAAAAAGAAAAGTAAGTAGTAAGTAGTAAGTAAATTAAGTGGTTTGTCATGTTATGTGTTTATCAATATACAAATTTGAATTCTTTTTATAAAATTTTATTAATTTTCCCACAGAAGCTGTGGCTGTTACTCACAAACCCCGCTTCCCCCACCCACTCTAGCTTAAGTTTAAGTTTATACAGTGTATAAATAAATAAAATAATTTAATCATTTTTTTGGATATTTGGAAATTTATTAATTTCAATTAATACTACATACATACTTTCATAAACTGATTCTATGAATTCGATTGGTTAACATACTCATATATAAATTTACCGCATGCGATAATTTTATTCATTGTACTTTTGCTTAAGTTCTCCCACAGATGACTTAATAAATCCCAAGCTGATTTCTAAAATTAATTTGCATACTTTATGCACTCTAATTTATTGATTGACTTTTATTCGATTGATTTGCAAATTTATCGCATGTGATATTATTTTTATTTTTTTTTTTTTTTTGATTGCGACTTTTTAGAGTTCCCTAGATGATTCAATTTGTCGCAAAGCTAAAAAGGAATCTTTTAAAATATTCTCCATTGTCCATTCATTTAAATTTCAATGTTTTCTTGTGAATGATTAATTGTAACTTTGATTACAAAATTTAAAAATGATAATCAGTCTTCCATCTTTGGTGCATCATACTCTAGGGAATAACATTCTTCATAAGCTCATAGTCGGTGAAATTGACTATCCTGAGCTATTAAATCAATTGAACTTTTGTATCCCTATTCGTCCTACCAGAAATTTCGTATCTTTAGCCTTGAATAGATGCATTACTAACTATGTCTTATACAATCCTTTCCAAGTTTTATGCACATCATATAATAAGTTCTATCACGTTCTCACGCCTGAGA
This sequence comes from Amiota mariae, assembly GCA_035041805.1. Taxonomy (NCBI): domain Eukaryota; kingdom Metazoa; phylum Arthropoda; class Insecta; order Diptera; family Drosophilidae; genus Amiota; species Amiota mariae. Next base: position 581,470 of record JAWNKV010000456.1, on the reverse strand, counting down.
TATCGCCCTCGTCGATTAATACCATCGTCCTTTGCATACTACGGAATTCGTGATCACACTGCAGGAGAGGTACTGTATCCCGTCTGCATTATTGTAGCTTATATTTAGTATGTCTCTGACCTTCAATTTTTGAGCTAGAGAGCTTTTTACCAAAAGTCGATCAAGTTCGGGAATCAACCAAATTGGACCCTATGTGGGATATCTCCCATACAAACCCGCTTTTTATACTCTTCACGTTAGTGAATAGTATTATAAGTTTGTCATAGAAGGAGACATCGCAGACCACATAAAGTATATATATTTGTGATCAGCTCGATGAGACGAGTTGATTTAGCCATGTTCGTCTGTCCGGCGGTCCGTCTGTTCGCACTCCTAGTCCTTCAGTTTTTGAACTAGAGAGCTGAAATTTTGTACATAGGTTTCTTTTTACCAAACGCCGATCAAGTTCGGGAATCAGCCGAATCGGACCACTAGGGGGGTACCTCCCATACAAACCCCCTTTCAAATTAAAGTTCTTATTAGAAAAACTTTTTTGTTTTTTGTCTTATTGAACTGAAATTTGGAGACTATAAGTCTCTGACCCATATCCACAAACCATGAAAATTTCAAGACCCTCGGACTACTAGGAGGGGTACCCACCATACAAACCGGGATCCAAATGAAAGTTCTTATTAGAAAAACCTTTTTTTTTGTGTCTGACCCATAGCCACCAACCTTATAAATTTCAAGACCCTCAGACCACTCGCTGGGGCGTGAAGAGTATTACAACTTCGGCATAGCCAAAATTATTCTTTTTTATATATTTTTCCTCAAATGCGTTTTCGATAAATCTAGTTATTCTGTGAACTTGATCAATAGTGGAATGTCTCGTGCGAAAAGCAAACTGCGACGAAGGTATTTTTTTTCTATGTTCAATTGCATGGTGAAAATGATGAAAAATTATTAAATCATGATAGAGAATCATACAAAACTGCAAAAATTGTTGGTTTTGTTTTAATTATCCAAACATGTTTAAAACAATTTTACAAACTCTAATCATGAATATTTTTTTTTTAACAAATATATACGTATTTACACTAAGTAAGAACATTAACTACCCATAAGAGAATAGATCAAGTTCATTAAATAAACATCACAGTGAATGGAGGCAAATTATCTTTCCTTTAGGAAACCGCAAAGGTAAGTCCAGGGAGTGACTTCTCTGAGTCAGCGAGTGTTGGTAACAGTGACTAGCAGACCTGTGACGAGATCGTTAGTGTGTGCTTCACGAGACGGGATACATATTTTCTGGTAAATCTGTCAATTTCGTTTATGATCCATGGAACATGAAGATAACTGTATATGGTTTTATTTCTGAGAATTGGAATCTATAGAGTCTGATATTGGAATCTATAGAGTATCTCAATGTAAGGGTGCGAAGCAGAGTCCCACAACTGTATTCCATATTTTACAAATAATTAAAATTACTATAACTTGTAAACTAAATAATACTAATGCAATGTTACTATGTACAGTTTGATTCGACTTCTTATTCAACCTCAAAACTTATTGATAAATGTGATGTGTCGTTATTCTTTGTTGTTTTGCTTTAATAATCTTTATGTCATCCAAACTCTGTTATTGTATATTGTAGTAGCACCATGTAGGTGTATACATCCACATGTACAATACAATAAATATATAACTACCATTATACTACATATGTATGTCGGCGTTACTAAGATGTATCTAGCATTGAAGCTTCGTGTTGATTGCTTGTGTAAGCTTGTTTGATTTCATTTCATTTTATTTTTGAAACATGCGTGACCACAATTTCTTTACCATATCCATAGTATCCATGTGTCCATCATTCATTGTTATATACATTATGTACTCTATATTTCTCAATTCTATTTGTCTCACTTTCCTTCCTTACATTCTTCCTTCCTTCCTTCCTTCCTTCCTTTCTTATCAATTTTGTCTCAATTTCTACCATTTTGTCTATACTTTGGTTTGTTTTTTTTTTTTTGCTATATCCTTCCTTTGCTTCTTTGAAGGCTTGACATTTGTGTTATAAATTGATTATGATGTTTCTTTCTTGTCGTCGTCGTTCATCCGTTCGTTCGTTCGTCCGAGTTCCATTATTCTAGTTATTGTAATCTTTTTGTCAGCATTTGTTGCGTTTTTTTCTTTTCTTTACTCATTTCATTTCATCTCTTCTCTTCTCATGCCCAGTCAAGTCACTTTGTCTGTCTTTGCCCTGTCAAAATCTGTTGAAATGATCAAAATGATAAATATATATAAATATGTACAATATACTTACATATATTTCTTTTTCTTTTCAACTACATTTTATTTATTAAACTCGTATTGTATCTCAATGTCACACGCTCAATTGGAATTGTGTTTTCGGTTCGTTTGAATTTTGTTACATTTAAGTATTTTTATTTTTTTATTGAATTTCATCATGAGTTTCTCTTTAAGTATCTTTTTATTATTGTTGCTGTTTCTGCTGCTGCTGCTGCTGTTGCTGCTGCTGCTGATGCTTTAAAATGCGCATTCAACTTAATGCTAACAATCGTTTAATGAACTTATGTATCTTTTTATTGTCATTATTAACAGCAACAGCAACAAAAGAAAGAATAACAATAACAATAAGTATAAGCATGAGAATGAGAATGAGAATAATAATAACGACAAAGAGGGGGCAAAATCAACAAAAACAGGCACAAGCAAAAGGAAACGAGAACTCAAAGTGAAAGCAACGATACGAAAAGCATAATTAAAATTCATTTAAGCACACAACCACACACTAATATACACAAATACTGATACACAGATATACTCGTATACGCACGCTGTGTTATGAGGATAAAATGGCTGTCGAAAGAGTATGAATTTCAAGAGGCTGTTTGAGGCATACAGGCATCCTCGTCGTATACAATATAAAAAGGCGTCATAAATTATTAATTTGCTCTTTAGGAAGTACACACACACACACTTATATGCATACAAATACTTACATAAATAGATACACATAATGAAGAGCATTTAAAACGCGAGTTTGTATGTATTTGTTATTGTATTTGTTTGTATCACGTCTCGCTTTTTTCAATTACAAAGGACGCTAACAAAGCGTGAACGCAGCGTGTGGCATTAAAGTGCCTGAACTTGACCCCAAAATTAACTGCCATGTATCTGTGCCATTTATCTGAGTATGTATGTTTGGGTGTGTGTGTGTGTGTGCGAAACGCTTTCCGATTTAATTATAATTAATTGCTTTTGAAACGAACCAACAAAATTCATCCTGAAGCGATGCACCACGAAAAATACTCCTGACCTGTTCTGTTCTGTTCTATTCCTTTCTCTTCTGTTCTGTTCCGTTCTTCTCTGTCTTATCATATCCTCACACATTCCTTCTTTCATCCTTTGTTGCTCTTCTCATGATGCTATGCTGAACAGGTAGACAATAACACGAAAAGAAAACAGTTCTCTGATGGAAACAGACAACATTTCAACGTTTACATAAATTCAATTAACAGACAAACAAAAAACACACCTCCTATGGATTGTCTATGAATTTTATTTATATTTATTTTTTCACTGAGTAATGTACTATGTTTATTTCCAACCGTAGATTATTCATTATCCATTTTAACCTATTGAGCCTTAGTCTGGTGGGAGGCAGCTAACACCAGATCCCACCTTACTAACCAACAGTAGCCTACTTGTCTATCACTGGATCCACCCCTCAAGAAACGTTGGATATCATTCTAAATCTAAAACCGGTAGGCACTTATCTCAAGTACAAAGCTGCAAGAAGCGCAGTTAAACTCCAGGAAACACATCTTCTCAAACCCTGTGCGATTCCCTGATATAGATTATTGGAAGCAGGGTAAAGTTATCAGACAAGACGAGGTTTCTATCTACTATATACATATGGCTCCAAAACGGAGGAGGGTGTGGGGGTGGTCATCTTCTCGGAAGAGTTAAACGCTCGGCTATCGTACCGTCTACCAAATTGGTGCAGCGTATTCCAAGCAGAGACCAATACAAGATATCCTTTCAAGACTGGAAGCTAGTACCATGGAGTTAGCAGACAGTATATAGGCGATTGAGCCTGGATGTACTGTTGCAAGAACACTCTGGCCTAGCTACCAATCTAAATTGACTTCTGAGCTCCTACACTTTTATAAGAAAACGATTCGGATGATAATTGGAGTCTTAACAGGGCACTGCGCAATTGGGTTGATGGCCCAAAGGATGCGTGTTCCATACCAAGTATAGAGTATTCAACATCTCCTATATGACTGCCTTGCTCTTCTTAGAAGACGTACCCGTATCCGTTCGCAGAATCTTCAGGTTGGTTTTAGAAGGTGAAGGATACCTCTATGAATAATAGCCAGATATTCACCCCAATTTTTTAACCCACATAACACCCCACCCCCTATTTTCTTCAACCTTCCATAATCAAGCATTACAATGGACCATAGGACTTCTGGGTGAACTCGCGTGTAGTGCGAGCGGCCTGTCTAACCTAACCGAACCATTGTACTATATATCATTCTTAATTTTCTAGTATTGCTTCCCATTGCTTGTCTATTTTAGAAATACATACAAAGTATCACATTTTCTGATTAAACATTTTTTAGTTTTTGAGATTTTCAATTTTATAAAAAATCTTTCCGCTTCTTTTTAATATATATTAATTATTATAGCAAACACATACACACACACACAAACGTACGATACATTGCATTGAGTATAATACCGAAGTAATGAATAAAAACGAATATGTAACAAAAATTAATAATTAACTTTTGAGTTTCATGGCAACAAAATCAATTTAACAAAATGTTATGCAGTAAAAGGTTTTATTATTTAAAATGACAATGAAAATTATTTCAAGGACAAAGCTACTACTCCTCATACTCATACTTATATCCACGATTCGGACGGATTCTGATGCATTAGCTGCAAATTCTGTGGTCTACATAAAAATTTATATTATGCAATAATAATAAAGAAACAACAAAATGGAAAATATACTTGTATGTATAAAACAAAAGCATGAAATTAGAAGATAAAAAACAATATTTCTATTGCATACTTTCGGGCAACGTAAGCCCTTTTATTGTACTTATAAGCGAATGGATGCGAATGCGGATGTGTATGTCACTGAAGACCCTCATGTTCTTTGCCTCTGTGAGTCATTCCATTCCATTCCATTCCATTTCATTTTATTTGATTTACTTTGAGTTGGTGTGTGGCTTATGTGTGTGTGTTAAGTATTACTGTAGTACGATTATATATTATATATCGTACATACTATTTATATGGATGTAGGTCAATTTAAATTTTTATTTTCATTATTTATCGTGTTTCACTTTGAAAGGAGAATCAAGAAATGCAATAAAAGCATCGCATGAATTGAATTTAACGAAACTGAAATGTTCTTTAATTATTGTAGTAGTACTACAGATTTCATTATCAATTGTTTGGATCAATCAGAGGACTCCATGTGAAACCTCTTATCGCCTTCAATATGCCAGTGACATTAAATATGAAGATTACAAAAGAAGTAAAAGAAAAACGCTTAAATGTATCTCATGTCTGCTCATAAAATTGAAAGTACATATCATTTTATATAAACATTTGTACATATATGCATGTGTATATAAATACTTAGAAGGTTCACTTACTTAGTTAGAGAATACGAGGAAATAAATTAATATCGTAAAAATAATGAGATGCTGCGTGAAATTTTTTTTATTGCCCACACATGAGCTCATCCTTCTTCATCAATCTCTCAACGACCTTATAGAGGAGGCATCCTTACAAACTTCCTCCTGTGTACCAAGTGAGTAATTTGATCAAGAGCACAAAATAAACTGTGCCACTTAAAGTTCTCACTTCTCACTTTCTCACTCTCCGAAAAAGCGATACAATATCGATGGAAATGAAAGGAAAAGTAAAAAAGAAAAGAAAAAAAATGGAAAAATAAACTTAAAACTTTCGGTATTCCGCATATAATAGCACGGAAATAAAATTGTAGTTACTAACATTTGTATGTAACATATTATATCGTACAGAAGTGATGATGTCTTTTCGCGTCTATTGCATTGCATTGCATTGTAATAGTTGACTTCATTTTAGCAGGAAGTTTTTGAAAAATTTGTCAAAATGAGTACGTGATACTGATTTTCATATATGTACATACTCGTATGTGTTCATTCGCATTTATGATATTTAAATTGAAGTTAGATTGACAAATTCTTTCTTTTTTCTTTTCGATATAAATAAATCAGTTGAAATTACAATATTCCCCTAAAAATAAACAATTCAAATCAGTTGATTTTGATGGCGTTTCTTAAGTTTTACAAAAAGATGCCGATAATCCAAGCAAAGATTTCTGGATTGTTATTATTACAAAGGACTTGATATAAGTATGTACCATAAAGCGAACTTTGTCAGATCTTTCATGAAGTGAGTGCTACTTTTTCTTTTTTAGCCTCAATGATCTGAAATTTTATTCTGTTTTATGTAGATTAGAAAGCGTGAAAGAGGTAAAAGTTATATGGAGCCATATCAGACGATTAGGGAATGGTCCACTCTTTGATGTTAAGTTTAACTAGAAATATTTATTCATTTATATAATAAATAACTATGTACTAACTTAGAACTAATTAAATATTTTTAAATATTAATCCAGTCTTTGACGTCTTGAGAGAGTTTTATTTTTGTGGACAAACAAAAATTTTGGGTAGATTACGGTAAATATACACGTCTTGAAATATAAATATAAGAAATGAAATATGCATAAGTTTTTTTTTAGTATGTAGATATTTATATGTTCATTTATAACAAATTAATGTCAGCTTAAAAATATTTGCAATACTTGGAATGTAGCAATATAAAATTAAAATTATCAACGCCCTCCGCATTTCATTTTTTTGATTTTTCGTAGTTTGAGGTAGTAGAAACGTTATAAAAAGTGGTAAAATTTGGTTAAATTTTCATTGTAATTATTTTTCGGGGAATTTGCAATAAAACTGTAACAGATAATAGCCACAAAATTTCGTCATTTTAAGAAATTTCAACTATTCTTAATCGAATTATTGGAAAAGTAAAATAATATTCAAAAAAAAAAAAAAAAAAAACCAATTAATTTTCTGTGAGATTTATTCAATTAGATTTAATTTAATATAGTAATACGTCATTTAATGTATTAAAACTTTTTAAACTTGTTTGAGGGCACAAACATTTTAAACTGCATTGAGGTCTGGACAGTTGCCCGGCCAATCCAAAGAAATTATGCCCAAATCTACCTTCAATTTTGAATTAAAAAATATGGTTAGTTAGCAAGTAATCATAGTATTACTCATAAAGCGAGCACGATATATTTTTCCGCATTAATTGAATCCTCTAGCATCCAAATGGACTCCGTTTTATATTTGGAAATGCATCCCCATATCATCACATAGGGAGAATGCTAGACAATAGGTACCTACCCATTTTCTGCATATGAAAGACGATGTGAAAGCGATCATCAGGTCCTATAAGGTTCAACTTGGACTCGTCCACAAAATATGACACGTGATTAGTTTGATTCGGTCTATTTTTTTTTATTCTTAGCCCTATATAAGAAATTTTTCTTCATTATCTTGATCAGAAGACAGTTGTATTAAGATTTCCTTGCCTTCATACCCACATCATTCGATCGTTTTGGAACATTGGCTTATTGATACATTCTTTTGAAATTCTTTTTGAACTTCTGAACTAAACTAGGCTGTATTTTTAAGCGGTTTTTCCTCGAATCGGTGTAATTTTTCTACCTGATCGGGTTTATCTTTCTAATTGTTGAGTTTCACGGAATTTTGATCAGCTGAATCAATGAGCCAATGACAATTATATTCCTTTAGGCATGGCTTTGTCAATCTTTGCAACAGGCATATACAGCACTTAAATGCTTAAAAGTAAAATAAAACATTTCAGGGAATCTCAAAAAATAGAACAAACTTGATACTCTACTTCAATGAAAAGCAAAGCGAAAGGCCTTAGTAGCGAGTGTTTTATTCTTAAATTTGTTTTGGTGATTTTTTTGTTGTTACATTTACCTTGTAAATAATAATAATATTGTAGCTTAGTCAGTTCGAAATAATAAACCATAATACACACAATTGATAGTAGTAGTAGATCAACAAAAAGATTACAAGACAATTGACACCAACAATGAAACCTCTGTCAATCAATACAGAAGAAAACAAAATCCTGCTACCTCACTTGCGAAAAAGACACTGACATGATCAGACAGAAGTCAACTAAACTTTTCTTGATATAAAACATCCGATAAGATCGAAAGCAAGTCATTTCAATTCTTTATTATATGTAAATACACCACATCCAGATACAAAATATTATGATCATTAAAACAGGTAACATAAAACATTGTCTTCTTCAAAACAAATAAAAGTACATACTATTTTGGATTAATTTTTTTGTTATTTTTTTTTTTTTTTTTTTAATATTATTACCAATACAATTAATTAATTACAATTTATTTACGTTGTTCCAATTGGCCAGTGTCCATCAACATTTGCAACAAGATACAGGTTAATGACATTTTTATGTCTTTAAAATTACAATTAGTTAATAGATAGTCCGGGGTAGTTGTCCGAGGCATTTCTCTTTAAGAAATAAGTGTAAATCACAATGAAAATGTCTTCTATAATGTACTCGTATGCTACTAAATATATTTATACTCACACTCCAACTTGTCAACTATCAAAACAAAAATTAGACCCTATAAGAGCGACCTAATAAATTTAGTTCACTACGAAATTCATCGCTGAAACCATAAGGATTGTTTTTCAATTCGTTTTGGTTCTTTTGGTTTGGTGTTTTGGTTGTTTTCATTATAATTTCATCTTGGACGGAAATTTCATCTTTGGTCTCGATTTCTTCATTGAAACTCTTCCAAAAAGCCAACTTTTTCAAAATATATCTTACAAGAAATGCCATAATGTTTAAAAAAAAATTTAAAAATATATTACAGGAAAATTGTACTGTTCAGTAGAGAAAACAAGATACAACTGAATAATAAATTTATCAACAAAACTAAAGTCTACTTTGATTTAATATTATAAAAATGTAATTTTCAAACAAATGAACGAACGAACAAAGGTCACTTAAATAGAAAAAGAGGAGGCAATATGTCATATTTATGTACGAGTATATTGTATAAGTCATATAAATCTAATTGTAGATGTTTATGTTTTTCTTACAGTGACTACACTTTGCAGGATTAAATTTATAAAATCCAACTAAATGTAGCTTGCTACAGAGTAGGAACTCCAAAAACTCTTGTAGCGTACTATTGTTTATCCAATTGAGTTACGCTACAAAAATCACGCATTAACTTCACGTCGAGGGCGTAGCAACAAATAAAAGAAATTCTTACTGAACAGACTCAATTTGATCTCTTTATATTGCGGTGATTTAGTGCTAGAGTAATACTCGAAGAGTGGATGCAGTAAAGAAATAACAAGAATCTTTGTAATATAGGGACTATTGAATTAAATATACCAACATTTAATGAGACTAAAAACACCCTTTACCTTATTTACTACGGAAACACGCAGCTTAGGATCAAAATGAACACCAAGGTCATTAAATGTAGAGACACGCTCAAGTTGGATGTTATCCATCTTGTAAGTACATTCAACAAATGAAGCTTACACTGATGATAAGCCATGAACTTAGATTTAGAGCTTTTAAGATATACTAAGTGATTAGTTAAGCACCAAGAATGCAATGAATAAAGATCGTCTTGAAGTCTGAAATGAGAGGCAGCATCGTTATTACATAAATATATTAAAAAGAAGTAGATCTAGATGAGTACTTTAAAGAACTCCGGAAGTAACGTGGACAATTTCCGAAAAGAGAAAACTTTATAACACCTATGATAATGAATAAACTCGATTTATTCAAATTAGTGTAATAAATTTATTGATATTGCCTGTTGTAAGTTTTATATGTAAATTGTTACCAAAAACTTTTTGAAGTTTTCACATTTTTTGTTTATTTAACTGCGACATTTGTAAGGAAAAGTACTTAGCATGTTTTAACTATTTAAGAGATAAAAAGTTAATAATTCGAACAAAGAGTCGCTTACAAGCGGATTATGCTGCCATGATGAACAAAACGACAAGCACCGTCATTTATGAATGAATGTCATCAAAATGTCTCCGACAATCGACACAAATTCGCCACCATTCAATGTTGACTTTCTCTTATAGAATATTTTTATTGCTTTAATCAAGTTGAGATTAAGTGTTAAGCTCTTGTCTTGTGTTAAGCTGCATTCAATGCCAAAATCCTTATTACTGTAAAACCCACTTTCGTCAATAATTTCAGCCAACTGTCAGCTGCTGTGACGAGATTCGAACTGTCGAAATGCGAAAGCGAATGCAAATGAAATGAAATTTAGTGTTCGTTTGGAGGAGTTTTGTTTCTTTTATTTGCCACCATTTCCATTTTCATTTAAGTCGATGACAAAAAAAAAAAAAAAACATTTGGCTTAAGTTAAACAAATTTTACTTTTGACTACTACAAATTTTCACAAAATCCAATTCTATTGAGTATTGATTTCTTGACATAAAATATTGGATAATACTATTACTACATATGTGTTTGTATTTGTATAGATAGAAAAGTGTGAGTGTAAGTGTGTGTGACAGCTTTCTTTGATATGCAAACATCAAAAATTTCATACATAACATACAATATTTATTTAGTTATCATTGTCGATGTCAATGTCAATAGCAAATATGAAAATCAAATCCCAAGTATATAAAAAATTGACGGAAATATGCATAGTAAGTACATATCTAAAAAATTGTGAGATTTGAATAGAAAATCGATAATATTTTGATTAGAATGCAGAAGTGTCATAAGCAAATCAATGTCAAAAAATTTATAAACACTAAGAATTTCATTGAAATTGTCATGTGGAAAAAACATTTTAAAAAATGACATATCCATTGCATACTTTAAGGCGTCAATTCAATTAAATGTCAATTTATAAAAAGAATAAATAAATATATGTATGACCATCAATGTCCTCCCGACTTCGCCAATACGATGCATTTTGCAGAGGCTGGCCTATTGACTTCTAACTTCGGCAAAACTCATTCCCAAATTATTTTGCACTCGAAATAAGCCAAAAAAGCAAAAATAAATATTGCTATCCACTTGTTGTTGCCGTTGTACATCTCTTGCAAAGAGTTTGGCATTCAGCCACCACCAACAACGCCTACTGCGTGCTCATACGTCAATTATCAGCACTTCACGGGAATTTCCGAAAAATGACACCAGTGGTGAAGTCTTCCGGAAATTTTTTACCGAAGAAATAACTATGCTAAAGCTTAACACAGGTATAAAGTTGTTAAGAAACCACACTACTCGGATAGTTGCTCCAGAAGAAAATGTATCGTTTTCACTCGACTTCGAATTGGTCACAGTGCCATCACTCACACTTATTTACTTAAATGGGATACACGCCCATCTTGTCACCTATGCGGTCATCATGGAGGTATCTACGATGTACCTTTTGAACCAATGCCCTCATCTTCAAAGTATCAGAATTTCCCACTTTCCTAACTCTAATCCCTCATCAGCCCTTATCACAGTTTCCAAGCCCAATATGGAAAAGATATTCCATTTGTAAAGAAATTGTGAACTTATAAATTTAGTATAATATTCTATAATTTCTTAGATTCGAAGGCCTAGTACTATTTTTAATTATTTTTATTATAATTAATTTTAATAAATAAAATAAATAAAAATGTATATATAATAAAATAGAAATAAATTAGAAAAATTCAATCACAGTAAGTCTTATCCTTTAATGACTAGAAAAATAACTGCAAAATTAATGAAAAACTTTTTTCAGTTGAAATTTCCTCAAACCTAGAAACTAAAATAATAATAACAATGAACATACAAACTTAACTAAACTTCAGGCGAAATACTAATGATGATGATGATGTTGATGATGTTGATGATGACTGTATTATAATATAAGTCAAGTTCGAATAAGTATAAGTAGAAAAGCAACTGTGCTAAGAACTAAACACCAAATAAAAATATAACAAAAATATTCACAAAATACAAATAAAAACCAAATAAATGAATAAAACGAACAGAAGCAAAACAGGTAAAATCCACGTGAATATTTTGAGCACGCTCAACACTTCCGGCACACAGCACACGATGTTTGCATGACCTCAAGTGACTGACAGCGCGCAACGTGCAACAACACATCCACCCATAGTAACAACCACAACCAGAATCACCGCAACTATACACGGATCTATGCTTTCTGAGTTTAAACGACTTCGCATAGTTTCACTAACACGTGGCGAATTTGCAGCTCAAGTGTCAAGTTCAAAAGAGGCTTAGCTTCATACCACTCCCACCACATGCTCTGTACGATGTGTTCTAAGCACATGATATATACACCCACACACCCACAGACGCACAATGTATTGTACATAAACATTTGCTCACTCACACGTTTTTGGAAAATGGCGTGCTGCTTATGTCATAAAACTCTTATTTGTTTAAAGCGCACCCGCGTCGAAAATTTCCAATTTTCCAATTTTCTTATTACGCGCAACTTTGGTTGACCTCAGTTAAGTTGAGCCGAGTTGAGCTGAGTTGAGTTGAGCTGAGCTGAGCTGATTTGAGTTGTTGTTGTTGTTGTTCTTGGTTAGCTTTGAATACCTTTCAGTATATAGTATTTTTGTTACATTTTAACCATCACAAAAACAAGTTCCATAATTTCCTAGGGTCACTTTTGGATTACCATACAATAATAAATAACTGAGCATTGCCACAATAAGCCTCGTAAATACTTAGCTATTCTATATCAAATAGAATCAAAGTTTTCTATTCGAAAATATGAGTAAACATTAAAAGGGAAACTTTAGTGGATTCGCACTAGAAATCAATTCACATGGAATGAAATTAATTCATGCTGCTACTAACCATAGACTTAAACTTTCAAAATGCAATCAGTGATGCACAAGTGACTAAGCAGAGTGATTATCGAATCGGAATTGATTTTGAGAAAATAATAGAGAGAATTTTAATTAGACTTCTGAATTACTGAAATTGTGAATGCATTGTGTAGTGATAAGTGAAGAAACTCAATGCTAAAAATGTGCTCATTGTCCTTGTCTATTTCAGCATTACAAAATCAAATTTAGAAATTCTAATGAAGTGCAAAAGAATGTTTTTAGAACTGCTGAGTGTACCTACGGTGATTGACTACATGCAAATGAAGCAGGCACTGCATATGCGTGATCTATGATTATGACAACTTCTTCTTTCAACTTTCATTGCAAGTGACAGCAAACAAGTGATGTGCCATCATACTCGTATCATTACATCAGCACATCAGCACATCATCACATCATCACATCTTTCAATCATTCTTTCTTTAGTTGTATCACTATCATCAGCATCATCATCATCATCGTTATCATTGGTATTGCTAATCAAAGTGAGTTGCGGAAGTCACGGCAGTTGTGGCAGTTATTGACAACTTCATCGGCATATCATGTTGTGACTCATTCGATTGATTGCATTTCTTAAATAAAGCATATGACTATCTGACAAACTATTTTAATGTATGTAATGTACTTGTATTGGTTCAATATTCATTAGTATAGGAACGCACAAGGATATTAAGAACTTACTTCTGCCTGCAATCAAAATTAATGATTCAAGCAAACTTTCAATGACGCAATCGAACTGAAGATACTCGCTGTTGCTGTTGCTGTTGCTATTGTGATTGTTCAAGAAATTCACTACAAAAGGCAAATGAAGAAATAAAGGATTTCAATAGGAAAAGGAAGCTGGAAAAGTTATGTTGATGAGTTGTTATTTTTTCATTTTTTTGTTGTTTCTTTTTTTTTAAGCTGATTGAGGCACGTAATTTAAGACTTTCATTCATTCAAGCTGCGTGTGTGCATGTAAAATGAGTTGATAAAACAAAATCACCAAGCAACAATAATCAACAACCAACAACTGATATAATATAAAAACAACAATAAGAACAATAACAAATACAACACAAAGACAATCATCATTGAAAGTACCGAACAATGAACAAGGTTCAGTACGTGCCTCTGTTAAATGCAGCAAATATTTAGGAGGAATATTGTACAATAGTACCAACTATAATAGTAAAAGAAAGCAAGTAAGTGAGTGAGTGAGTTGAGTTGAGTTGAGTTAAGCAAACTTCTGATGTAACAAGAGCAAATATGCCACTAACAATAACAACAACAATGTACTAGAATACATATATTTTCTCATACAAATATATGTCTTTATAATACCTGATTTCATCACAATTGCACTTTAACAATGAACGATTTCAACGAAAATTCCATCGGAAATTATAAAAGGAGAAAGGACAACGGATACGACACTGACGGTATTATTGATTATGACAATAATGATGACGGTGACGATGACGATGACGATAACGATGATAATGATTAGAAGTAATGTTCACGTACAAATTTGAAGCAATCAAACATTGTCATCATCATCATCATCATTATGGGATTTTGGCATCCTTTACCACCGGAAGTGTGACCAAGGCTATCAAAAGTTTCTATCTTACAAGTATTTGTAAATATCATAAGTGAGTGAGTGGTGAATGCATGCAAGTGTATGTATGTAAGTGTAATACTTATTTTACTTGATCATATCTATGATTAAACACTTCACTGCAATGGCACTTACACAAAGCAACAACATCTATAAGAGATTGAAATAGGCAGACAAAAGTATAGACACACATACGTATATAGAGGCAGTCAAACATACACTTAATGTCTCTAAATGTAAATAACCACTTTGCTCAAGTTGGCGCCGAAAAGTAGGCAATTATATGTTTACTCACATTTCATTGCACCGAGAAAAGGACAAAGACAAAGGACAATAAAATAATCCTGACCACCACAAACTTACACGAATGAATTACATACATATCTATGTATCCACTTACATGATGATGAGAGGGCTGTTTGATAGAATCAGATTCAAAATCATTTCTATCATCAAGCACCAATTGACAATCATTTGACTTAAAGATAAGGCTATGTCTTTTAAATAAGAAAGAATCTATTGATTTCTTGCCTCTGCCTTAAACTTTACTTATAATGAGTACTTAGTATAAGTATAACATACATGTATATGTAACTGATAAAAACTAATTTTGCTAAGATAACCAACCATAAACAATCTTTCCTTCCTTCCTTTGACACTTCTATTCACTTCTTTTGATTACTTGCGAGCCAATTTCAAGTTTGAAACTACAATAAAAGAATAAGAATAGTCATCAATCGGTTTAGTCATTGTCATTGTTTGGCAAATGGCAACTTTTGCACCTTCCCTCTGCTCTTTTCCAAGCAGTTGTATCCTGTATTTGTAAGACCTTCAAACAAGTCAAGAAAAAATTTCAACTTCAGATATTGTAGCGAAACGTATCAAATTATAATTGTGTTGGTGTTGGTATTGGTATTGGGCTTTTCTTGTCAACTTTCGGACTCAATTTCACATTGTTGCCATATGCTTCCCAATGGTTTTAAGTGAGAAATATATAAGTAACTTTCACCCTATTGACAAACTCACAAAGGACCTTAATTTTTTATATTGTATTTTATGTTTCGTTTTTCCTTTTTTTTTTCTGTATGATATTGCCCAGTTCCTTTTTTAATTAGGTTTAAATTAAACAGAAAATACAACATGACATGAGTCAAAGGGTGAAGTGAAAGTGTAAAAAGGAGAAAATAAAATTGACATTAATCACTTGTTTACCACATGCAAAACTCACAACAACTTTGATATAACTGTAATTATAACAAACAAAATAAACGCTACATGCTGTGCATACCCTACTTTATGTAGGGTAAATGAAAACTAAGCACTTGGCCCACATACCATTGCAATTTGACCGCATGCTTTACAATCGTCACGCCTCGTTTCAACGCCCCATCTATAGTCCTTAGTTTATGCTCTACTTAAGATACGCAAACACACACATACCCAAATACATACATATTTAGGATCTTACAATAAGTATAACCGCCATTTGCAACTAAGTTTCATCACTCTTTGGTCGGTACTTTTTGTCAGTTCAGTTTGGTTTGCCTTTATTGCCACTTTTCGACAGTAAAAAATTTTCTCGTTCATTAATTTTTATTGCGTTTCTTTCTTGTTTCTTTCTTTTCCGCCGTCGCCTTATCACTTTTCTTCTTTCTACAAGTATGTATTTTTGAATTTGGTTATTATATCACTTCTCTTTATTTTTTGGTTAAAACTTATCTACATACATACATACATACATATATTCTTTTTTGGCTCAATTTCTTTTGGCTTCATTTTAGCCTTTGCATGAGTTTGAGCATCCTTTATTTGTGTATGCAACTTTCTATACTTTTTTTATTTCCATAGCTTAAGGCTAACAACAATTTGATGATGATCATTATAGTTATTAAGTCAACTATTCTCCATACACACACACACACACACACACACACACACACAATTATTGTGGTTATATGTGAACTTTATCGTTGCCGCCTGCAATTTTCTCCACTGCAATTAGTCGCATGAAATTGTTAAACTATTCGAATAAGCAATGTGACGAAGACGCCTTTCGACATTGTTTCAGACCTGGGAAAATAATGAAACAACGACCAAATATGATTAAGTAATAAAATGGATGCAAGAGAATTGTAAGGGAATAATGTGTATAAATAAAATGGTGGAGAAGGGTTAAGAGAAGTGAAATAAACTGAAGTGAAGTGAAGAGAGGATAGAATGTTGCATGAACTTTGTAGCAATTACTAATGTCCTTGTTACTGATGGCTTCTGTTAAAATTGTTGTGCCACAAAATGCAAGCATGTCAAATTTTGTTAGTATCTTTTTCAGTTTTTTGGTTATTGTGCCAAAATTAATTAAAAAATTTAGAGTAATAATGACTCTTCCTCGCTCACACCACACTCCACAATTCATATGTTGTGATAATGTTCATAATTTTATAAAACTTTTACTAAGTTATTTCATAGTATGAAAATACGAGCACATAACTTTGACAATCTAAAATACTAGAATATTTGCATTTGCATCACAACCAGTTTAGGTTGCATCAATTTTTAAGACATTTATCCCTTTCAGTACTAAAAATCAAGCGATGATGCTAAGAATCTGAAACTTAGTAGACAAACTAAAACGACAACGCTAATCACAAAAGTGAAATCAGATTACAAGTAACTCTTTTCACCTGTTCATCAGGTGGTGTCCTATATGAATATGACATGAACACGTGCTATAGAATCGATGCTGAGATAGCGGCCGCATTTGCCAATAAGCTGCAGGACCCCTTCATGCCTTTCGAGCTCGCTAGCTCAGACGAGGTTCGTGCTACGGAGGCATTTTTGAACACTGAACTCTCAGACATATAGCCAATACCTCCTATCACGCCTGATGAAGTGCGTCTGCAGATCAGCAATTTGAAACCCAGTAAAGCCCATGGCTACGATGGGATTGATGGTAGAGATCCAAAGGCACTCCCCGAAATGCACCACTTCCCCTCGCAATGGAAGTGTGCTGTGATTGCTATGATACCGAAACCTAGCAAGCCCTATTGCGTCATATCGATCGATAAGCTTGCTGCCGATTTTCTCAAAAAGTTTCGATAGAATATTCCTTGGACGAATGCTGGCGGTAAGTGGCATCCAAAGTGCCTTACCTGACCACCAGTTTGGCTTTCGACATGTACCCGCAGTATTGGAGTGGGTGTACCTCAGGGCAGTGTCCTTGGCCCTGTCTTGTACACACTCTTCACCGCAGATGAGATTACTCAGGAATTTCTGGATGCCTTCAGCTGGTGGACAAACCGCTGGAACGTCGCAGTCAACAGTTTAAAATCGCAGCGCTGTATATTTGCACTTAAAAGAGACTCCTATCCAACCGTTTTGCTGCATAACTTGGTCATACCTCCTTTGGGCTCAGCCTGCTAGCTGGACATGATCTTGGACAGGAGACTTACATGTCGCAAACACATTGTCAAAACTGCGGCAATTTTTCGTCAAAAACTGAAGAAGCTGAACTGGCTCAGTAGGCAACTTAACCTAAGTAACATCTATAAGTCTATAGTTCTACCGTCCTGGACAAATGATATTCCCCTATGGGACACTGCTGCTGAGACAAACGGGACCTGAGAATCCTCTGAGTTCGTGAACAAATTAACCTTCACACAAACCGGTATAATGACCGGCTCACATCAACAAATTAGCATCGGCTCTTGCCATAAACACCTCCAGGAGGAGGCTCAAACGTCTCCGCACTGATGACTTTTAGATGCACGGATGCAAAAGAGGACTTAGGCTCCGTTTCTGAAGTACTGAAACATTTCCATGCAATTTTGTTTAGGATTTAAGCCATCTGTCAATTTCTAGCCTTTGTCACATAAATTTCTTATAGTCAGTGGTATATTTTTGTCCATTATAAGAGAAAAAAAAATAAATTAAATCCGGCATTTGCATAACGTGATCAAGACGTACCTCCTTTAGTGGTTGAACTTGGGTAAGTTTTTTATGTTTTTGATAAGTAGAAACTGTTTCATGTGATTGATATGAAGGACACAGTTCCACTGATAGCGATGCATTTGATAATTGTATTTTTATGAAATCTAATTGACGATCTGGTGTAGGTTGATGTGAAATCGATCGATTCAAACAAAGTCCTCCACGAGATTTTGGTGTTCCGTTATCAATGACAGTAGTTGTTTGTTAAAAATTTAAAGAATCTAAAATATCTTTTGGTGGGACCTTTAAGTCAATGCAATCTTCTCTATACTCCATCCAAGCTGCAACCAAAGCAAGATCAATAAAGTGCAATATTATCCGAAGAGTCCATTGTTCCAAACGAACAACTTCTGGTCTATCTACTTCAATACATTTATGCAAACCGCATGGACTTGTTTTTCGTGCCTATACCTTCAAAGTTTGATGCAAGATTGGCAGTCTTTTTGTCATACCACCATGTAAATATGCCTTTTCATTGTCACTAAAGCATTGCGCAGATGACCCTCGTTCTCTTTTAGCCATTATTTTTTACTCAAGTAATGAGGGGACTCCCAAATCTGTTTACTCATACAGTTCCTGCTACTAGAATACCAGACATAAAACTTTTACCTAAACTGATTAGTTAAAACAAGCTTTAAAAATATAAAATTTAGAAAAAAAACATTGTCCCATAAGAGACAAGTGACTGAAAGGAAACAAGGAAGTGAAATTTTTGTGAATTGAAATATGTAATAATTTATGTAGTATGTACCTGTATACCATACTAGTATCAAGAAATATCTGATAACTTATTCTGTATAGTTGGATAGTTGAGTAAAATCGCTTAATAACGAATTAATTGTGCATAAATTGATGCCTGAACCTATGCCAACAAGCCACATGTAGCATGGCATGGTGGGACCTTGTCCTGTGTTTTGTTGTGTTGTATCCTTTTGTTGTTGTACTTGTGATTGAACATGAAATCATGAAGTTAATACACAATAGCAACCATACCCAGCCATTTCATGACATGGTATTCATTCATTTAGTCACATTTTTATTTCACTTAAATAATTTTATTCAGTATCAAGTTGCCTTAAGTCACTTAATTCAACTTAACTCAACGCAAGTCGGCGCTTTACAAATTGAATTTTTTCACGCAAGGCACCCACGATTAAATTGTTGCCATTGTTGTTATTCCCCTGCGCTGCACAATTTTATTTATTTCAATTTTAGTTCTTTTTTTATTTTTCTCCTCTTTTATTTTATATATTTTTGGTTTTTGCATTGCAATAAAATTCACTTCCGTATGCTTTTGGAAAATTCTAATTATTCATTGTATATTTTGGTGTGCATCGTGCCTGTTGCCTTAAAACATACAATAATTAACAGCACATTGTTATTTATCATTATGCAACAATATTCATTGAAAAATATCATAAATACTTACTATACCACAGAAATACATTTGTTAAAACAAATATTGAAAATATTTCAGCATTTAAAGCATTTGAATTTTTATGAAGTAATTTAATTTTAATTTATTACATATAAAATGGAAATTTAGTTTATTACTAGTAGTAGGTAGAGATGTTGCTTCTCACCAAATTCAGTTACTGATTGGCAATAAAAAATAAATAAAATGAATATAAAATACAAAAAATAAATAAATAAATACGTTGTAACAAACAAACTTTTAATTATCATTAATTTTTATTCATTTTTTTCTTTGTTTTTTTAAAATATTTTTTTTATTATATTTTCCTTCATATAGTATATTTATTTATTTACATATTTCTACAGATTTTATTAAAACATATCAATTGATACGCATAAAATATTGCATAAATTGATAGAAATATTTTTAATAATTAAAATGACAACTTTTACTTTAATTTTTATTGCTGTTGTTTACATAAATTGTTTAATAGTCTTTAATTGGAATTGCCAGTGTTGAAAAATTGGATTATTATTACTCATTCCTTAAATAGAATGATTTAATATTGATTATTTTACACCCAGGCCACGTTTTACACGAGTGTTACGTTCCTGGAAAACAATGTGTTAAGTAAAATCGTGTGAAAAATTAGTTTAAGTTCCTAGATTTTAAACGAAGTCATGGAATTTTTGATATTACAAAGGCATAATTCTCCTGGACACCACAGGTGCATTCGACTCCATGTGGCTTAATGGACTTATACACAAGATGACACTTTTAAATTTCCCGTCCCAACTGGTTTTGCACATTCTGCACCCAAGACCCTCACAAGTCGTGCCTGTCCACTTTACTCAATAACATTTACATTTCTGAATTCCCATCTCTTTAAGGTTGCTCTGCCTCCATTGTTGATGATAATACAGCAATTTTTTGCTCTGGGATGTTAGCATCTAACATCTTTACTAAGTTACAGGTTGCTTTTGAAACTCTTCATGACTACTTTACTAAATGAAAGATAATGATAAATTCGGACAAAACTCAAGCCATCTACTTTACTAGGAAACGGAAAGCCATATTAGTCTTCACAACGCTGATATCCCCTGGGCACAAAATGTTAGATAACTGGGAGTTGTATTAGATCGAAAAAAGTAAACTGCTTCATTAGAATATTGTATCCATTTATAAACAGAAATTCTCGCTTGAATAATGAAAACAAAATGTATCTCTTCAGATCAGCTTTCCAAGCTATAATCTTCTATTGGGTCCACAGTTTGGGCGGATATTACTCGAAGCCATTTAAAAAAATTACAGGTTATGCAAAACAAATTACTTAAAATTATTTTCGGCCTTCCTTGGCACCATTCTACCACCGACTTGTATAAGCAAGCCAATGTTGAAATAGTAGTTTGACTGGTTAATCCGGCTCAACCAGAACTTAAATGATAGATGTAAATAATATACTTATTCACATATCAACGATATTATTAGATATTATAAGATTTAAGTTTTAGTTATAAGTTTTCAAAGCCAGTCTAGGTGGATTTTGATAAATTATTTCCCACATTAACGCGATATTGATTATTATAAAAAGTTCGCTTATATTATTCAACTAAGTTGTGAAGGTAGCGAAAGCCTAAACTCTTTATTTTAAGATATCATAAGGATATACAAATGTACCTATTATTACGACAATAAAGTGGCATATTAAACTTAATGAAACGAAGTCTGTGTATTAACTTCACGATATGTTCCACTTTATATCAACGGTATACAAATTCTGTATTCGAATACTGCAAAGTATTTAGGGATGACTTTAGATGCTAAACTCAGGTGGAACGCATACGTTAAGAAAAAGAGATAAGAACTGGAATTAAAATATAGAAATATGTATTGGCTTTTAGGTACATAATCATTATTAACCATTCATAATAAGATATGAACTCCTATATAAGCAGATTTTAAAACATGTATGGACTTACGGTGCTCAGCTTAAGCAAGGCGTAGCAAATCCAAAGGTTCCAAAACAAAGTGCTGCGATGTGCTGGTAGATTCGCAGCCCTTGGTAGATTCGCAGCTCTGATCTCAAATGTGATCAGGTAATCGATTCGATTGCGGTCGCTATTAAAAAAGTAGCTAACTCCCACAAAGAGAGACTGATCGACCAAATATTGAATAATGAAACCTCTACGCTCACGAACTCGACCCAGTTGGTAAAAAGGCTTAAACGGAAAAAACCAGAAGATCTAATCCATAAAAAACTTAATATAGTATTGTCTACTATACAATACAATACTAGTGTTTGCCGACTTCTATCAGATGTTGTTATTTATGGAATGCTTATCTAGTTACACTAGAGACTAAGACTAATTGTTGATCACTTTTTATTTTGTTTATTATTAAACACATATGATTTTATTTTGTATACATAAAGTCTTACACTTTGTCTTGCTTGGCTTTTTGTGTTGTTATTCAATTGTTTTAGTGATATGTTGTTGTTCTTCGTTTTCTAACTTTTATGAAACCCACTTTGCTCACATCTAATATCGAACAACACCAACATCATGGTTCCTTAGAAAAACCATGCTGCACAAAGACCTTAAAATCCGAATTGTTATGGAGGTGATGAATAAATACAGCATTCGATGTCATTCAAAACTTTTGAATCATCCTAACCTGTTGGCATCCAACCTCAGTCGCTGATCTGCTAGGCGATGATTAAAAATGCTTCACCCACACAAGCTCCCCAGAAGGATGTTATTGACTTCCACTTTTTTTTCATTGCCATTTTTTGAATCATTAAAAGTGTGATATACAGTTTTCTGCAATTATTGTTATTAATAAATTAACAAACTCGCAAAGCTGAGCAAAAATCAATCAATTAAATATTCAAATGTAAATGTTCTCTGAAGCAGGCGATGCAGAAAACACGTCTGTTCGCTTCAGAGGACAATATGCTGGAACGTATGATTCCTAATGCATCGAGTTGCATCCTTTTTTTAGTATTAAGTTTTTTATAAAACCACAAACAAACATTTTCGTGTAAAGAATAAAAAAGAAAAAGAAAATATTATAACAAAAATCATAACATTCTTCATTCCAAACATCGCCATCTTTGGCATGCTTTTAAAAATAACCATAGTCTCATAAATATATATATATTTTTTTTTTACATCTCATATTCCTGATTTTAGGTGACATATTTTTCGATCCCCTTTGAATGGTTATGCAATGCTAAACCTTATTGAAGATTTTGCAAAGTTAAGTCTTCTAGTATAGATTCCATGTATTCGAAACTGTTGTAATCCGATTTTTGAATTCTTCCGATCATTTACAGCAATTTTAATAAAAAATTCTTCTTCAATTTTTTGTCTGCAAACAACTATTTTCTTCGATAGCCATATCTTTGAAGCCTTCACCATCAATTGAGTGAACAAGTACTTGAGTAAAATCTCATATAGTTCACTTTGTGGAATTAAAAGGGGGTGGCTTTTAACAACTTCTGCCTAGGCTTTTGTCCAATATCTATTCAATGTTGACTTATTAATCTCAGACTTTAATGGAAAATTTCTTCCAGTTACTAATTACATCTATAGAATCCGCATCGATTTTATTCCAAATACATCGGAAAGAATGACCGATATACCAACATAAGTCTTGAAAGTGTAAATTATATTCTTTTATCCATCGCCCGTAGTAAGGATGATGTTTTAAATGGAAGAAATTTTTATATGGATAATTTAGATTTAAAAAAAAAAAGTTTCGCAACCGTGTTATTGTGGAATGAAAATTAAAGCGTGTTAAAGAAAAAATTGTATCAAATTTATCACCGTGTTAAAGTATTTTATAAAATTAAGACCTTATTTATAATTTAAAATTGTTGTATTTCACTTGAATCACAAGAACATCTTTAAGGCATTGCATTGTTAACAGAAGAAGCGTAATTTTAAACTGCTCGTACACATGCGGTCGAGCATTTTCAAACAACAAAAAAAACTAATAACTTTTGACTCCGACAGATGCTAGAAATTTTCTTAAATGACAATCACCATCATTAAATACTCATAAGCATCAATCGAGCAATCAGTCCAACAATCAATAAATTCGATATCTAATCATACCTAATCTAGCTGATATACAAAAATGTGCAGTGCCCATTGCAAGGCTGCAATTATTCTCTCATTTCCTCAGAGTAAAATCATTCGATCTATTTCATTTGACAAAAGTTTTCTGCTTTGATTCATTTTAATTTAAAATTCAATAGGGTTGCTCCATCTTCATGCACTAGTAGAATGTTTAGCATATTGGCTACTTTATAGTACTTTAGGTCCTTTAAAAGCATGAAATGAAACTAGATGGATGATTTAGATGGATCCTGATATGTTCAATTGTATGCGATTCTCAAAAATTATGCGCATATATTTAGTTTCACAAGGCTAAATATAAAATATTCATTCATAAGTGTACAATATAATCACACTACATACATCCATAGATATTGTAGATAAAGATATAGATATATAGATAGATAATATTTGAACAGTTGCTAGTCATATTATTCATAAGTTTATACATAGTTTTATAGTACATATACATAGTATAATAGAATATATGTATATCGTATTGAAGCGTATATTTCATTTTGTTTAAGTTCAAAATTTTGTATTAATTTCATTTATTCATTCATCAAAATGCTAAGTTTCTGTCGATTTCCTTTTGGATTGTTTTTCACTGTTCTTACTTCATCTTGATAGTTCAAGAAAAGTATTTTGTGACAGGTCGCTTCGTTTTGATGCGATCCAACTCGATTCGATTCGATTTGTTATACTTTGCTTTGCTTTGCATTTGGTATGGTTTGGTTTGGTTTGGTTTGGTTTGGTTTGGTGTATGAAACGAAGGAAACTGTCAACTGCAACGTTGTCAGTAGATGGTCGACAGCTTGTTGCTGGGCAACGACCACCGTCAGTAGAAAAGTTTTAGCAATCTATCTCTGTGACACAGAGGGGGAGACAGAGTGAAGCGAAGGATGGAAACTTTATGCTTGTCTTGAATGAAAAATATGCAAATTGCCTAAAAGTATGCAATGACAACTGAAGACGACGAAAATAAGAGTTCTGCTCACCGCAAACGTAAACCGTAGATACACACCAATGCCAATGCATTAAGTTCAGAGAAAGAGCATCAGGCTGCAGTTGTGAAGGCAGTAGAGGCAATGCTAGAATGACAGTTGGAAATAAACAGCATTTCACAATTAGTGCAACTGTCAACAACAAACGAATGGAAAAGCAAGCGAAACAACGAACGGACGTTAGGAGAAAGAAACTTAAAACAAAAACAAAAACAAAAGTAACAAATTCTGTGATTACCACTGTGACTAAAGAATGGTGGATGGCTTCGTGACTACTTGCCTGGCTGGCTGTGGTAGACAACAGTTGACAAAACATTAAAAAAATAAAATAATAAAGATATAAAAATAGAAAAACAAAAATAAAAATAAAAAAAAACAACAAAAACATGAGCAAAGGATACTGAAGAAATATGTTAAAGCTCATGAGAACGGAGAAAGAACAATGAATAGAGAGCAGTTAAAACAGGGCTTCAAAATTTCCAATGCCTTGTAATGCCAAGTACAGTGACAACAAAAAACAAGGACTGCATGAAATTACCTCACACACACACATCAAATATCCTTGCCACAAGACAATAAAATGAAAACAACAACAACAGAGACCACAGAATTGAAATATGAAGAACATAAGAAAAATAATATAAAAAAAAAAATTTAGAAGCAAACTATGTATCTGTGGCTTCAGTTTAGTTGGACTTAGTTGGGTTTACTTGGCCTAAATTCATTGCTCATTCTCCCATCTTAGATTTAGCAAGCAGAAACAGCAGCAGGTGCTACACTAACTGAGTCAGCTCTACTATTTTCATCAGCAGGAGATCTACGAGTTGACAGCATATGCAAAACTGAATGACTATAGCCACCACATACCCGGGAAGCCCTTCAGAAGCAGCATATACTATATAGTATAGTATGACATAGCATAGTATGCCTTGGCATGGCATTCAAATAATTAAACGAGGCAACTTGCAAGTAGCAACCAACTAAGCTTGACAAACATTTCACTACTGCGAATGTCTTTCTCCTTCTCCTTTTCCTTTTCCGTTTTCTATTCTTTTTCAACCACATAGTACATATTTTCCATTTTATTCTAGTTGTTATCTTGTGATAGTTGATGGTAGTTGTTTTTACTTTTCTTATTGTCATTGTCATTGTTGCTGTTGCTGTAGCTGTTGTCATTGTTGTGTAGACTTTATGTAGTGGTTACCAACAACATAGCCATCATCATCCAACGCCATAGTCATCAACTGCAGCTAATTGCCACAATATCCTGCATTGTAAACAATTGCTGACAACCAAAAATACACAGAAAAGATACAATAGTATGTACCTACTTATAAACAAACAATGAAATGTGTAGGAAATCATATCCGCATCCGCAGCAGGAAGCATTGCTATTATGTACCAACTAGAGATAAAAATGTCTCAATCATCAAATTCAAATTCATTCAAAAAATGTTGTTCTTCAAATGAATGAATTCACTTATAGAGACAATTTATCGCTACATTAAATTTTAAAATATGTACAAGTAAACCTCTTGTATCACTTCAAGATACTAGAAGAAAATTTAAAAAACATTATTTTTCTTACCTTATGATGATGATACTAAGCACGTAATAGAAAAGGATTTTTCATCAGCAACATCATCATCATCTTTGTGTGTTGTGACAATCAAAACAAAAAAAAAAAAAAAATATATAAATACAATTATACTTGTATTGTATTTGAGAATCTGTGAAAATGTCAGTCCAAGAATTGTGACTTACTTAATTTTGAGTGATTTCTTTTTTTATCTTTTTTCTTTTATTGTTGTAGTTTTGTCATTTTGTCATCACTTGCACTTACACACCTCATCTCTAATTGCTATCCCCTTCTTCTTCTTGTTCTTGTTCTTCTGTTGGTTTCAAAAAGGGAGCGCCGACAACAGCCAACTCGTATAGCCCGAGGCCTGTGCGTGAAGCGTATTAAGAGGTTTTTGGGAGAGCGCAAAAGACGTGCAATTATAATGAAACGTGATTTCATTAACATTTTTCAAGAGTCAACATTTTCATTCTGAT
Organism: Amiota mariae; assembly: GCA_035041805.1. Classification (NCBI taxonomy): domain Eukaryota; kingdom Metazoa; phylum Arthropoda; class Insecta; order Diptera; family Drosophilidae; genus Amiota; species Amiota mariae. Next base: position 554,225 of record JAWNKV010000456.1, on the reverse strand, counting down.
GAAGTAGATGATGTTGACGACGATGGTAATAGTGGATGATGGTATTCTGTAGAGCTAAGCCAACTCAGTTTCAGCCTTGATTTTAGCCTCGTGACTGTCTTAAGCGCATTTTGTAGCTTTTTAGCCACTTACGTGTGCAACGTTGCGTATGACAAGATGGCGACTATTAAGATGAAAACGCCGCCATTACAATCTCTCCCCATACAAAGACAAACCTGAATATGAAATAAAGAAAATAATAATGATGACAACAATGATGATATAGCGCGTGCGTGCAAGAATCAGTGTAGAAGGGCGGGCGCGCATATTTTTGTGAGTGAGTGAGTGAGTGAGTGATTCAGTAAGTGAGTAGCGAATTTAATGATGTTCTTCTTAGAGCACCAGATATAATACTTGATTTGAAGGAAAACCGATGTTGCTGTCGCTGTCGCTGTCGCTGTCTGTATCAGTGTCTGTCATATTAGTACTTCTTGGTCTTAAGCGTGAGTTTATTAAAATTTTCTTCTATTCTCTTAAATTTAATTCAATTTTATTGCAAATACTTTTCACAAAGAAATTATCATCTTTCAGCTTATTTTTCACTTTCTTTCTTTCTTTAATTTCAGGTAAGCATACACACAAACACATATTCTCTCTTCCTAATTATTGAAATGGATGATGATGATGATGATAATGAAGACAATGATGTTGTATCTGAGTACAATGGTAAATAAGAAATTTTGAAGAAAATGCAAATTGTGAAAGCATAGAAACACAAGAAAATATTGGTGGATGTTGGATGGAAAAGCAAATATTTTAATTAAAATTCATTAGGATTTTCATAAGTTTGTTTAGTTATATAATTACCGGCTTTGTTAATATTTTTGTTATTCTACTTAAACGATTAATGTTTCTGTTGTTGGTGTTGGTGTTGTTGTTGTTATTCTTTTAAATGTCAATTACATTTAATGATTAAGAGAAAAACAAATGAAAAGCAAATGAAAACTCATGCTTTTGAGGAATTTCCATGCTAAGATGTGTGTCTGTATGGATATGTATGTCAATAAACATTATTTTAATATTCAGATATGTGTCTGCGTGTGTTATGATGATTGTGAATATGAAATGTTGTTTGTGCGCTCAATAACCGTTTAAAAAAATACACGCACACACACCAACTCACTGTGTACAGATAAAATCCAAGTTTTCACTCATGCACTCATGCACTCATTCATTCACTCACTCACTCACTCACTCACTCAAAAATTCACACACATTTAGCCGGAGCAAATTTTTGAACTCAATTAAGTTGCGTATCTAACCGCATAATTGCGAAAATTTTAAACAAACGCCGCAAACCTTCAACAAGGACTAAAGTAACGACGACCGAGAATCGAGGACCAAGAGTAGCAGTCGCAATAGTAATAGCAGTTCTGCAATGCTGCAGTGGTGCAATGGTTTAGTGCGGTTGGTTGGTCGGTTGTAAGCATGTGTTTGACTCATGAGGGACAAAGTAGTTGGGTGACAAAGGGACAGAGGGACAAAGGGACTCCGAGTGCTCCGTAGCAAACCGCCTTCAGCTCGGTTATTTCATTTTCTCATTACATTGTCCGTTTGTTCTATCAATTTTTTTTTTAATTTAGCTTATACCCTTTACCATTGACTATACCCTTCACTTTTTCACTATGATATATGTATGTAGTACATCAGCCAGCATGACTTCAATGATAAAATTTAAAATCACAGTCTTTTATCTGTCAATTTAAATCAGATAATCTTTTTAGTAAAATAAACTTAATAATGTATTTTTGTTTTTTGAGTTGTTCAGTTATTCGTTTCATTTGTTTTATTCATTCATTGATGAAGGGTATTTAATGTTGATTATAATCAGCTCCAGTCTTCCACATTCTTATTATTTACCAAACTTTTCTGAAAATAAAAACAAATCCAAAACAAACCCAAAAATTTTTATGTTACGTAACCCCGTTCACCAGTTCACCCATTTGCCTATTCATCGACCACAGCCTCCAACCATTGATTAAAGAATTCACTTGAAAATGTTCAATCAAATTGTTGGCAATTAAAAAACTTTCAACTTTGCTTACTTTTTTCTGTACAAAAGAAAAAGAAAGAACAAAAACTCTCCTTTAAACTTAGGCTCTCTGTTTATTAGGAAAAGGGTAGAAATGGAAGAGAGGGGAGTGGGGGAGTGGGGGGGCTTATGACTCGAATTATCGTTAGAACAATCAAATACTTGACTTTTTCTTGATTGTTTGTCTGCCTTAGACAATCACTTGATAATAAACAAGGAAAAAAGGAAAAAAAAAAACGAGAAAGTTAGGTACACATAGCACAGTCATTATTGTTATTATATTGTAATAATGTGTAATACTGATAGAAGAAAGATGCTACAATGTTCTGTGTTAAATATTAAATCAGATAAGCAGATAAGCAGAATATGCTAAAGTTCCTAGAATGAATTAAAAATTATTTAAGTTTTTCCTGGCAACTTTGGAAAACTCCAATAAATTTTTTTTTATGTTCATATAGTAAAGTGATGAATTTATGCATCAACTGTTTGACACATATGAATACACATGCAAATACAGTGTACTCCATTTGAATATTAACACTATATAAACTAAAAATATTCGCAACAACTTGACTTATGTCATACTTATGTATTTCTAATCCAAAGATTTTCATGAATTCATCAGAACAACGCAAAGAGATAATAAAGTTTTAAAAATAAGAGTCAAATTTTGATGAGGCATGAAGCATATTTTTCTTCCTGATACCCTTGTTGGAGTGACACCTTGTTGTGTGGTATGGGAGCTCAGTAGGTATAAGGAGCGTGAAAGCGATGCCAAAAATAGCTTAGGTTATCAGTTCATTCGAAGGCAAACACTGAAGCTAAGAATAATCCAAACTGAACACTTTCTACTATTAGCCAGTCCATCCTATCATATCATATTCCTCCTACAAATGTGAGTAGATAGAAAAATGAGTTGAAAGATGATAGACTTAACTGTTTTCTGTTTCTTACAAAATACGCTCATCGAAAAAACTTTGTGATTTATTAAAATAACTAAAACAATAATTAAATGCTTTATTTATTTATTAAAATTAATTAAGATGAATCAATAACTTTTTCATATGTCGACCACCACTGCCTGATCTTTAGATATTGTAAGTTTGTCATGAAGTCCGTCTGTCCGCCTGACTGTCTGTATGTATGCAAGCTAGTTCCCCAGTTTTTAGCTAGCAAGGAAAATTTTACACAGAGCTTTTTTTAACCATACTCAGTACATTTGTCAGAATCAGCCGAATCGAATCACTAAGGGGGTGGGCGAGGGGGTGTACTATTTTTTGTACTTTTGATTTAAAATTTGGACAATATAAAATTCTGACCCATAACTACCAACCATAAAAATTTCAAGACCCTCGGTCCCCCATTCAAACTTGGTTTTGGTACTATTGAATTGAAATTCTTACACCATACAAGGTGTGGGGGGGGGGGTTTGGTTGTGAAGAATATTACAACTTCGTCATAGCCAAAGTGAGTCTTCTTTTTACTGGTTTCTTTTATTTGAAAATGAAACTCAAACAAAACTTATGGTTAGAAATTGAAGCTATCCACCATTATTAATATATTCGTATGTATACAGTTTTTATATTGATAAAAAAAGTTAATTTCAATAAAATTTTAAAATGATTTTAATGTGTCAAGTGATTATGGAAATATTTTCTCATATCGATAATAAGATAGCTCACCCTGTAAACAAATACCAAATACTTGTTCTTTTGTTGTTGTTATTATTATTGTTGTTGACGTTGAAGTTGTTAAAGCAAACATGAAAAAATAACACCAAAGACATGACCATAAATGAGCTTAACTTTTGTGTAAGAAATTTATCTAGAACAACAAGGCAACAAGCAACATAAAATAGAATAAAAAAGTGGAGAAAAATGAAACAAGAAAAACCAGACACGATATATTTTATTAGCATAAAATGTGGAAATGTGAAAAAGAAAGACAAAATGCCAAGAAGCATACGATGAGATGATGATGATGCTCCGACATGCGGCGCATACTAAAGCAGGAAGATATTCTCGTACATACATGATGTGAAGAAATTGTAAGCCAAATAAAGCCAAAGATGAGACGAGAGAATTTAACATACTCGCACTGCGTACTGGTACCCACTCTTATTCTTATAACCATAGGTCTGGGAATGGTTAAAGAGCCACTCATGGAATTCAAAGGAGGCGTTGGTGAATATGTTATGAAGTGTGAAGAGGACTGTGCAAGCCTTGGTAACTCGTGTATATAGTTAATAATGTGTGGCATCTTAACATCTTCTTTACATTCAGAACTACACCCCTAGATAAATTATTGTATATATATATACATACCTATACATACCTAGGCAACCTGCGGCATTCAAACTATAATACACACTATACAACACACTCCCACATACATTAAGAGAAGATGTTGATGCTGAACACAACTATGCCCATGTCACATCACAATGATGCCTGTGCTGTCTACGATGTCTAAGATTAAGACAATGTTTCGTTCGTTCGTTCACTGCCAATAATTATTAAGAAAAGCGTATGCTTCTCTGGGACCTTGAACAATTTTTACTTGAGTTTTTTCTTTTATTTGTGTTTTGCTTAGCAAATTTTAATGTTAAAACTTACTTATGTAAATGAAAGTGTATATGTATACAATATGTACTCGTATACTAAGTATGTATAAAGAGCAACAGCACAGCTTAATGTACTCCTTCTATAGGTACTTATAGAAAATTTATGCAGATTTGTTCAAGTTGTTTACACCTGCATGGATGTAGGATGGCAGGCATCCATATAAAACATTTTGTCTTCTATCACATGATGGAAATCACATGTACCGAACCCAGTCAGCCCTTTCCACCAAGCCCACCAACCACAGCAATCCAGCCAATCCTACTTATACCACCAAATCAACCAATCCTACTAATCCTACTTATAAAATGAATGTTCACAGTGTCTAGGTGAATGTATGTAAAATGCAAACAGGAAGAAGGGAAAAGATAAAATAGGATAGGATGACATACACTGCGCATACATAATGTGACGAAAAACAAAGGAGCCGAAATAAAATTAAATTATTTGGTACTTATTGTTATTCAAATATAATAATAATCTATCGTTGCTTTCTTATTTTACCAACAATTTTCATACACTTGTATCATAATAAAGTCAATTTTTTTAAAGTCTAAAGACTCACTCAATCAAACATCATCATCGTCATCATCATTCATGCAAATAAAGTCAATTAATTCATTATAATATTATACAAATGTGATTAAAAAAATGAAATGAAAATAAAAATAAAATTAAAATAAATATATATATATATATATATATATATATATATGTACATATATAAATATAACATTATAGAAATAAAAAACGAATTTTTTATACAAAAATTTAATGTTCTTCATAAGTAGAAATGTAAAAGAATTTATACTCATGGAGAAAATAATAAGGAAGACAAAAACAATAAAAAAATATTTATTTTTTTTTTAATTTAATGTCCAAGCAACCGAGTCGGGTTTTGTACATTTGTTTCATCATAAGGAAATTTGCATGGACGTAGAAAAACATGACATCTAAAAAATATTACGATCTTCTTCTTAGGAGATCGTTGGGGTGAAGTCTTTTCAAACGACGGCGGGTTGTGTTGTGTCTAAGATATCTTGCCAGAGGATTGGGGTGCTTTAGCAAACGATCATTGTATCGGCTGCTGAAAAAGGTATTTCCTCAATCACCGTAGGCATCTTGAGGTCACGGTGTAGTATGGTGCACCAGTTATGCGTCGTAGGGCTTTATTCTGAGTTGCTTGAAACTTAAAAAAGAAAAATAAACAACAATAATTTTCTATTATTTTTAATTTTTTTTTTTATATTATTTATTAGAAACATTAAAACACTTTAAGGTATAAAATATTGTTGTAAGAGCTATAAGAAGTTACAGAGATTGATTTAAAATTAGTTTAGGGAAGAGTATATTTTTATTAATTGAGTGTTGGTCACCGTCCTGGTTAGTGGCTCTGCGAGGGAATTTTTGTGGGAGGGAAGTTTTTCATTGTATCCGCTGCGGTGGTAGTTTATTTTCTGGAGAACTGTAGGCATACTGAGGTCGTGAAGCGTCGAGTTCCTGATGAACCATGGGGCAATAGTGATTGTCCTGAGGGCATATATGATAATATGATATTTCCATATTAGGCGTTTATTAAGGTGAAACCCAAGTATTTCACAAATGCGGACTGTGGCATCGCCAGGCCACCAATCGTAACAACTCTCTTGATGGTGAATGGACACAGTTGAGATTTACCTGAGTTCACCTTGATATTCCACCTTGTAAACCAAGCTTCCAAGTGATTCATATGTGACTGTAGATTTGAGGCAGCTACTGTTGGCGATTTGTCAGAACAGAGAACTGCAGTATAATCCGTGTATGTGGCTAAGATCATGAAATTAGAAATCGAATAATTAGAATACGCTGCCTTGAGGAGCACCAGCCTGAACAGTTCGGATTGAAGACTTTACATCTCTGTATTTAAAATAAAAGGTTCTGTTCTACAACTTTAAAAAGAACAGATGGTAGGGTGTCCTTTAATTTGTGTAGGAGTCCTTGAAGCCAGACACGATCGAATGATTGTTCAATGTCCAGAAAAGCGCCACCACAGTATTGCTTGCCGTGAAGTGCAGATATAATAAAATGTGGTGCATGACCCGGTGAACTTGCTTAGGGGTACCATGGTGTTCCCAAAAGCCAAATTGATAATTTAGAATGGCATTCTGGATGCCCAACCTGTAATCTACCAAGAAATATTCTTTCAAATATTTTGGAGAGCACAAGCAGTAAGCTTATCGGTCTATAAGACGCGACAAGGTTCTCCGGCTTGCCAGGGTTCAGGATCATTACAATTGCAGTGCACTTCCATTGTGTGTGAAAGTGGCCTAATCGCAACATCGTATTGAAGAGTAATACCAGGAACAACACCCCCTTATGCGGTATGACCCTTGCCACTCTGCCGTCGATGCCATCGTACCCTGGAGATTTCTTCAGTTCATTTTGGTGATAAACCTCAGTTGGCGAGACAGATTCTATATGACTTGAGGATACATTTGGGTCTTGCAAGCGAGCCAGTGCAAGTGACATCAACAGAAGCTGCAAGCTGATAGCTTATTTTTAACGACAAAAAAAAAAAATAATAATAATAATAATTTGTCAAAATAATAAGTTTATTCTTCGAAAGTTTTCTGAATTTATTAAGGGTTTTTTCTTACAGTTTTGATAATTTTAGTTAGCTAGAGTCAATTAATACTAAATTTATTTAAGTATTTTTTTTTTTTTGTCTGTAAATGGGGCGAATCAAGAACTTATTATTCTCTCGTAGAGATTGAAATGGGATTAAAGCTAAGAATCACAGCAGAAGAAGAATCATTTGCGGCCATTGCAAAGAATTGAAAGCATTGTTCTAAAACCCGTAATAGACCTAAAAGGATATCACTAATGACATCCTTAACCATAATGTCACTATTGCCAAAAAGACTACATTGGTATCTTTAAGAGGTATTTCAGCAAACATATGATGGTATGTAATACGAATAGTTTGGCGCAAACTTTGAAACAACAATAAACCAGGAAGCATTTCTACAAAAAATCAGTTGGTTGAATTCATTTGAATTGGTCAAAACAAGCTGGAAAAAAGTGGTACTATACATTATTTATTCATTTATTTAATCCCTAAAATATTACAATTGAAACCCATTTTTCATCGCCGTTCATGATTTGGAAAAACGGATAATAAATAGCAAATATTGATGCGCTTTGTGTAGTGAATTTCTTTGAACTCATGCGTTCAAGTTTTTTAAGGTGCCTTTCCTCTGTTGCACGTAATGCGTTAAGCATTTCTGCAATCTGTCGTGTTGAATAATGGCGGATTTCATCAATCATTGCCTTAATTCGATCGACTGTAGCCTCCAATGTCCAGCCAATACATACTTCATCTTTAACCTTAAAATCTCCGAAAGGGAATTTGGCAAACCAGCGCTTATATTGGCGTTCACTCATTCCATTTTTTCCATATACGTAACACACTTCTTTTTTTTATATTACCTACATGTTCGGCCATCAATCATTTAAAATTAAGCCTAAGGCAACTTTAAAAAAAAAAAATCATGATTAAATTAATCAAATTAATTAATTGTCTAACACAATTAATTGATTAATGCCAACACTGTTATTTTGTCTATTTATACATTTTCTCTTTTATCTTATTTGAAAATGATTATTATTTTATTTCGTTATTTCTTTCTTTTTATTAGAAAAAAAGTCGAATGAAATCTTCTTATTACATATATATAAATATTAGTGTTTTAAATTGTTCGTATGTTATGCGCTGATATACCGTTCATCTGATTGCATTGAAATTTTGTCAATGTGTATGGTTAGTTCCCGGCTTGAACATAGCGTAGATTTGGTTCCGATATGTGTCCTCCTGGAACTTTCAAACAATCTCCTAAAAGTATACTACAAGAAAATTAATAATTTTCCGATATTCAAATAGTGTTTTCTGTTAATACTCAAAATGTAACAGAAGAATATAGTGATGCTAAGGAACGAAACAACCCGTGCGAAGCAGGGTCGGGTACGGTAATTATAAATGAAATTATTTTTTTTTTTCTTAAGAATGACACTGAGTTAAGGTGATGGATGCACTTATTATATTGTTCATGAGTATACTATACAATGTACAGTATTCAGTACTTCGGTATAAATCTTAATTAGATACCAAAACTCAAAAATATAAGTATATGATATTTTTAAATGTGGATGAACTTACTAGATTAGGTATAGCATATATTATCTCTCCAATAGTATAGTGCCGACTACAATAATCAGAATGAAAAATGGAATACTATTGAAATGTTGAAAAGAAAGTATAAGAAAATTACTACAGGTAGATAAGTTAGAAGCCAAAAGGTATCTTATTTTGATTATTGTAAAAACTGTAAAATCACAATGCTATCAGCATTGCACAAGTTATGAATTACAATTTGAAAAAAGTGATTGAATTTATTAAGACCTCATGAAATATGGATACTTGCAACCAGTAGTCATCTTTAAATAAAAAAAAAAATAATAATTATAAATTTTCAACAAAATAAATTTATTTATCTCAATGTCTACATTGAATGCTGCAAGCGTAGCTCAATAATCAAGCAAGGAACCCTCATTTTTTTACCCAGTGAGTATATGAGATAAATAATATTTATTAAGCAAAAAACGAATATAAAATAATATAAAATAAAATAATGTATTAAAAAATATATTAATGCATATATAAATTTAATAAAACCAATTTATGCATATCAACGTTTTGCCTATGAATAATCACTGGCATAGGGCAATATGATAATATCATCTGTGAAGTATCAGCATCATTGACACAAAAAAGTGGTCAATGAAAAAACAGACAGACAAATGGACAGACGGACAGAAAGACCTGACAGAGTGACAGACAACAGACACATATGCAAATTTAAAGAGTTTGTGTTTGTTTTTGTTTAATAAAATATGCTAAAATAAAAAAATAAAAAAAGGAGAGAACAAAAAGCAATTTTAATATTATGCATTTTTAATGTATCTGTCGATATGTATAAGTATAGAAGAGTATCATCCGCATGTACGTACATGTATGTACGAGTATATGAGAATGTATCTTGTTTATACAATATTTACCGATATCCCTGTCTATGTGTATAGTACAAGTATGTTACATATGTATGTACATAAGTACCTAGATAGATAGATAGATAGATAGATACTCCATATATATACACGTATACTAGAACTCATATGACCAACCCATATGTGGGCATATACCCATATTTTGTGCATATTTATAAATGCTTCCCTCAATAGCCATAAACATAAATATTTGAGACAATAAAATATGTGTTTGCATACATATACAATGTATCTGTGTGTATGGGTGTGTGCGTGTGTGTGTGTGTGTGTGTGTAGATGGCTATGTATATCGTTTATAATGTATGTATTTACAAAGCAAAAAAAAATAAGTATTGTTTCTACTTTCACTTCACTTTATTTTACTTCACTTTACTTTACTTTACTTTACTTTACTTTATTTTACTTTTGCAATACTTCAAATGACTTCAATCCAGTTCAGTTTGCATTAGTTCGGTTTGGTTTGGTTTGCTTCAGTTCAACTGAGCTTAGCTCAACTCGTTATGGTGCAATGCGATTTATTTCCTTTCATTCACTGTGTGTTGCTGTATCTTTTTCTGTGCTGTCCTCTCCTGTCATATCCCTTCATTTCCTTTCTTTTCGATTCCTTTCCATTTTTTTTTTTTTTTTCATTTTGTATTTTCTGTGATATTTTCATTTATTCGATCCTTCGACAACTGTCAGCATTATAGTTTGTTTGCTGTTGTTGCTGCTGTAATTGTAAATCAGCTTTAAGCTCTTCACTTTGTCCAGTACAATCCGCAAAGACTTTGCACAATACTACCACCACCACCATCATCATCACCATCACAGATAAACATTAAAACATTTGCTTATCAGTGTGAAATATCTGTGCGTGTATGTGTGAGTGTTTATACAACTAGAGTAAATGAGAGTTACGAATCTTCTTTAATACGAAATTTCTTTGGTCATTCTAACTTCTCTACCATATGTGGCAGATATGTTATATACATACATAGTACATATATCACTCCTTTCGATTGCTGCAAAGAAATACCTTCGTCTCTTGATTCTAGTGTATAGTTTATTTGTGATGGTTGGAAGTGTGAGTGTGTACTATAAGAGAAAGCATTTATCTAAAGTGTAAACGTGTCGATTTCGCATTAATTTTTCAACATTTCAACGCCAAACGACAACCACAAAAACATCAACAACAACAACAGCAACAACAACAACAGCAACAACAACAACAGCAACAACAACAACAGCAACAACAACAACAGCAACAACAAGAGCAAAGCAGCAATAGTAACAAGGACAATAGCAATGAGAATATCCTGAGCAAATGTGGTCTTGAGTTGCTGAAAGAATGTAAGAACAAAATAGAATTTATTTTTGTAATTGACATTTGTATGCATTCAGATACACAAAGAGAGACTGAAAGAGAGATTTTTGTTATTCACAAACACCAAGTCGAGATTCAAATAACCACACTAGATAACCATCACATACACTACCGTCCCCACCCCCATCCTTTTTCAATTTCAGTTGAGAAGGATGCTTTCGCACCTTCGCATGTTGATGTTGACTCTTTTTCAACTATTCAACTATTGTATCCCCATCCAATTTGCTATCTTATCTTTTGTTACTAAGTAGTAGTAGTAATAGTACGAGTATCCTTCGAATCGTCGTGTTGTCTATGAACTCTTTTGGAGCAATATTTTAATTAAATGACAAGGGATATATCCTTTCTAGTATATGTTTGTGTATCTTTGTATCTATATATCTGTTGGTATCAACACAATTTCATTAACGTGATTGTATTTATCTGGTGTGGTGTGGTGTGTGGTATAGTGTGTTTTGTTAGAGAAAAACTTATTAAGCTGAACGCATCCAATTTAAGGCGACAAATGAATATATGGGACAATAATAGACATAAAACTGAATATTAGGATGAAGAGCCAATTGGACACAATGAAAAGAGGTAATTTTTTATGTTATTTTATAGTGCACCTTGATGATTCTTCTCAAATTCTTATCAAAATTTCCAAACAATACAAATGGAAATATAAAAAGACTAACTTTGGCTATGCCGAAGTTGTAATACTCTTCACGCCCCAGCTAGTGGTCCGAGGGTCTTGAAATTTATAAGGTTGGTGGATATGGGTCAGACACTTATAGTGTCCAAAGTCTATAAGTCAATAGCACAAAAAACAAAAAAGTTTTTCTCAGAAAAACTTTCATTTGGATCCTGGTTTGTATAGGGGGGGTACTGCGTATGGTAAAAAGAAAGCTCCGTAAATAACTAACCAGAATTTTAAAATTTATATTCAATTGTCAGTTACTCATAACTAATGGCTATGAACTTGTCATGCTGAAGAAAGCTTTTGCAAAACTTAAAAAAGCTTTTTAAAGCTTCAAAGTGGCTCTTATTGAAGACAAAATCCTACAATATACTTTTTAGCTTGGTTATCCAATTTTGATGAATTTAGTTGGAAGTTTCCCGGAAAAAGCATTCAAAGCTTTTGCATTAATTAATGGTAGTAAAATAATACATATTCTGAATTTAAACCAAAAAGCTCATTCACATTCACATTTTCGTTCAACAGTTGAAACCTTAAACTGAAAGTAAACCCATTTTCAAAATATTAGCAATGGCAAATTTGCTGTTAGAATTAGAGAATAAAATGAAGAAAATAAATTAAAACAAAGATAAGATAAGCTAAGATAAAAAAAAATAAATATTATATAAATTAAGTCGAATCGTATTGAATAGAATTGAATTGCATTAACGTGAATCGGACTAAACATACTCAGTTCTACATAATTCAAGTGAAGCACTATATGTTGAAATGAAATGAACCAAATCATCAGATACATAACCACATGCATAGAGTGAACATTCTTCACACACACAAAACATACACCTACTCCTCCTTCTCCTAAAATAGTCCAGACACCCACTTATTCACCCATTCACCCAACGACTAACAAAGAAGACACCTTGCTTACGGCGGGCGGCCTTCTACCAGTCAGAATAGCGTCGTCAGCTGCGTTACGTTACTTTACTTTAGTTTAGTTTCATTTTTGGTTGGTATCAGTCGTCGTTGGACTTGCACACGGACAAGTTCGATTCTGCTGAGTTCGTCGTCAGTTCAATTTAAAATAGATACGTTAAACTCTTCATCTGTTGGTTATCACAAAAGTACATAAGTAAAAGGTTTTGAAAGTCGATTGTAGTAAAAGTGAACGTATATTTAAATTTAATAAAAGTATTTTGAAAGAATAAATTTTACAATTAAGAAAATTTCTTTTAATTATTATTTTTTTTTTTTTTTTTTTTTGCAAGTTTTATTTTTATTATTATATATTTCTTCCTTAGGGAAATAGGAAATATTTACTATACTATTAGAGTAAAGAGTATTACAAGAAAAAGTAATAGTAATAATAATAAAGGATGTTATTGTTTTTTTGTTGTGCGTTTGTATTTGTGTGAGCGTTTTGAGCGCCATTTTAAGTGAAATAATTCAGTTTTTTTTTTTTGTTTTTTTTTTTTAACGACTGCAATTGTTCTTATTCTAAGCACATACATACATATGTCCTTGCTGTGCTTACTATAATCTATGATCAGTGCAATGTTTTATGGTTGTTGTTTTTATTGTCGCGCCAAAAAGTATGCTATAAAAAGTAAAGGAAAGAATAATTGAAAAGGAAAGGAGGAACAAAATTTATCAAGACATTGGTATGTCTGTTTGTCTGTCTGTCGGAGAAAGTGTTTTTGCTTGTGACCTCCATTTTGTTGTTTGTCTATTATTGTGTGAATGTGTTATTTAAATGTTTATCCATGCTCCACACAAATCCATTTAGATGCGCGATTAATTTTCATTTGCCGACAATTTACTTGCGTTTCGCTTAAATCACATCTTCATTGACGATGTTCTATAATTATCATATTAGAGCCATTTTTAGTCTAACCACATACATACATACTTCATTATAGTCATCATCGTCATAATCATCTTCATCATCATCTCCATGATCTTTCTTATCATCATCACAATCATCTACTTGATAATAAATGAAAGAATGAACACAAGAATAAATGAGTTAGTGCGTTACTGAGTGAGTGGGTAAATGAGTTACTAGGTAAGTGGGTGGTTGGTTATCACATTGAATTTGACATAATCGAGCACGTCCTTGCCAGCTGTGTTCGAGTAAAAATAATAACAATAACACAACAAAAAAGTCATGAATTACACATACATAAGTATATGTATATATATAATGAAAAAAATATATTGTTTTATCAATACACAAAACATAGCCATAGTCATCATCTGTTTATCTAACCATCAATCATACGCACAGTTGTCCATTGTTAAATAAAACGAAAGAAAGTAATAAAACAAAAGAAAACTAGACAAACGAAGCAGCACAGAAGGCCAACTTCTTTATGACAAGAACGTCAACATTGCCACGGCTTGCGACATAAAGTGCTTGCTTCTGTCTTGTCTTTGACCTAATTTAAAGAACTAGTGTAGTACACTGAATATAATCTTTTTCTATCTATCTATCTATCTATATAAATAAAAATGTAAATGTTTGTTTGTTAATGACCTTTGAATTCGAAAAGTACTTTACCGATTGAGTTAAAACAACGTTGTATTTGTCTATAGTTGTGTTTCTGCATACATATTTTTTTATAACAAAAAATCGACCGGAAAAGTTAGAATTGGTGGATCAAATTTTGCATAAAAAGCTTAGAGATATATTTTTAACTAGAAAATTATTTATTTATTTAATAAAATAGGATAACAATAAATTTTTAACCTATAATTAAGAGCCCTAGTCGCCAAGGCCTTCAGCTAGAAGATTTGAGAGCCATTTTTTTTTTGTTTTTTTTTTTTTTTTTGAAATTTGAGTTCTTTGAATATGGCAGCGCATAACATACGAACAATTTAAAACACTAATTTTTATATATAATTTAAGTCGTCTCTGTTGAAGGGTAGTCCTTAGAATCAATAATTCTTTGAGAGTATATAATTTTGACAATATTAAATCAATTTATTAAGTACTAGCAGTCCCGATGCGCATTGATATTCCCCGGAAAAATTACATCAAAATTGGCTTTGTACGAAAATAATAGAATGGAATTTATTTTATTTAACAGTGACTCACAATTCATAAAGAGATTTTTGATAATATTGACATAACATTAACATAGTTGACGGAAAACCAAATTACCGACGGCACTACAATCCACAGTTAGACCCTTAATATTCTCAATTTTGACACGAACAAACAGTACATATATCGCAAAGGAACAAATGGACATCGTATAACACGAGACAATCGTCATTTAGGCCCTTACAATGCATATAAGTATATTGGAAAAATTCAACTGTCATATTAATGTTGAGTATGTTGGGAGTAGTTTAGCTGTAAATTATCTTAATAAATATAATATATATTTCATTCGTATATAGCTTTCCGAAAAAACAAGATTTTACCCGAACAATGCTCGATCACCAGGTACTTGACATAATTGTATGAGATGTTTAACAAAGACCACTTCATTTCATTTGAAAAACAAACTTAATCCTAAAAAAAAAATGTCTGTATCTCCACAATTACGGTATCTACCAGGTCCAAATGTAGCTAAGAACCATCCAGGTGATCCCATAAGTATAACAAAGAAAATTCCAACAAAATTAGTCAAGAAAATCTCGAATATTGCGCTTTGGAACATATGTAGCCATTCATTTTTATTGTATAGAGAAGATATGTAGATAAACTCATTCGTTAGTCAAATATTAAAAGTAAGTAGGCTTATAGAATAATTTCACTAACATTAACTGAGTATTCAAAAGTCAGTCAGTCATATTGTTTCAACTATCAAAAAGCTGTCAGGCGACAAATATTTGATATTAAAACAAGTAGAGTTTCCGAATTGGAAGTCAAAAAAGAACCAAGATAAAAATGGTTTTGCTTCGTTTAATCATTTATTATGGCTTACGCTTATTTGGTATCAAGAAAACACCACGCCCAATATTTTATGAAAAATCCACGGGATTCCAAATGTTTCAATACTCGTACTATGCCATTATTATGATAGGAATTGTGTCATGTAATTTGACATATGTCCGCCTACGTAACCAACAAGACATGGCACTGAAGCATATCATACCCTTTGTAATATTTACAATAATTTCATTTTGCCAGTACCTTATGCCAATTATGGGTTTCGATGATTAACAAGTTTTTATTAATAAATTGACTAGTATTTGATATGTTTTATTTTTATCTTTTAAATGGTATAGGTAGGTCTATCAACAGATTCATGACATCTGGTATTGCAACAGAATGATTGAGAGCTTGTGAAGTTGACATTGGATTAATTATTATAGACACATTAGGAAGTCACCTATATCTTCACAAATGTACAAGTCATAATCGTTTTGTATTTCAAAATTTAAACTTTCAATTGGAACAGAAGCTTTTAAGAATGAGTTGGCTCCTCGAGACAGAAATCAAAGCTGAACCTATATAACAAGCCATACTGAAGCCTGTATGGACTTACGGTATAAAGCTTTGGGGCACTACTTCCAACTTAAAACTGGAAATTCTTCAGAGGTTACAATCTAAACTGCTGTTAAGGCTTGCCGTTGTACGTCAGATACTCGGTCATTTGCTAAGACTTGAAGATTCCACTGATCATAGTTGGAGTATCATTCAGCTTGCAATCAGCCTGCTGTACAACTTCCAAGGATATCCTCACCCAAAATAATATATAACAAGTGATACCTTTAAAATTACCAACATAACATAAAATATCCGTTAAAACTTCAAATTGAATAGAATTTCTTTTAATAATAATAATAATAATAATTTCTTACGATAAGCTCATAGTTAAAGATCAATCAAAAGGCATGTAAAATAATGAATTATGTACATTAATTTCCTATGTTGTAATACAATTTTTCAAACTGTATATACTCGTATTTAAGCTAACATACAATTTCTTCAACCTTTAGTTGTATTTTTTATAACAGTATCTACAGGACTGTTCTGATTGTTCTGATTACTAAGTAAAGTATTCTTTAGGATTCTATAAATAACTAGAATTTTTGCATTATCTACAATAAGTATATTCATTCAGTCATTCATTCATTGATATATTCAAGCTCTTATCATTATTTCAAGTTTCAGTATGATTGTTTGTATTGTGATTATTATTATTGTTTGCCCATCTATAACAGAAGGATTCATTGTACAATATTGAATGTCACTTGTCATTTCTTCAGTGTTCAGTCTTCAGTGTCAGTTGTCAAAAGTTTCTTGCCATGCCTTCACTTCACACCCATTCAATCCTTTATATTTCTTTGTCTTTGTTGTATGCAGAATTTTACCAGCTTATCTGATGTTATCTTTTTCATTTCTGCACGAACATTTTCCGCTGTATTGGCAAACAACCACCAAGTGAAAGAAATATAAGTTCATGAAGAATAAGAAGAAGCCACCAAAGACAACAATATTGTTGTTGGGTTTGTGTGCCATATGGAAATACATGCTTCCATGCATTTATTCATTCATTCACTCAGTAATTCAGTCATTCATTTACTTAGTTATTCATTCATTCATTTATACTCGTATATAGTTTGCTTCCTAAGATTATGTAAACTTACTGCGTTGAAATCCGTCTTTTGGTTTTAGTGGCTGATGTTGCTTTTGCTGTTTCAGTTGCAGTTGCAGTTGCTGCTAACCACACAGATACACCCACACCCACACAATGCAAATTTTCATATGCACTAGAGGGCAACTAGTGTAGTAAGTATCTATTCATAGAATTTTGGGGTTTCAGCAAAAGTTTGCACTTCACATTGCATAATTTTAAGCAAATATATTTACTTCGACTTGGTTAGTTCGTTCATTTTCCCACAACTTATGTTAGTTCATTGTAATATGTAGACTGTATATTAGCAAACACTTGATTCGATTGTGTATAGCATACATATATACATATATTAAATTTATGGGTCTTATAACTCATTTAAATAACAGCGAACTAAGCATACATTCCCCTTAATACATCTTCGCTTAAATTCATACAAATCGAACAAATTTACCATTAAAATTTAATGTCATTCAATTGAATGATCGAAAAACAAGGGAAGTACATGCAACAGTTTATAAAAATATTATATTATATTGTAGTAGTAGTAGTAGTAGTAGTAGTAGATAGATGGAAATGGATTAGAGATGCATTAGAATGAAAAGTGAAAAATAATCATGATGGGCATCATAATCATTGATGGGTGATGATGTTGGCAAATTCAAAAAAGTCAATCTCAAATCCACTAACAGCAATCAACGAGCCCATAATCATAATTTGGCGGTTACATTTTGTGGTGACTTAACAATGATGATGCCGTTGGCTATGGTGATGGCGATGATGAGAAATTGAAAGCAGAGCAAAGCATTGACTCTGATTTAAGTTAAGCAGATTCGTGATTCGTGATGGCAAATATACATGCTAAGACGTAATGGGGAAAGTTGCGTAAATTTGAATAGACACCGACACAACGAATATTTGCTGTTATTATCATCAACAACATCACCGTCACCGTCACCGTCACCGCCATCATCATTCTCATTGACTTACTGTCGTCAATATTGTCATTGTTGTCAGTTCGCTTAGCGTCATGGCAGTCGTTTGTAGCGATTATGCAAATTTTATTTTGAGGCGTGAATTTATTGCCAAAACATGCGCAACTTGTTTATTAGCAGCATTTTCCGTTCATATATAAGTATATATGTATATATATATATATATATATTTATATACATATTTATAGATAGATGTACAGTAGATTCATGTTCTATTCTTATTGCAACTTGTGTCTGTGTGAGTGAGTTGATGACTGCATAAACAGATCATTAAGTGACGCTTATATTAGTACATAATCAGTAATATATGTACATATAAACAAGTATAATATATATCTACTTATAAAGATTTAGATAAGTACACTACTATACAGTACATATAGTACTATAAACATGTATATGTACGCATGTATGTGTGAACTCATACATATGACGAATGAATAATGATCTTAGAAAAATGATGAAAATACGCGAAAAAAAAAATTGAAAATGGTAGTAGAATAAAAACGACGCCTTTTCATTGTTAGAACTTTTTTTTGCTTGGCAATTTTTTAGCATGATTAATCATGTGACACAATGACAAAGGTGCCATCTTAACTAGCATGACAATGACATATAAAAGAAGTATTCAACCCAAAAAGATATTGGCCCATTACAATAGAGAATATATACATACTACTACTACTACTACTACTTATTCCATAAACACATAGATACAAACTCATACACATGCGAGAATGTGTGAATATAGTGTGTGTGTGTGTGTGTGTGTGTATGTATGACCAAATTTGTGTTAGTGTTAGTTGAGAGGTAGATAATAGATAGATTGTTTTGTATCTTGTTGGATAATAAAACTTAAAATTCAATTCAGCACAATTGAAAGCGCTCAAGGAAATACTCATATTCATGTATTGCATATACTTGTAGAATACTATGATTGGGTAAAGAAAATAACTCAAAACTGAGAACTCTTCTTTCGTTAAACCTCAAAAATCAACAAACCAAACAAAACACCATAGAAGCCAACTTTCATTTCACTTCACTTCAACTGAACTGAACTGAACTGAACAGAAAACTCTGACCAAGTTTATGGTTTCTTTCTCTTTTATATTCTACATATTTCGCTTTTCTGGAAACCTTTTTCGATTCGATTTGGTTACAGTGTAACCAAAGTGATTTTCAATTTTTCGCTTGTGTGCTTTTCTGGAGAAACCATGGCAGCTGGCAAGAATAAAAACAACCATAATAACAACAACACCAACACCAACTAAGTTGATTTTTTGATTTTTGCATATGTTAGATACAAAACTAAAAATCAAATAAAAAACACAAGCAACAACAAACAAACAAATAAAGCAAAAGAAGTGTTAATTTTGTATTTTCTTTGCAAGGCAAAGAAATCCTCTGTCTAGATCTTGTTAACAAAGAAAAACTATAAAATATTGCCAGCATAGGTCATTATATAGATCGGGATATATGTATCATAATTAATAATGGTTGAAATACAAAAACCACATTCTGCTCTTAAGCGTCCGTCGCTGAAACGCGAAACGGTTGTCGTGAATAATAGTGCTCCGATTAAGAAAGTGACATTGGTACCGAAAGATGAGGTAAGTAAATTTACTAGTATAATATATACAATACATCAATACAATCAAAGAAAGATTTAACCTTAACCCATTTTTTTTTTTAACTTGATATGGATGCTCGCGATCTCCCTACTCCCTTCTTATGTTAATATTGAAGTATAAATAAAAATAAAAACCAAAGCCAAAAGCAACACTGAAACCGAAACTGAAACTGAAACCGAGAAAAAGGATACAAGTTCATGAATTTAATGTTCCTCTTTTGCATAATTTTACATCCAATAAACTTTGTTGTGTTTGTTGGTGTTGTTATATCCAATACTTAGTATTGAAATTTGCATAATTTTAATATAAAAATTCTGCTTAAAATCTACAGATAGCCAGCCCAACCAAACAAGTGACAGACTGTGAGAAATAGTACTCCTACTCACCCAATGTCCAATGACATCATACTAGTCAGAGATTCATTGCTTATGCTGATCCTATTTTATATACTTTTCGATCATACTATACATACTACTGATAGTATATGTTTTTTTTTTTTTTTTTAAGTTGAAAATCCTCTCTGCACTTATGTAGTGTGATGCCTTTATCATCATCAGCATCATCAATTTTGTTCTGGGCAATTTATAAAACGAGGCAAAAAGAAACTTCAACAAAAACTTTTTCTACTAAAATATTTACAATGTAACCAAAGAAATAATGATGACCAAGAAGTTAATTAACATTATAAATTGACGTTCTTATTCTGTTGTATTCTTATTTTTTTATATTCACACTTAAACACCATAATTCTGTCCGCCTGCCTGCCTGCCTCAATCTTGTATTGTATCCTAGGCTTCATTTGAAGCAAGCAAACATTTTGTATCGAGTTTCATTTAATTACTTTTGAAGCAACAAAAGATAAAAAGTAGTACCAACAATACCAATCTTTAGATCCTCCTCAACAAAGATATTATTGTATTTTAGCAATGAATTCGTATCCGCAAGGGTATCTGTTTCTGTCGCTTGATTTTGACTTGACTTGATACACAAAAAATAGGACTCGAAGCGTTTATATCTTGGTATCTTACTTCTTTCTGACCAACAAATAGATTTCCTTCTTTTTGCCGTCTGACATTGATATTCAAACCAAACAAATTGGTTTTTTATCCTTGAGTTTTGAATAGGATCATCGGTATTGGTATCTCAGCTCTTAGCTCTGAGTACTGTATTTGATTTTCTATTATAATTTTTATTTCATGATGAATGGGTGGGGGGTGGTGGTTTGAAAGCAGTTTAAATTTTAGATGTACTGAAGTATTTTGGTGAATTTTCATAGTAAAAAATGAGCAAACTTGAAGTGAGTGTGCCAACTGGAAGACTATTCTTCTTCATCCATCATCCATCATCATCATCATCATCCTCATCCTCATCATCTTTTAGCGCACAAAGTTCGTTCTGAAATTCAAAGGGCATTATTATTGTTGTTTTTCAAGCATATTTTCACACAGAATATTAATGCAAATAGCATCAAAGGCAGCAGCAGCAGCAACACAAACTAGAAAGTGGAAAGCAATGAAAATGAAGGCTAACGAAGGCAAGAAGAGATTGAAGATTGAATGCGCGTGCCACGCTTCAACTGCCTCTGGCGCAAGTGTCTCTTTGTCTGTATATGATGCGTGCATATATTTATATATATATATATATATATATATATATATTATGTGTGTGTGTATGTGAGTGTTTGTTTAATACATTGCTCAGCCGTGTGGCAAATGTTGAATGTTGAACGTTCAATGTTGTTTGTTTCAATGCGCTTAAGGCGCTTTTAAGCTTCGAAGGAGCTATGACTCTATTAGACACACTTGCGCGAACGCGTTTATCGTAAAATTTTCAAATGTCCCACACAAACACACACACTCATACACCACTTAATATACAAAAAAAGATGAAGAAAACCATACCAAAACTCAACCATAAATAAACAGTCAATTGCAAATGGCAAATGACAAAAATGGTAAGCATAGCATCACATCACATCAAATAATATCGAATCGTAGTAAACCGAACCAAACCAAACCAAACCAAACCAAATCGAATCGAATATTGAATTCAATCGAATCAACTCGATTTGAAACTAAATTCGAGTTCTTTTCGTTATATGGAACGCCTCGCGCGCGCCTTGAGGTATGCTATGCCAAATCAACAAACAGAAATAACAAACAGAAATAAGAAAAAAATATTTTATTGTAGTAAAGAAAAAGCGGAAACGCACAAACGAAGTCAATTTAAGGCAGGACGACAGGAAGAAAGTTAAAGTGTAGCAAGTGTAGTTCGCCTAACAGTGATTGGTGTTGTTTGCCACTGTTTTTGTTGCCCTGCCAAAAAAAATAAAAGCAAAATATTGCAACAACAATAACAATGAGCAGTCAACCCAACCAAAGGGAAACACTCAATTTTTGGGTCATAAATATGCCAGCAGCAAATAATTTTTGTCGCAAAAACCTTCATTTTGCTAGCCTACTTCGCATTTTCACATTTTCCCATTTCCACATTTCCACATTTCTTATTCTTTAGTTTCCTTCTTTAAAGAGTCAAGAGTAAGGGTTGGCAATCCCAAAGTTATTTATTTCAAATATTGTATTTTTATTGTCATTTGGTGGCACACAAAGAATTATTCTAGTATTAGTACAAGAATAAGAAGAAGCCAACAGGAAAAAGATACATGTGACCCCAACCACTAAGACTGAGACTCTTAAAAAGAGAGACATGTGGCCACTTATAAGAACCTTGTTGCTTCATTTACTATTACTCCTAGTAAAGCACCAAACCACAACCAAAAGTGATTAAGGTGCAAAATCCGTTCAAAAATGTTCTATCTAATTGGACAAGAGGCCAAAATAGCAAGCCATTTATGGTCACACACGCACAAACATAGCTAGGCAGAACCAGACACACAAGTAGAACTTAAGTACTTATCATGCCATTCATTCTGGCTCACCACCAGATGATCCGCCATTAAATAAGCAGTTAAAAGTTTTTGCTTAAATCCATAAAATTTGATTTAAAGCCATTAAAATCGTTCAAGTAAGACACATGACGCTTAAGTCGCCTCGACTAGCCTTTGTGGGTCTTCATCTCATCAAGAAGCACACATACGTACTTCTATCTCCTATCTTATATAATAGATATACATATGTATCTATTAAAGAAAATGGACAAAGACACATCGAGGGAGAGAGAATGGAAGAGTGAGAGGTAACTAACCAATTTAAAGTACAATATTACAGAGAACGAAAACTTTGTATCTCTGATTTCTAGTCAAAAGCCATTAAAAACATTGTTAGCAGGAATGTGTTAAACTCTTGACAAGAACATAAGGAGATGAAGAAAGAGGAGGAGAACTTATAGCCATATTCGCATATTACTCAGTTTAAAACTAAACAAATGTCGACTCATATTTACCATAATGTTGAATAATGATAAAGTTGAAAAACTCATTTAACAATTAGTTTGAAAAGAAGAAAATGAATAGCTTGAGAGGACTCCAACTGAAATCAATAACAAAATATTGCAATATTTTTTTTCATTTTTTATCTAACGCCATAATACTAGTCATGTCCATGAAACACACAGATGACTGGTAATAGCCAAGTGACTGCTGTTCAGAATAGCAGAACAGGCAAAGGAGTTTGATATATAACATAATGAATAAATTGAAATTGGAGCTTTAGATACTATTATACAATATAATATACGAGTATGTAACGCTTAATGAGGAATAACTTGTGAATGCAATGAAATCAAAGCCACACAAGACTCAAACATCTCATAATCAACTTAAATATCTAACACGGTGTTAACATATGTACTAAATATGTATTGGAGAAGCTAAATAAGCCAACAGATAAATACTATAAACTCAAAGAGCTGCAAATCTGCTTTTGAAGTATGGTGAAAAAATGGAAGGAAGGAAGGCAGAAACGAGGATCAGTCGCGGACTTTGTTTCAAATTCTAAGTGTGTTAAATTCGCAAAAATGTGTAAATTAAGCAAAGTAACAAAGTACAAAGTTAAGAACAACAACATCATCATCATCAGCAAAACCAACACCTACATCACCAAGAACAATGAAATAATAAAAAATAAAATGAAGAGGATGAAAATGAAAATGAGAACAAAAATGTTGATTTTGTTGAAGATGAAGATGAAAGTAATCCTAAGCAAAGGTAACCATTAAAGTAAAAATGTTGAACTCAAGTACTCAAGTTTTAACTTCATTTATTGTAATGTAATTTTTTATCTTTTATTTTATTATATAACATTATTTTTTCATGCCTTTGACGTCCTAGACAGGCGGTATAAACGAAAAAAATATTTTAAAAAAACAGATATCAAAAATGAAAAGAAAACTTACGAAATTTAAGCTGAGTTGAGTGGAAAAAGAAATTAAAAAGTAAAAGTAAAAGTTGGAAGTTTAATGTTAAAAACACGCAAAGAGCGGCAGAAACAACAAAGAATTACTGAATGTACTTTTATTATTATTTTTTTTTTTTTTTTTTTTTTGAATTTGTAAATAGAAAATCTTAAATATACACATACTATACAGCACCCACATATACGTATGAACAGTATGTAGAATATGTATAGATACAAAATACACACTCACACTATCTCAATGACTGCTCATGGGCTTTATCTATTTTTTAGTTTGTTTGTTTATGATCCCCCAACCCCCCCCCGGTTATGAAAAATATTGCAATAATAACAACAAGAATAATAAATAGAAAAACATCAAAAGACTAGTTAAACTTTAAACTACAAAATGGTCACGTGTGCCCTTGACATATATATATACACACACACGGACACACGGACACAGGGACACACAGACACAATATTTAATGTATCTTTGACTCTGAATAAGAGCAAAGTACTACTTATAGTATTGTAAGTATTTGTATAATAACTTAGAAAATTCAAACATATCTGTTAATATTTTTGATTGGTTCTATACCACATTCTATACATTCTAGTTAAAGCAAAATGAGATCATATAAAGCGAAAGTGAATATACAAGAGCAGTTAGATAAGTGCTGGTGCTCATTCAACTGAAGAAGTTCATTGCTTTGACCGTTCCTTGGTCTGGCATGTTGTGATGGACATTAATGGTTCCGGAACGGTGCTTCATCTCGATTGAATTGCGGTTGAACATTGCCAAACACTCCTTTGAAGCAGCCACACGGTGTGCTTATGGTCGAGTTTGTGTAATCGCTTTCATGTCCAAATATTCATGTTAAATATGATGTACCCACTAATTTAAGATGCCTACAACTTCAGCTACCTCACGTAATTGCAATCCCTGAAATCGACGAATATCATTCCATCAATTTTATTGACGATATCTGGCATAATGACACCTCTTTCGGGCGATCTGAACTTCGAGCATCACTTGTGCTGGTACAATCACAACAGAATTTAGTAAACCACTTTTGAACCATTGAAATTAATGGTACAGAACAAAGTGAGCACTTTGCGTTCACAAAAAAAAACTGTTTCGATCTGCTCATAGTCTGTCAAGCACAAGCAGTTTCACTATTCAATGTGGATTCCTTCAATACTTTTACGAGCGACTTGTGTTTGTTTGTTGTTTTTATTTTCTATTGATTGTCATGTCTACACAAATTCATATTGAAAAGGTCTTTTGTGCGTATGTATTTTTTATTTTTTTTTTTTCTGTATCGTTTATTTAAGACAAATTTTACAAAATAAGATATAAATAAGATAAAAGAGAAAAATACAAAAACAAAACAAAAAAGAAAAGAAAAAAATAGGAAAAAAAAATAAGAATGAATAGAAAATATGAGTGAATAGAGGTGGACCAGGACCTTATGGGACTGCCGCTAAGCAAAACATCAAAAGGTTGGTACAAGAAATTTCAGTCATCATATTGATTATGGCGGGATCTCTCCAGTCCGTGCAATTTCTTAATCGGGCTTGCCGCAAAGTCGGCCATCATGAGTCTCACAAGGTTAGTGACCGCAGGTTGCTCATCTAGGGCGTCTCTTAACTCGTGCCGCTCTCTATCAAATCTTTCGCATTCGAATTCTATATGCTCAGTATATTCTTCACACTGGTTACGGCAATGGGGACACCATGGTGCTTCATCGTGCTGGAACCTGTATAAGTACTGGCGGAAGCAATCATGACTGCTCAGGAGCTGAGTGAGATAGAAGTTCACTTCGCCATGCTTTCTTTCTATACATTCGGTTATGATGGGGATTAGGCAGTACGTCCGGCGTCCTTTCGTCGACCTATCCCAGCGGGTTTGTCATGAACTGATGGTTGAGCATCTCATTTGGGTTTTCCGAAATCCTACCTCCTCTGGTGGCCGCGATCTCCAAGCATAGGCATCCGCTATCTCGATGACGAACAAATCTATTGGCACTATCCTAACTAGAATTAGAACAGCATCCTCCGTTACGGTACGAAAGGCGCTTATTACTCGAAGCGCGCTCAGCCTATAAATCCTCCCAATAGGTCCCCTATATGAGACCTTGTCCACTGCTTTGACCCAAGCTGATACATCATAGAACCTCATAGAGTTGCGTTCATAAGAAACATCCTGCGACCATGTCTAGTCCCGCTTAAGTTCATCAGTATCCCAGAGAGGGCCTTGCACGACCTTGCCGCTCTATCGCTGTTTGTATGTATGCATTTCTATGTATGTCTGCTTGTGCGCTGCTCTATATGCGACTATTCCTTGCTATATTGATTGTTTTGCTACCCACACCCCCCACCACCCCCCCCCCTCCCTATTATTCTCATCTTGCACTCTATATCGTGACTATTGCTGCTCTCTGTTGAAATTCTTCACAAACGTTATAGTTCGTCGTGGTTGCTTTGAGCGAGAAACACATTTGCTTTGCTTTTTACGAAGCGTTCATAGACATGTTTTTTGCCATCGCTGCACATCTCTGGCACAGAATCATCATAGTATTTATTAAGTCTTTTCTTCAGTGATGGTTTTCAACGCAAAAAATAATACTTAATGAACACAAACACATTCATTTTTTTTTTTTATTTTCTTTGAAATTCACAAGGTTATTTGCTTTCAAAGGCTGTCAAATACACTGAAGCAACTTGCTCTAAATTTAGTATTAGTCTATTAACAGATAAATGATACGTGTAGTTGACAGAAGCAGTGCAAAATTTAAATTTGTGAATCGCAATCCGATGAGAGGCACTTAACATAAAATACCGAAAGCGTTACTACTTGGTTTTCGAGTAGTTTGAACTTATGAAACAACCAAATTTCTAGACTTTGAAATCCATATAAAAAATTTCCGAAAATGTAATTGTAATTAATTATTATTTCATTTTCGATATTTTTTATAGTAAGTATTTTTAAGTTATGTTTGTTGGATTGTTTTGTTTGATTTGGAGAGATACATATCGATCCCTTTTTGCGAAAAGATCGTAAGCGACAAAAAGTAAATTGTTAAGGAGACGGTTTTTTTTTTTTATTATTTCAAAATTGAGTGGGAAAATTTCGCCAAAATTAAATAGGATACGTGTTCTTAGCTGCTTAGTTATTAGTAGAAAGGAAATGACTTACTAAAAAAATTGTTTTCTTGGGAAAACTTTAACTTTCATGCATATACGATATTTTCGCACACACAGCTTTGACTGCTTGGAGACCAAAATGTGTGTCTTACAATCATTTACAAAAGCCGTTTTCCCAATACAATATTATTGTTAAGATAAACGAGTATTTCTTTTTTTGTAAAATTATTTATTATTATTATAAGGCATAAATGAATATAAAAATAATTGAAAATATAGTTATAAAAATAACAGAATAAAATAAATAATGAGGTATATTCACTCCTCGTCATCGGTTTCACCCAAAGCATCTCTGATTACTTTGCTGCTCTTAAGATTAATATATTCTAAATGATATTTGGTGGATATAATATTCTTAATACATAAGTATTTTAAGTCATTGTATTTTACACTTGAAATTCTTAATTGGGTGGAGTACAAATTCTGAATCTCATGATTTAAATTAATATTTTTTAATTATGCAAACATTGTCAGCACCGCCTTGTTACGATTTTGGGCAATATTTGTAAATACCTATAAATACTAATTAAACATTTATACACACTTATAAAGAGCTGAGCATATTTCATTGCTTCCTCGTTTGCCATTTCGTCACCCCACAAAAAAATAGTATCCGTTTCATGTACCATTTTCGTAAACACTTAAGTTATAAAACGCTTATTTACGGGAGTAAAAAAGCGTTACATGTTTCGAAAATGGAGTATTCAATACCTTTTGCATGTCAAAACTAACACACAAAAACTTTTCACCCGTTTTGCTTTTAGTTTGGTCATCTAGAAATCATGTGTAATGCTACTATGAATTGTAATTTCTTCTGAATTCAATGCCTTTTCCTTCTCCGTTGCTTCTAAATATTTTAAATTTTCAACTGTGGTACATTTGCAAAGAATGCGTAAAATCATTGATCTTTCCTCATTCTTTCATTCTTCTTTTTTAGGGTTCCGTACCCAACGGGACCCTATTACTAAGCTTACAACGTCCGTCCGTCCGTCCGTCTCCTGCTCTATCTCATGAATCGTAATAGGTAGAGAGTTGAAATTTTCTCAAAGTGTGTAATTCACTTGTGTGTAGAACGACAAATACTAAAAATATACATTTTTAGAAGCATTGTTCTTTAATTTAACCTTTTTTTTAACATTTTTTTGTTTTTTGTAGTATACTTTGAGCTATTAATTGTAGTATACTTTTAGGCTGTTAAATATCCACATAATTTAATATTTTAAGCAAAAAATCTTGGTCGATGGTACGGAACCCTCCGTGTGCAAGTCCGACTCACACTTGGCAGATTTTTTTTTTTTTTTTTTTTGCTTCAAATATTGCGTATGCTTAACAGACTAAAATTTGTATGACACATACAATAATTTCGCTATTAACGAAAAATACACTGTGACATACGATCAATTTGAAACTGAATTTCCAGCGTAATTATGGCAGGTTTTGCTATAATATTTACTATTTTGACTTATAACTGAAGTGTTTGGATCTTTTTGAAGAGTTTTTGTTTTATTGCAGTCTTCACCAATATTGTAATAATAAATCATTGTCGCTGTTGTATTGGTCAGAGTCCTATATATATTAGATATTTTGATCAAATGTTCTTAAACATTTTTTTGAAGCAACTTATCCCAATCCTGTTTCAGTAAAATTTTTACATTCCAAACAGAATTACTTTTTTAAAAGCAGCGATTTATTGAGCAAGTAGCTGAGTTTTATCAACTTTATGAGGTTTTAATCCACTGGTTGCATAACTGCTGTCATACTTGTGGAAGGAAATATCTTGCCACAAAATTTTAAGTTGCTAATAGAATGTCGTTTTGTAAATTTTGTTAGCCATTCTTCACTTGCTTTAAACGATGTTTCATCTTTAGCTTTTGCTTTTAATATTTGTACTTCTTGACACATTGATTTCAAAACCAGTAATATGTCGTCTTCCCTAAGTAAATGAAATGAGTATTGACAAGATTTTGCAGAAATTTATTTTCAATATTTAAATTGTTTGCTGTGCAGCAAAGATTAACCAAAAATATTTGTTTTGTACTCTCAGCTCTGATTTAGTTTTATATTCTTAAATTTGAATGTGTTTACTACCATCATTTTAAATAATTTCTTCTAGACAATTCAAAAAAAAATGTACAAAAAAAAAGGATATATAATAAAATAAATTATAAAATGCCTATTGTCAACATCAGTATCTTTATCATCATTATTATCATTGTTATTGCCATTGCTTTTGCTATTTATAAAAGAACTTGGCTTAAATGGTTATAAATGAGCGACCCTTGTGTGCCTAACTTTGTCATTAAATATTGTGCCAACACTGCGACGCCATTAACCGGTGAAGCGCAATAAACCAATAAAAATGTGAATATGAACAAGAGAAAGTATAAAGAAATCAAGTGAAGGATAAAGCAAGATAATGCGTGATATTTAGAATATGATAAATATTTCACTTACTCACGCACGCACGCACGGAAGCACGCAATCGAATTATGCTTATGTTGTCTCATCGAATAAACTAAATGGATAATGGTAGCAAGTAAAGGAGTTTATAATATTCATATTTTGATTACGAAATTACAAATGATGATGATTCAGCAGGTAAAACGAGAATTAGTATATATTTAATAAAACTATTGCCCCAATCTATAGTATTTTTAGCTAAGCAAAATTATTATTTAAATATAAAATACATAAATAGTTTTCATATTCATAATCAATATGATGAATAATCAAAAGGAAATATGTTAGTCAATTTGAGTGATCATATAAGTATGTACATATTTATAATTCATAGTTTTGTTGCCTAATACTTCTGCTACTTAGTTATCCTCGCAAAACCGTTGCCATTCCATCATGAATGGCGTAATGTTGCTTCTCTTCATTAATAATTGTCGCTTGAGTGTCGCTAACACATACCCAATATGTATACTACAATATGCAATATTTTA
This sequence comes from Amiota mariae, assembly GCA_035041805.1. NCBI lineage: Eukaryota > Metazoa > Arthropoda > Insecta > Diptera > Drosophilidae > Amiota > Amiota mariae. The sequence goes on along the minus strand of JAWNKV010000456.1, from coordinate 523,664 downwards.
GATGCGATATGTGAAGGAATGGTAAACCCAAAACTCGTTTGCTATTTTCCTCAACTTGCCAAAATTTTATAAAATGTCGCGTTCTATGTCCCCGACAGCACACAGTACAGAACAGAACAGCACAGCACAGCACAGCACAGCACAGCACAGCACAGCACAGCACAGCACAATCCCAATAGTAGTAACAACAATAAAATACTTACATGGGTGTGTACGTGTTTGTAGCTTACCAATAACAACAACAACAACAACAACACCAACACCAACGCAAATAGGCAGTCAGAATGAAAGGAAAGCAGGCAAGTGCCACAAATACATTGGCAACATTTTTCATAGCGCAAACATCTAACACTCAGATAGTACACAAACACTCAAACACATTGATATACTACATAATGATAGACATTGGGTGAAGGTAAACTCTTCTGCTTGGCATGACTATGCAACGCAGTTGGCAACTAACAACTAGCAACGCATACACTTGAATCCGTTGTTCGAAACTTGCCTAACCCAAACTAACCTAACCTAGCCTAACGTAACCCTAAAACGTCTTTCTTCTCCTTAGAATTCTTTACCTTTTACATCTACACTAAGTTGATATTTCGAAGTTTCATTACATTCCAGAGTCCTTGTACTTGAGCTGACGTTTCTTTCGCTCCAACTACCAACTTTCCTTCATATACCATTACAATACATATTTCTCTTTTTCTTTTTATTTCTGGATTGTTCTTGTTGTCTGCTTTGAATGAATTGAGCTTGAGCTATTTTAATGTCGCTCGTTTTTTTGTCCTTAAATATCTTGTTTCTTGTATATGTTCATTATTTAAATACCGAGCGTCTCTAATTACATGACGCTTATTGGCTTTTGAAGCACATCACGCGCTCATTTAGCCCAAAGATATAAAATATTTTCAAAAAAAAAGTCCCAAAAAGGACAACAAAAATTTATGTTCTCCAATTAAAATTTAAATAAAAAACAAAAAAAAAGGTAAAACAAATTTGTTACAAGTAATTTACAATATTAATGAAGACATTACGTATACGTAATATTAGAATATTTTCAATTTACTCAAATTGCTACGTGCAACATAACACAAAAGTACCTCACTGATCTGATTATGATAATGAGAAAAGATCTATAAAGTCTATAAGGATTTGGACAGCTTGGTCAGTAAATTACTCCATTTATACAATATAAACAAAATTTAATTGAATTGAAGAATAGAATTTAATATGAAACATTGTACAACGTTATATGAACTCAACGAACTCAACAAGAGAATGAGCATGGATGCATGATGGTATGTTTATTATAATTAGCGTAAAATTGTATTTATGTTCGTTATTTTTTTGGAACACTTTACCGCACAGTTATATAAGTATGTATAATCATATACTCATATCGACAAACAAACTGACAAACAAACAGACAGACAGACATGAGTTGAATAGGAATTTATAGGGCGAAAAAGTGAATAAAAATTTGTCTTGGACAACTGAAATATGTTTTGTCGTCATTGATTCTAGTCTCTTCTGTTCTAATACAATATAAATAAAATGGCTGATTATGTCGCAATTCGTGTTCCTTTTCGTTATTAATGTTATTGCTACTGATGTTGATGTTGATGTTGTTACCTCATGTTTTATTATAGACCTACAGACCGACCGACCAACCGACCAACCGACCAACCAACAAACTCACCGACTAACCTACTGACCACATTCGTTATTGACATCGGTCACATTAAGGCCAAACAATTGTGGTCATTATGGCTAAGAGCATACTCGACTCGAATGAACTCGTCTCTTTTGTCCTTTTATGAGTATATTGTATTGTATACAATATAAATACGATATTTTCTGATTATAATTTTTGTTGCTATAACTCAACTGTAGTTGACACTTACTGCTGTTTCTATTGTCATTATTTTTATTTTTTATTGTTTTAGTTAACAACATTAATGCGTAATATTTTTGCAATATAAAAATTATATTAATTAAAACGGAAAATCAATTGCTAATGTTTCTGTTGTTTTTATTATTTAACAAATTTCCCAATGAATATGCATATTTTCACTTTCACTTTCTTAATTTTCTATTTTCCAAGGTGCAAACTAGTACCTTAATTTCTTCCATTCTTTGGTTGCTGTTGCCATTAATTGCAGAACTAATACTATAACTATGTATAAAAACAAGAAACAAGTAGTAAAAGGAAAACGAAAAGAAGGTACTTACTATGGTAAAGAGTGTGTAAGTAAGTACTAGTAACAACAGAAATCCAATCCGAAATGCTACTAATTGAGGTCAAAGTGATTTAAGTAGTCATTGCAGAAGCAAGATAGTATTATAATAAAGATAAAATAAGAGAATAGAGTTCAGTAAGCAAATACGAGTAGGTATATACCAGAAAAAACTGAGAAAAATTAGTAAGATTTATGCACCTAAAAACTTACAACTGAACCAATCAGTAAACGAATGCATTAACAAAAGGGAAACAAAAAAGGCGAAAAGGAAATTGTGAAAGACGAAGGAAAAACGGCAATAAGCCGAGCAGAGCACCATTGCGTTTGGTAGAAAGAACCCCAGGGCGCAAGCATTTTAATGCGCTTGCAGCTCATTAAACGATTTTTCTAAAATTCCTTCAATACTACAAATGCTACTACAATATATACATATATGTATGTATATATGCATATGTGTGTGTGTGTGTGATGCAGTTTCGGAGAAGTGGAGAAAAGGAGAAGATAAAGATGAGGAAAGTTGTGTAGTAAATGGAGATGGTTTTGTTTGTTTGTTCTTGTTCTCTGCACATGCCACAACAAATTTGTTAAATTAAGTGAATTGCAAATAAGTTGTTGCAGTTTTTGCTGTGCAAGGAATTTTCTAATAAGTACAAATGATGAACAATAACAACAACAAATAATAACTTTCTCTACAGAACAGCATGAGCTAACAATAGGACACTGAATTAACTGAGTCATCCGAACCAACTGGGAAGTCAAGTCAAGTCAAGACAATACGAGACACGACGCAATGAGATGAGAAGAAATGAGACAATATATGGCAAGACTTGTTGAGACAAGGCAACACAAGAAATATTGCCTGCAGATGTTATGAGTAGGGTGTGGTCCAATTAACTTCCACACAAATTTTAAGCATATTTCCATTGTTGATATTGATGTTGATGTTAGCATGGCTATTGTCATACAAATTGTGATATAGTCAATTGGTTTTAGAGTGGGTAAAATCTCCTTCTGTTTCTGTGTTTCATACATATTTCCGATTTACATTTGCTAAGTTGCCGATTAAGTGAACAATTCCACAAAGGGCAACCAACTGCAAATTCCCATCTCAGCTTAGAAATCAATTTGATTTGAATTTAATTGATTACATGGAGTGATGTGGTTTGGATTATTCATCTGCATCCAACTTAATAGCAGATAAATTCCAATCCTTTTATTAAAATCGAATTTAGATTTCTACTACATATATGAAACTTTGATTTTCCGAGAAGAAGAGGAAAAAAGTCACATATAGTTTTAGTGGACCATATACACTGACAATTTAACTCGAATCTAGTATGTTTTTAATATACTCGTATATACATATTGTATATTTCTTTCTTATTTTTTCTTTATTAAATAAAATCGGATAAATTTCATTAACATTATTCGTGATCTGATGATCTTTGTAAATCTCAATTTAATTATAATCCTTAGAATTTCATTATATATAATTTGTCAACAAGAGAATTTGTGTTTTTCCCGATTTTCCTTTTCCAAAAGTCTGAATACTCTTACCCTGTAATCTCCAAAAATTTTAAAAGATTTACATTCTTTGCCATTCTGCATAATCCATTTGTTTATACTCTCACTACTGAGTTCAATATCCTTAATTTCTTTTCGTAATTTATTGTAATTATTAGCTAGAAATTTATAGAATTTTTTTTTTTTTTTTTTTTTTTGTTTTAATTTAAAATTGAATATATTAAACATTGATTGGACTTACTTTGATTTTTGGTTTTATCACCAGGTTGAATAGTTTCACTATTGCTCTCGTAAATATTTACTAATAAATATCTAATAACAGGATCATCAGTAGTCATGACGCTTTGCACAGTTTCATTGAAATGGGCACATTGAGCAGAGCACTGTCGTAAGCCTAAGATAACAAGAATTAGGATTTCTTAGTCGATTGCATTTGTTTAAATGAAGTAATTCTACCAAAAATTGGTTTCCTACTAAGGCATTTAATAAGAATGTTAAGTCCCATATTGCAAATTATTTAATTGTTGAAATTATTGAATTTATTTTCGAAAATGTATTCTAAAATTTTATTAAACTTATTTTACACTTTTGAAAATAATGTCAATGTTTAGGTTATCATATATCTACATATTTATTATTAAACGAAAAACTGAAATTCAGAGCAAGCAATGAACAAACGAAAAAAATGCTCGCAGATCGTTATTGAAAACATTTCATTTATGTAGTATTACTCACTTAAATTTAAGAGTGTACAAATTACTAAATCATTTATAAGGTTATTTATAAATAACTAGACCCCTGTCCCAAATGATCAAAATCTTTTACCCAATAACAATTAGTCGAACTCCTCTATAACGAATTTCCTCTTTATAACGAAGTCAATTTGAAGATATATTGTTTCTAATGTTGTCATATGATTGATCCTCTTTAAACCCTTTGTATGTATATGCAGTCGAACTCTCTCTTCTATTGGGTCATATAAAAAGCCTCTGCGGTTTTTTGGTACTCGTACATTTTCGAACAAAAGTTTTCTTTATTCAAAATCAATTTCAATCAAGTACATTTTGCCATTTTCCGGGTAACTTCACAATTCCATCGGTGAAAACTTCTGTGGTTTATCAGCATAAAACTTGGTCAAGTGATTTTCAGCGGCTCTTCGGTCGGCCAATTTTTTACCATGAAGAGAGTTTTGCGAACGAACGAAACAAATGGTAGTAAGAGGGTGCAAGGTCCGGGCTATACGGTGGATTCATCAAAACTTCCCAACCAAGCTCCGTCAATTTGTTTCGGGTCATCAAAGGTGTGCGTGGCCTAGCATTTTCATGATGGAAGACAACTCCCTTTCTGCTGGCCAATTCTGGTCGCTCTTTCTTGATTGCTCCATTCAAACGGACGGAATTTGTACACAGTAGAGGACCGAATTGACCGTTTTGCCACGTTGTAGCAGCTCAAAATAGACAATTCCCATCAAATTCCACCAAACACTTAACATAACCTTGTTTGCTGTCAATCCAGGCTTTGCAGTCGTTTGTGGAAGGTCACCAGCCTTTGTCCATGATCGTTTGCGTTGTATATTCTCGTATATACCTATTTGCATCGCCCGTAATGATTCGCTTCAAAAATGGTTCCATTTCGTTACGTTTCAGCAGCGTTTCACTGATGGTTATTCGGTCAATTAAATTTCTTTGAGTTAATTCATGTGGCACCCAAACATCGAGCTTCTTTGAGTAGCCTGCTCTCTTTAGATGATTCCAAACTGTCATTTGGTTGATGATTAGTGCCTCCGCTATCTCCTGAAAGCTTCCGTGCCGGCCTTGCTCCATCAGTTGCAAAATTTCATCGACTTTTTTAGTAACAGTGCGAGGTGCATCTTTTACATCGAAATTTCCGGAATGGAATCGAGCAAACCACTCCTGGTTCCGGCTTAAAAAATTAAGTGTCTTCAAATTGACGTCGTTAACTTTTCGTATTACTTACTATGAGCGAAAATCAATTATTGTCGAGTGCACTAGAAAATTTTATACTCGTTGCCGTTAACTGGTGCACACATGCTAGTCGTTCGAAAATGATCGCTTCGTTAATGAACTCTTCATTAATGAGCACTTCATTTATGAATAAGAGCGAAATCGGAGTCACTCGTGTATGAGGAAAACGAAAAACATTTTTCACTCGCACTCGTGCGTGAAAAAAAAAGAAAAATATTTTTAAGTCTCTCATACGTGAAAAATGAGCAAAGCACTATAAACCAAAACTCTCTTGCTCACGAGTGATAGAGAACGAGACTGAGTATTTTGGTACTATGGATTATATCAATCAACAATGTGAAATATAACAAAACAATTATAATCAAGTTACATAGGCTAAACTGACTATTACACTCCACAAATAATTTAAACGTTAATGCTTAACTTACAATCTACAAGTCAATCATCAATCCGTCTTGGATATACTCGTATGGTATTCAGCACTTGGGTCTGCCATCTTACTCGCAAATTCAATGCATTCAAATCTCTCAGTATAAAGTTTTACGAAAAAGAACTGACGCGCCATTGTTCATCAGGATTAAGACAATACACAATGATTTACAGATGCCTTCCGTTTGGAAGGAAATTAACAGACACACAAGTAGATACAACGATCGGCTGATCTCTCACAAAAAGCCACTAATAATGATGTACAATATTTGCCCATCATACAGTTGGAACTTCTCAGTTTTTGTATTCATTTTCGATGGCGCAAGAAGAGAAAGTTGTGACAATTCATCGGCAATTGCTAGCTTTCCTTGTCATCCTAACTACGGATGAAGTATGAACTCTTGGTGCGCTTTGAGAATATGAATAAAAATTCTATACGGAACAGACAAATCTAGAGATGCTCGACTTACAGGAACTGTAGAGTGATATGCGCATTCACATCTCTAACCTTTACTATAAGATGATATCAAAGCTAAGAAATAAGCTCAGTTTCCATTGCAACTGCACTGCTGCTCACTCAACTATATTTCGGAACTTCAATCATAGCGAACACAACAACCGAACTCAGCGAACTGCATGGATGTGAGTCAACCCAATCTATTGTTTTAAGAGTCAATGTTTCTATGCTCCAGTAGTTTACACTGGTCTCTATACATATGCCAATTCGGTGATCTTACTGAAAAACGCTAAAGAACATTTATATCTTCGTTGGCAATGATATAGGACATGGCAAGCATTAAGTGACCATTGACTGACTAAGCTTACAGTTGTGTCCCTAGAGAGCACCTCGGTTGATAGCTTTATACCGCTTTTAACGGAGGGAGTATATATTACATTACTGTAGTAAATTCTGAGTATTAAACCATAGTACACACAATTGACAGTAACAACAACAATAACAATAGGACACATGACATACATAAGTAACAACCAAAGTACGTTAACAAAATCGGACATAAGTCAACTGGACTATGACTTTATCTGTTCTTTTAAAATTAAATTCGATGTTATAATTAAAAAAGGTGACATAAAAGGGTATCCTCCTTAAAACATTCCCCTTTGAATATGTGGCTAAGTAAGGCCTGTCTAAATTATTTGATATTTCATTTATTACACATTTCTATTTTAGAATTTCAGATCGAAAAATGAAAGCGAACAATGCAAAGGCAAAATGTGTTTGGCTCTTTACATATTCTGCCGATTTATTAATACTTCACGTTGCTGCGTGACTATTAATAGTATTATAAATCGAGCCTTATATATTTGTAATTTGACTTCCTTTTGTAACTCATCAAATATCAAATTTTTTTAAAGAAACTAACTAAATTTACTTTTCGTTCCAATAGTCTGAATATACCGTTTTAAGAAAAACCAGAATCTGTGTCTCAAAAGAAAGATATTTTGCATTATAAAAAACGCACAGATGGGTAGCAGAACTATGTACGGACACGTATTTTCATACTCAGAAAAACAAGGACATATTTTGCTTTGACAAATGATTAAATGACAGCAATTAGTCATGACAAGCGATTTGTTGAAATTTTATTGTATTTTATATACATAAATAGACATTTCCAGAATGTTGTCATCGTATTTCAGATAAGAATGAAGAATGAAATTTTAAACAATTGAATTGAATTTTGTATTCGTTGTTTTCTCTTTATTCATTTCGCTTTTCCTTCTTCTTTGTGTTTGTATGGAAAAAAAAAAAGATAAGGAAAATAGAAACAAATGAAATCAGAACCAACAAACAAAAGGCAAAATGGAAAGTAAAAAGAAAAGAAAAATTTAAATGGAAATAAAATTAAGTCGCTGACAAAAGCTGGAAGATACTTTTAGAAGGATTTTCGTAAAATAAATGATTTTTTGCATGATTTGAAGAATTTTTTTTTTTTGTTTTTTTTGTCAATTATCTTTTATTAAATTGAATATTTAAGTTATTCAAGTTATTTTTAACAGCACCAAAAAATATGCAACAGTTTTATTGTAATTTACTCAATACTTGTTTACAAACCAAGCAAATACTCACCGCTAACCAACACTGAATTGCCTATAGAATTGAATTGAGTACTATTATTTAGCATCAGAAACTCAGTCGTAATCCGTTAATTAAATATAATTGTTGTCGCATAACAATTTCTTTTCATTTCGTCTATATAAATTTTGAAATTCAATTGTGGATTTGATTTGAGAATTTTTGTTCTCTCTCTCTCTCTCTCTGCCTGTTCTTTCGTGAATGTGAACCTGAGTGATAATGTCACATTTACGGTTGCTCTTAAAATTAGAAGAAGTGCGTATTTTATAGGGAAAATATAATATTTGTTATTTGACATATGTATATTTTGTATTAATCAACGCAACAATAACACACTAGATATTTAATTGTTATAAGTACACTGCATGCCATCCCTCGAAAGTGATTTCGGTTCAATGCCAACCAAACTAAAAAACATAGTAAAAAATTTCAAAATTATTATTTATGTTTATAGTTGATGTAATTTTAAGTTTTTTTAAAATTATTTTGAAATATAACACAAAAATAAAATAATTCAACTTTGGTCATTAGGTCATGGAAATTCTATTTAATTAATCTTTATCATTGGAAAAAAATGGACACGTATGATAACCAAGTAGTCTGCAATCAATAATATGGGTAAAGGGAAATCGCTATCTGTGGAAGAGAAATCAAAAATCAAAAATTGAAGCTTACAGGTGAATTACCGTAAAATCGAAGCCGGAAAGTTATATATATCTGTAATTATGCCGGGATATTGTAAAAATGATAAAGCCTGTAATATTTGAAAGATTTGTTATGCTGATAAGAAAGCTACATCATGGCTTTCCCGCAAATATCAGGACAAATGTTGACGAGCTTATCCACTAAACAAAAAACACATTTAAAAAACAGAAATTGAAAAAAAAAATCCCCACTTAACGTGGCTTGTAAGAAAAGAAAATTTTTTAAGAAGTTTTAGGCGGATACTTCCATGACCTGTACAAGGAGGAACACCAATTGGATCGCATTCTTAGTAGTAGCGTGTAATAGTGTGGGGAATCATCTCCCATTATGGTATATGCAGTTACACTTTTTGGCATCAAATATAAATGCAACAAATGACGAAGGCGTACATAAAACTTCTTTTCTTTATTTAAGAAACTTGTTTGGTGATTTGGCACGACAATGCTCCGAAACACATAGTTCAGGTGGTTAAGTCATGAATTGAGCGCCAAAATGTCAGTTTATTGCAATAACCTCCTTACTCACTCGACGTCATTATAATAAAAAACGTGTGGGGATGGCAGGTTCATAAAGTTTATGAGTCCAGAAAATAATATTCCAATAAATCAAAACTAATTAAAGATAGCAAGCAATCTTGGTCAGTCATTTCTCTAGATTATATTTTAAATTTGAATGAATCGCTTCCCAATCTAATCTACAAAGTCATTCTCTATAAAGAAGGATCGACACATTATTAAATTTATTAAAAAAATTTAAAATTATTAAGTGTATAAATTTAGAGGAAAATCATGGTATGATAGTAAAAAAAAAGAAAGAAAAAAAAAAGTGTTTTAGTTCCCGAATAAATTAGAAAAAATATTATTTAAAATAGGAAAACAATGGAGATGTTTAACAGAACTCATTGCTGACTCTTTTCCCCTTTCGATTTTTTGTTCATTGGTTTATTTTACTCAAAATTTAATCGACTATAAACATCAATATATATAAAATTTTATATCATTTAGTTTGGGTGAAATTAAGCTGAAACCACTAACGAAAAGGGTTGTGCCGTAACCTGGTGACACGCAGCGTAGCAGATACTTAATTATTTTCGAATGCATCATCATCAGCACCATCACCACCGTCATCATTCCACATTTATCATCATCATCATCATCATCATCATTGTCATTGTCATTGCCATTGTTCCGGGCTAATTTGATTACATTTTGTATTGTTAATTTCATATGATTTTTGCGTTATTATTGTTTTGCTTGATTAAGTAAACATTAATTATTATTAATTTCCATGGAAACCAAATTGCATGTAGTATGTACTTATTCAATTTATGAAATTTATGAGTATCTCAATTTTCAGTTGTTGCCGCCCACAGAAGAAGAAGAAGAAGTAGAAGGTCACAACTTAATTCGGTTCAATGCAATTTTCCCATCATTCATTTAGTTTTTTTTTTTTTTTTCTCATTTATCATTCTCACGCTGCGTATGTGTTATGTTTGTTTAATATATTTTTTTTTTTGCTGTTTATCACTCATACGTCATGTTGCACCATTCGCCAAAAACACTCACATACGAGTTGCAAATTAAATTGTTAAAGAAACATGATAAAATTTAATAGAAAATACATGAAAAGCAAAACAAATTTGGTGAATAAAGAAGAGAAGAGAAAGTAAAAATAAAATAAAATGAATGAAAGTGAGTAGATACAAAAGGCGCCACAAATTCCTGAGTTCATGATTTCAGTTCAAATGGTTTCTGTTGCAATAAAATATTCTATAAAATGTTGCACAGTTGAAAATTCAACTCATCAAAGAGGGAAAATTAGAAAAAAACGAATTTAAAGAACATAGAAAAGGGTGCGTCAAATGCAACTACCATATACTCGTAGTACAAGTGATAAGCATAAGCGTAGCCAAAGCTTGTTGAAGGAAGGCAGTCATTATCGTGTGACCTCAACAACAAGAAGTGAGTAGAATTGCAAATGAATTCGATCCCTTTCAATGCACGCCTATGCGAATGATAAAAAATATTATAACAACGTGAACAAGAACAACAAGTGCAAGTACTAGATAATATAAAATATTGTAGAACAGTGAAATGTATAAGAAGATTATAACAAAATCAAATGAAAACTAATTTCGAATTGCAAGTACCCTATAGTTAAGATATTTTACTACTTAGATTCCATGATCGAATGTTACAATAGTTTAGGTAAGTTTAGCATTACAAGGCAATTCCCATCCATGTCTGATGAAGATGATGATGATGGTGATGGTGAAACTTACTTTGTAAGAATATATTCAAATCTGATTATCATTTCCGATTTATAATTTTCTCTTGTTTCACTGTTCAAGTCTAAGATAAATGTTCATGAACTCTATAATGATGTTTCCCTTCAGTATTGGGAATGCCCATGCCATTGATTTGTTAGCTTTGTGTATACTATATCATACTATTTCTGCTTTTCTCTTACTAACTCATACTTATTGTTTGTCTCTTTGACTCTTTATATGACTTCTTCTCCTATTCTCTCCTCTCCTCTCCTCTCCTCTCCTCTCCTCTCCTCTCCTCTCCTCTCCTCTCCTCTCCTCTCCTCTCCTCTCCTCTCCTCTCCTCTCCTCTCCTCTCCTCTCCTCTCCTCTCCTCTCCTCTCCTCTCCTCTCCTCTCCTCTCCTCTCGTCTCGTCTTCATGCCTTCGCCGGTGACTCTGTGTGACTCTACAATATTAAATGCTGCTATATATAAAGTAGAGTCGTTGTAGAGTACAATGAATCGCTCAGACAATGCGTTTCTAATACAAATAAAGTTGCTTGCCATATTTTATTGCAAAAGGACTAGTTTATTGCAGTTGTCTATTATCCTAGATACAGACACATATACATACTTATATATGTATACTATTTGTGTGTTTGTGTTTGTGTCTGTGGCTTTGTGTGCCTTTGGATGCCTTTGTTATTGGATATCTACTACTTCAATTGCTTCTGCTCCTGCTGTTGACACACTTTCTTCTATGTAGTACGTATCTACGTGTATACGAATACAAAATAATAATATACGAGTATATTGAAAATTAGAACCTATGGACAAAACTTAAGGACATTGCTTGACAAGAACTCTCAGCATACGTTGCCTTCCATATTGATTCTTAAGAAATAAGAAATAAAATTCTTATCAATTTTTTGTTGCCATTGCTGTTGCTTTTGCTGCCGTTGGTATTGGTATTGGTATTTCTTTCTGTTATGCAGACTTTGATGAAGACCGTGTTAAGGATGCAGCAATATATTGGAACACGTTTATTTGTCAGTTTGTCTTTGTGTCTACAATACACATAGTGTTTGTTGTTGAATGTATGTCAATCTGTTCTTAAACACAATACAAAGAAAGCAGGAAATAAAGCAAAAAAAAAAAAAAGCAAATAAACAAAGAACAAAGAATGAAAATGAAATGAAATGAAATGAAATTCATATGAAACAATGCGCCCACACATACTGAATTTTGTAGCTTGCAAAGAAAGAAAACTTAATAATAAAATGGGCAAATTCGCTTTTCGATCTCAATCTCAATCCGAATCTCACTATTGTCTTCTTTAAATCAAAAGTATAAAAATGAAGTGAAATGAATATTACGATGATGAAATGCATTTGATTAAATTTCTGTTCTCATTTTTGGATTCAAAGATACAAAAAAAATGGAAATAAATGTATCAACGAATTAGTGAGTGAAAGTTGAGGTTAAATCAGAAACAGAATTCAATCTCATGCTGTGTACTCAATATTCCATGCCAATGAGAATGAAATTCTTTAATAAAATTATTTTCATTTCACTTTCCAATTAATACATTTTCACTCAATGAAACCGTAAAGAACTTTTGTTCAATAAACTTTTCCATATAAATGCCACATGGATAATCCTTTGTAAATACAAAGACAAACATGTATAATACTACATACTGTGACGACGATATGTTGCAGTTTCCCAGCAATTCCCACAATACACATATCCCAATATTCAGTACCATAGTTTGCTGTATGAGTATCTGTATCTATAACTTGTAATATTCAGATTGAACAGAGAGGCAACAATTCTTTGAATGAATATTAATTTAGAGCAGCAGGAGATTGTCAATTCACTCTTTACCTCTCTATAATGTCTTCCATCATCTGTCTGTACAAACACATTTATACGTATACATATGTATATATTCATAAGCTTCATAAATACCATACAAACATGTAGACTTACATACATACATACACATGCATACATAAATAAAGGATTAAATCCTTTTTGATGCAGAAATGAATTTATGAATAAACCGCCAAAAAATCAAAATTGGTTTCCGTCAGCAAAACTAAAAAAAATTGTTTATGCCAACAACAACAACAACACAACATCATCATCATCGTAATTATCATCCATCATGGTGCTTTCGTTACACGAAGCTTTCGTTGTTAACGTTTACATAATTGAATTGAATTGAAGTGAAATGAATTGGGAAAACCACTTTTGCCGCAATTTCCAAGTGACTTTACTGACAAAACTTTTCCTTTACCATTCTTCCTCTTCCTCTATCTCCCTCTCCCTCTATCACTGTCTTTCTCGGACACACATCAATCCTTACTCAGTCAGTTAGTCACTCATTCATTCACTTCTTTCCCCATTCATTTCCATTCATTTTATTTTGATTTTTCACGTATTTTGAACACATGAAAATTGCATTAAAATGCATCGTATTGAGTTTTAAGCTTCTTCCATCAACACACTCTGGACGTAACCCTTTTATGTTATTTGTTGAATGTCAGAATTGAAAAAAGAGCGAGAAAGAAAGGCAATTGGAATTGCAATGTGAAAGCGCCTAAATACCTTACAAATTAAACATGACTATGACTGAGTGACTTTCATTGTAGTTAGTAGTTTTTCTTTTTCATTTCCATTTCATTTTCTTTCAATTATTAAAATTTGTTTTGTTGCTTGCTTAATTACATTTATTTGTCAATTAAGTTCTTAACATTTCTATATATAAATACTCACAGAGACACAAGATACACACATACACATAGACATGGACATGGACATGGACATAGAGACATTTGTTATTTCTTTTAAAATATCCGCGAACCATCGATCGATCCAATTTGATTTAGTTTGGTGAATTTCATTGGTTTTGGTTGAATTATTTCTGTTCTCCTACTTTTTTGAACTTTCAATTTAAAATTTTATTTGAATTAAAAGAAAAAAAATATAATACAAAATAGTTAAACTAACAGTAATAATAACAACAACAACAACATCATCAACAGTAGCAGCAATGGAAAAGTTGACGCCATTTTATTTTTTATTTTGTTGTTGTTGTTGTTGTGCAGCAAAAGTTTATTTTGCAATTTATTTTCAATTGTTTCAATCATCAATTTTCCTAAGTTGAGAAAGGCCAGGAAGTTGAAAGTTGGAAATTGGATGTTGTTCCACAATAATAATGGGCGCCAACAAATTGACTGTCCCTCATCGCCTTTCTCTTAATAGCACATACATAAGTATATAGTACATGGAAATAATATTCATTGTATTGTGTATTTATTTTTTTCATTGTGAGTATTTAAAATTTCTTTCTTTCTCTTCCTCACTTCCTGAAATAGAAAGCATTTTTATTAAAATAAAATAAATAATTTATCCCTGGAATATTTGCATTTTATTTAAAATTTAAGCTGTGATGTATACTAAGTATGTGCGTACTTAATCAATACTCTAGTATTTCAATTAATTTATCCACAATTTTGCCTTTAATGATTCTTTTTCTATTTTATATTTTTGTTTGTGCATTTTTTTAAATCGAAAATCTGAGTTCAGTTGTACATAGTATAGTAAAGTACATAAAGAGGTATCCTATTCATTCAAGTACTCATTCATTTCATTGGTTCATTCGCTTGATTCTTTTGATTCACATTTTCTATGCGATAATTCACAGTAAATTTTACTTAAATACATTGAAAACTTAGTTTGCTTAGCATTAATGATGCTACACTTGACATCGGAATGCAGTTTGCCAGATTCATTTTCATTGACAATTTTTTTTTCTTTTTATAACATTTCTAAGAATTTTACTGGGATCCTTTTGACCATTCAACAGTCACATTGAAAAATACTTAAAGATTTAGCACTAATTAATTGAAATTTAATGTGAAAAATCAAATGAATTTTGATTAAAAGAAAACTCGAACTCATAAAGCAAAAAGAAAATCTTTTTGAAATCCCTTTATATACATATGTACATATTATATGGATGTGTAAATGTGAGTATAAGCAACATTTGTTATGACAATTTGTATTAATCATGCGCCATATGGAGCTTTCACTTTCATTTGCTGATTTTGATGAGTAAAGAAATAAATTTATGGTAATAATTGCTTTTATTTATTTTGAATGTAACGCACACAATCAATTTATAAGAAGTAGAATAATGAAATAATACAATGAAATTAATTGAAAACAAAACGCTAATTAAAACAAAACAGAAAAAAAAAAAACAAAACATTAACCAATCGTTTCACCAAAGCGCCAATTTTTTATATGTTTGTACTGTATTCATTGTCATTTCGAAATTATATCTCAAATATTAAATCAAGCCTGGCAATTAAGCTGGTTATTTAGCATTACTATTTACAAAGTTTAGTTAGAATAATGTTACTTATCTACTGTACATTTGCTTATGTAGTACATGCATATTGTTGCAAATTTCTATATATATAAAAATTAATCGCTGAACCAATTTTGATAATTTTTTTTGTTGCACTCATGTTGTCACCTAGATGATTTTGATCTGATTTGGACCCGGTAGGGAGCGTAGTTTTGGAATTACAGACAGTTTTTCTCTTTTTTAACATTTACTAATTTGGCTCAAAATATACTGAACCAATTTTGATAATTTTTTTTTTGTAATAAATTCTAATGCACAAAATTGCATACTTATTTTTTTCATTTTTTAAAAGTTAATATATAATACTATTTTTTAGTATTAAGTTTTTGCAAGGATAAGCACAAAACTTTTTTTACGTTTTTTCGTTGTTTATGCTATGCATCTTCTTGCATTTTCTTTGGTTGTTTTTATTGTTGTATTTTTTCCTCTCATTTATTAATAACTGAGTACGCTCACGAAATTGTGTTTGCTCTCAAAATTTTTGTCGTTATTAATTTGGCAAATCCATACACAAACTTTTTATTTAGCTTTTCTCTCATTAATGCTTTGTTACTTCTTTAATTATATGTTGTTTTCGTTATTGTTGTAGAAACGCAGACAAAAGAGAGCAAATGTGTGTGTCTCTCACAGAGCAAGCACAACGATCGATATGAAAATTTTGAGTGAAAGCGGTAATAGGCTCAAGACCGTAGATAAAAATTAGAAACACATTGCATTTGTTGTTTTGTTTTGTTTTGTTTTTTTTTTTCGATTGTGTTGGCCGCAAAACGAAGTTTGCCGGCCCGTCTAGTTTTATATATTTATCTTTATAAAATGTAGTATGTTAGATTGGCGAGCGGTTAATTAGTTTTACAAAGATAGTGGTGGGGGTAACAAATGTAATACAATCATCGGTAGATGTAATGGGTTGATGATGCGTTGATGGAGACGATGTGATGTGTTGATGGTGCGGCAAGTGCAGCGATCCGACGGAGGCAAGAAATATGGCGGCATTCTTACTTTTCTCCTTGCCAAATATCGCGGACTTTACCCAATTTTCCATTCTTTTCCATCAAAAACTTGATTATTCTTCAAAAGCTCTCTTCTTCTCCTTCTTTGTTCACATTCTTCTTCCACTTATCGATCATCAGCACAACAGGGCTACCTGCATTCTTTAAAGTGATGCCAAGGTGTCTTGAAAATGATCGATAATTATCGATTTCATAACAATATAAATATTAGTTTCAATTTTGCTTGATATAATAAATAATAAATTAAGGAAAATTAGAACAAACCTTAAACAATTTTAACTAAAGTAGGACTGGGAAGAGTTCAGTACTTAATAATAGTAGCAAAGCAAGACTGATAGTTAGTTGGGAACCTGCATTACATTAAATGTTCATTTCAACCATAATTCCCTTAGATATTCTTTAAATAAATCATAATTTTTTTGAAAGTTTGACAATACTGCTGATGGCAAATTGCTCTCATTATCAGAAGTATCCAGCTCAACCTTTTACTTTTTTTGCAACAATTTCAGCTTTCATATCTTTCCATGAAATTGCCAATAATTCATTTGCTTCTAAACATTTTTTTAAGACTTTTTTTTTCTGTTTCAAATTGAATATACAAAATGCCATGACCCATTGACTTTCATAACGATGTCATATTCGAGGGAAAATATGCGAAGCTTCATGTTTGCTTTTATAAGTATTTAGCTTAAACAGTTTTTGAGTATGCAGCACAATCATAAGCAGGTCATCATAACTTTTCCATTATTTTCATAATGTCCTTCAAGCGAATTTAATCCTTTGAAGCATTTCTGATTTTCATCCTTGTCAAAAACAAACAGTTTCAACTACTCTGTTCCAATGAAATCTTTCTGTAGCGACGAAGTCCACTATAGCGAATTCCCTTTCTAAAAGATTTTCAAGCACGCAAACCATTTTACTTATTTTTGTCTTATTTTTTGTTATTGGCAAAATTGAGAATCTAAGATGCATCAATGTTCTGAATTTCTTGTAAATGCATTATTAATATAATGCAAAAGCTTGGATGCCCAAATTGAAATTCATAAGACGTGGCTTCTGTGACCTGTCCTACTCACCTAAAAAAAAAATTAAAATAAAATTTAAAAAAATTAGTTGAAAAAATCTCAAACTACATCTAGTATATTATTTATATACCAATGTTAATATTTTCCTACTTTATATTGCTTTGTCCATCTTATGAGTATAAACCAATGTGGCATTTGTTCGGAACGTTTCATAATCCACCAATCAAAATCTTGTTGATTATATATATATATATATATATATATGTTTATTTTACCCAAAAATTCAATGTTTATACAATTTACTTAAATTTTATTTTTACAGAGTTAGTTATCTTTAAAACTTTACTACTGAACATTTAGTTGGTTACTAGAGTTATATTGTATTTACATGTATACATTTGTAACTAAGGAAAAGGAAGAAGAAGAAATCTTAAACTAGTTTATGTAAAACTTAACACTAACTTAACTAAATCGACAACTAAGGTATTGGCACTTGATTAGTCTAATCATAACAGTTAGAGAAATAAGAACCAATTCCATGCAATTTTATACTCCTCATATAAGTGAATTGCGATCATTGAAGTTTAATCTGTATTTGACGATTTTTTTCTTGAACTGTTGGAATTTTGGCTTTTTCATGTAGTCGAGTAGTGGAACATTGTTGATTAATGTAATGAAATTTTTTTTTGCTTTTTTTATTTATTTATTTATTTATTTGAATGGCATTGACAAATAAGCTGTCAGCTTAAAACAAAAATAAATGTAACAATTAACACTTAAAAGTAAGACAAAAATATAAATTGAAGTGAACTTAAACTAAAATAAATTAATTACAAAAAAATCAGCCAAGTGTGAGTCGAACTCGCACACGGAGGGTTCCGTACCATCGTACAAGATTTTTTTTTTTAAATATAAAATTATGTTTACATTTAATAGCCTAAAAGTATACTACAATTAACAGCTCAAAGTATACTACAAAAAACAAAAAATTGTTAAACAAAAGGTGAAATTAAAGAACAATGCTTCTAAAAATGTATATTTTTAGTATTTGTCGTTCTACACACAAGTGAATTACACACTTTGAGAAAGTTTCAACTCTCTACCTATTACGATTCATGAGATAGAGCAGGAGACGGACGGATGGACGGACATTGTAAGCTTAGTAATAGGGTCCCGTTGGGTACGGAACCCTAAAAAAGAGAAACAAACAATAAATAGGAAAAAAACATGAAAATAAATAAATAAGGCTAATATAAAATACCAGCCTCTGACCCAATGGGGGAAATTTAATGCCAATAGTAGCGAGCTATGCCCCTACTCACAGCCATTTGTGGTCAGAGACATATAAACTCATAAACTACAATATAGGTGACCGAAATCAGCGACATCCAGTTCATCCAGCCTGCAGTGTGATCATGAGTCCTGTAGGCAGCGAATGATGATGGTATTAATCGATGATCGTGATATCTCCGGCGAGAGAACGTCAAAGAATTTATTATATGACATGCATAAAACTCGGAAAGGATCGTGTAGGGTATAGTTAGTAGTGCATCGATTCAATGCTAAAGGGACAATATTTCTGGTAGGACGACTAGGGACACAAAACTGATTCAATAGCTGAGGAGAATCAATTCCCCCAACTATGAGCTTATGAAGAAAACTAATCCCAAGAGCTATCCTACGATGCACCAAAGATGGAAGACTGATAAGAAGGAGCCTATCAGAGTAAGATGGCAAACGCGAATTAGGATTCCAGTTTAGGCCACGTAGGGCAAACAGGAGGAATTGTTTCTGTACAGACTCATTTCGAACTTGATTATTTATATATTGCGGTGACCAAATGCAAGAGCAATATTCGAGGAGTGGATGCACAAGAGATATAAAAAGACACTTTGTGGTATAAGGGTCATTAAATTCAATAGACTAACATTTAATGAAACCAAAAACACTCTTCGCTTTATTTACGACAGAAGAGATATGTTGGTTAAAACACAGCATGGGATGAAACAGGACATAAAAAGTAAAGACTCGCTCGAGTTGGACGTTTTCAATAGTGTATGTAAACAAATGAGGTTAACACCGATGATACGTCATGAACTTACATTTGGAGATTTTTTTTTTTTTATATTATTTATTAGGAATATTAAACCACTTAAAGTTATAAAATATTGTTGTTAGGACTAAAAGCAGTTACAGGGATTGATTTGAAATCAGTTTAGGAAAGGGTAAATTTTATTTAATTGAGAGTTGGTAAGTCGTTTGGATGGAGCTTTTTTAACCGCCTTTGAATCACCGTCCTGGTTATTGACTCTGCGAGAGGATTTGTGTGGGAGACAAGTCTGTCATTGTATCGGCTACTATGAAAGTTTATTTCCTGTAAAACTGTAGGCATGCTGAGATCGTTGTGAAGTGTCGTATTCCTGACGAACCATGGGGCATCAGTGATTGTCCTGAGGACCTTATTTTGAAGGACCTGTATTTTCCTACGATTTGATGGGCGTGATGTACCCCATAGCTGGATACCATATTTCCACGAAGGAGCAACTATCTGCTTGTAAATTAAAAGCTTGTTTTCTAAGCCAAGTTTGCTTCTTTTGCAGAGAAGCCAGTTCAACCTTTTCATTTTATGGGAACAGGATCGAGCAATGGTGGTAATATGATATTTCCATGTTAGGCGTTTATCAAGGTGAAAACCCAAGTATTTCACAACTGTGGACTGGACCAAACGTAACAGGAGGTATGTCACCTCTCCTGAGGGTGAAAGAACACAGTTGAACACCTTGATATTCCAACTTGTAAACCAAACTTCCAATCCATACACATATGACTGTAGGTTAGAGGCAGCTACTGTTGGCGATTTGTCAGAACAGAGAACCGCAGTGTCATCCGCGTATGTGGCTAAGATCATGGAATTGAAAGTCGGTTGAGGTATATCTGCCGCATAAATGGTAAATAACACCGGAGCTAATACGCTACCTTGAGGAACACCAGCCTGAACCGGTCGGATTAAAGATTTTGCATCTCTGTACTTAACATAAAAGGTTCTGTTATACAAAAAAGATTCTACAACTTTAAAAAGAACAGTTGGTAGGCTGTCCTTTAATTTGTGTAACAGTCCTTGAAGCCAGACACGATCGAACGCTTGTTCAATGTCCAGAAAAGCGCCGACGCAGTATTTCTTACCCTCAAGTGCAGATAAAATGTGGTGCACGACCCGGTGAACTTGCTCCGGGGTACCATGGTGTTCCCTAAACCCGAATTGATGGTTTGGAATGGCATTCTGGAGGCCCAATACAACCTGCAATCTACCAAGAAATATTCTTTCGAATATTTTTGAGAAAACAGGCAACAAGCTTATCGGTCCATAAGATGCGACAAGGTTCTCCGGCTTGCCAGGCTTCAGGATCATTACAATTGCAGCGCATTTCCATTGTGAGGGAAAGTGACCTAATCGTAACATCGCATTGAAGAGTAATACTAGGAACAACACCCCCTTATGAGGGAGGGCCCTAGCCACTCTGCCGTCAATGCCATCGTACCCTGGAGTTTTCTTCAGTTTGAGCGCTTTAATTTGGTGATACACCTCAGTTGGCGAGACTGATTTTATTAGACTAGAGGATACATTTAGGTCTTGCAAGCGAGCTATGGTGCAGGTTACATCGACAGAGCTGCACGTTTTCAATCGTGTATGTAAACAAATGAGGTTTACACCGATGATACGTCATGAACTTACATTTGGAGATATTTAGATATAAGTAATTCGCTGAACACCAAGAACGTAAAGAATCAAGATCCTCTTGGAGTCTGAGAGGCACCATCATTAAATGAAAAGCACAATTTTACATCATCAGCGTACATGAGCACGCGAGAATGTGAGATGGGGAAAGGGAGATCATTTACAAAAAGGTTAAACAATAATGGGCCTAGATAGCTTCCTTGAGGAACTCCAGAAGTGACAAAGACTGGACCAGAAAGAGTGGACTTAAATAACACTCGTTGAAACCTATTTTTCAAATAATATGCAATCCAACAAAGAACATGTTGTGGAAAACCCTAAAGGTCAAGTTTATGTACAAGAAGATCATGATTAACAGAATCGCACGCTTTACTGAATTCAGTGTAAATAACATCAGTTTGATGTTTGTCCCTAAAACCAAGATTTACAAAAGATGTAAACTCAAGCAAGTTTGTAGTTGAAGAACGCTTTTGCATAAAATTTTGTTGACACTGAGAAATAATTGTTTTACAAAAGTGATAAAAGGTTGAAGTGAGCATTTTTTCAAACAATTTTGGGATTGCAGAAAGTTTAGCAATACCCCTGTAATTGGATATGTCAGCTTTGTTACCTTTTTTGTGTAGGGGAATAATAAAGGATTCCTTCCAGATAGGAGGGAAAGATGCGCTCTGAAGTGATAAAATGAAAAGTTTCAAAAGTGGTTTACACAAAGACTCCGCACTGTTCTTAAGCAGACAAGTAGGTATATTGTCTGGGCCGGGTGAGTAAGTGGATTTCAACGATTTTAAATTTGTTAGAAAACATTCCTAATTACAGGAGAAAGAATGATGTTACAATGGGAAATGGGAAATGCAATACCCAAATCAATGTGGCCATGTTCATTAACTAGATACAATGATAAGGGAAATAAAGAAGATTTGCGCTTTGAGTTCTCAAAGTTATAGAACTGCTTAGGGTCGCGTGAAAATTGAAGTCTACAACGTGTGAGATAGTTATTATAACAAAGGTTATTTAATGAAAGAAAATTATCCCGGGCCACACAAAAGTTAGCGAAAACAATAGAAGAGCCAATACTCTTAACTCTTTTTATATAGACTCGTCTTAATGTTCTTCATATTAGCAAGTCTTCTTGTGGTTTATATGACACTTTCGAAACAGCATTATAGGGGACATAGGCATCAAATATATTGAATATCACTTCATAGAAAAAATTAATAGCAGTAGTCAATAATCGCAATTGTACAAAAAAGACCAATCAATTCCGAGAAAGACTGCATTTTTTTAAACAATTTATTTTATCATTTTTATAATTAATAATATTTACTTGGGAAATTTACTTTCTTCTTTAAAGAAGATTGCTTGGATGGAATCTCGTTAGCCTGCGTCATGTCGCATTTTGAATGAAAGCGGTCGCAAGTTCATTTGAATGCTTTTCAAGCCGCTGATTGCAAAGTAAAGCGCTGTTGGCATCTTTAAAACTCTATGTAGGATAGTGTTGTGGTGAAACCATGAGACTCCCATGATCCGTCTGAGAACGTTGCTTTGGCAAACCTGCGACAGTGATGTCAATGGTGGCACTATTTGGTTTTCCTTGACAACTAAAGTTTACTAGTTGGGCACAGTAGCCACATTAATTTCCGCAACTTTGCATAGCAACATATTATGATGTATTTAACATGTGCACGCCACGTAAATCGATTGTCTACATATCACACCTCAGCGTGAAATCACCATTACATGATATGCTTGACTTAATGGCAATATTCTTGTGCTTTGCCAAAGTAGGGAAACGCTGCAAGCAATTTTTATCTTCACTCACTTCTATGAGTGAGCTAGAATTGAACAAAGCACATGTGTCATTTGCATATGTTGCCAGCATGGCATTGGTATCATTGAAAATTAATATGTCTATGGTAAAAAGTGTATACAACACTGAGAAACATTTATGGTATATACATATTTCATAGAAATTATTGGAAGGAGAATATTTTTATCATATTTTATGAAAAGAACAGATGAAAAAGAAATAACTTTGGTCTCAACAAAGTTAGCATACACTTTACTTCATAAGTTGATTTTAATAAGGATGCTAAGCCGATTAGAAAATAAACAAAACTATTATTTTATACTTATGCTGTGATGTGGTGTATGGGTACAACTACTTGTGGCTTTAGACATGAATAAAACTTAAATCAAAATTGTGTATAACATACTCGTAGATAATTAAAATAAATTAAAAATTCATAATCAAAATAATTATAAAAAGAAAAGAAAATAAAAACGAAACGAAATGAAATGAAATGAAAATGAAATAAATTGAATGGAAAATACAGAAATAAATGCAAATAAATTGAAAATTTTAATTTATTTGCATATTTTAATTTAAAATTTTTATTATATTAAAAAAAAAAATAAAATAAAAAACAAATTTTCATGGATGAGTAAATGAAAAGTTTGTCTTGTTGAAAAATTTACAAATAGTTTATGCATATAAGGGAAATGTTTATGTTTGCCTTTGATGCTTTGGATGATCATGGCGTATGCGTAACATTAACGAGTAACAACATAACGACAAAAAGAACTTGTACTTGAATGGAATGAAATGAAATAAACTAATTAAAAACTAATTAAAAAGTCGCACTTGAAATATTCAAACATATATTTTATATAGAGTTTTCACACAGCATACAACAGACACAGACAAAAGACAATGAGAAAATCCATGGGCAAAACTACACATCATATAATACCAACTAACCTCATCAAACCAATCAATCTTATATCATAATCGTCAGCATTAGCATTAGCATCAACATCATTATCAACATCGTCCTGATTATGGTTTTCGTTCTGCCTCTTAACCTCTTTCTTTTGTTACATGGCCATCTATGCTATCAACTCGATTTGCTTGTGAAGATATTAACAATAAATAAAAGCCCAACTAAGCTAAAGTCGACGTCGCACTTCAGTTGCAGCATAAAAGTATCTATAGAACACAACAATTTCTTCCTTTCGTAAAACATACTATGTATATGGAAAATTTAAACACTTTACTCTTTACATTTTATACAAATATGTACGAGTAAAATAGAATGAACAAAAGGAAAGAAGAACAATTAAAAACAAAAGCGAATTCACAAGCAAAAGCAAAAGAAGAATAAACAAAAGTTCATACACGTATGTGGTGGCTTTGTTCAACTAAAAAAATATTGTTAAATTGTTAAAAAGCAAAAAAGGGTGTTTTACAAGATAGAAGACTAAATTTGGATTTACGAATCATTTAGTACATGTCTTATACACCATGATTTCTATTTAAATGAACTCGTTGTTAAAATTACAAAATCACTAATTAAATTCACAAAATTAACAGTTTTTATTATTTCAAATTTTTAGATTAGATTAGATTAGATTAGATTAGATTAGATTAGATTAGATTAGATTAGATTAGATTAGATTAGATTAGATTAGATTAGATTAGATTAGATTAGATTAGATTAGATTAGATTAGATTAGATTAGATTAGATTAGATTAGATTAGATTAGATTAGATTAGATTAGATTAGATTAGATTAGATTAGATTAGATTAGATTAGATTAGATTAGATTAGATTAGATTAGATTAGATTAGATTAGATTAGATTAGATTAGATTAGATTAGATTAGATTAGATTAGATTAGATTAGATTAGATTAGATTAGATTAGATTAGATTAGATTAGATTAGATTAGATTAGATTAGATTAGATTAGATTAGATTAGATTAGATTAGATTAGATTAGATTAGATTAGATTAGATTAGATTAGATTAGATTAGATTAGATTAGATTAGATTAGATTAGATTAGATTAGATTAGATTAGATTAGATTAGATTAGATTAGATTAGATTAGATTAGATTAGATTAGATTAGATTAGATTAGATTAGATTAGATTAGATTAGATTAGATTAGATTAGATTAGATTAGATTAGATTAGATTAGATTAGATTAGATTAGATTAGATTAGATTAGATTAGATTAGATTAGATTAGATTAGATTAGATTAGATTAGATTAGATTAGATTAGATTAGATTAGATTAGATTAGATTAGATTAGATTAGATTAGATTAGATTAGATTAGATTAGATTAGATTAGATTAGATTAGATTAGATTAGATTAGATTAGATTAGATTAGATTAGATTAGATTAGATTAGATTAGATTAGATTAGATTAGATTAGATTAGATTAGATTAGATTAGATTAGATTAGATTAGATTAGATTAGATTAGATTAGATTAGATTAGATTAGATTAGATTAGATTAGATTAGATTAGATTAGATTAGATTAGATTAGATTAGATTAGATTAGATTAGATTAGATTAGATTAGATTAGATTAGATTAGATTAGATTAGATTAGATTAGATTAGATTAGATTAGATTAGATTAGATTAGATTAGATTAGATTAGATTAGATTAGATTAGATTAGATTAGATTAGATTAGATTAGATTAGATTAGATTAGATTAGATTAGATTAGATTAGATTAGATTAGATTAGATTAGATTAGATTAGATTAGATTAGATTAGATTAGATTAGATTAGTTTAGATTAAATTATACAAAAATAGCGGGAATTAAGTACATCAATGGACCTATTGTGACAACCCTCATAATCACAGTTCCACCGATATCCTGCTATTCATCAAGACCCTCAGTGACATAGAATATGCTCTGCTGTTTCCTTCTCTTCATTGCACAATCTACATAGATCATTGCAACTGATATGCATATTACGTAGATGTTTTAACCCTTTGTAATGGCCAGCTAGGATACCCGAAACAAACCGTATGCATTTCCGTGTTTGTCCCAGTATTTCCTGTGTTCTTTTGCGAGAGGCTGCTGACATGAAGATTTTTGCTACTCTAATATTTACAGTATTAACCCTATATTGTTGTGATTTATCAACAAGCCATTTTTCGAGATTAGGCTGAATAGACCTCCAAGGCAGCCAGCAGAATGGTAATTTGGTCCAATAAGGACGCTAGAAGCTCCTTTCCTGTCGAGTTTTTCTGCCTCTTCGTACTCCCAAAGTACCCACTATGCACTGGTATCCAAACAAGATTGAGATGGTTATTTGCAGGCAATCCCAAACAATCTTTGATTTGAGCTCAAAAGCGTCAAGTGCCAATAGTGCAACCTTGATGTCTGAGTGAATAAGTATATGCTTATTGGCCGTCGTAGCACACACTAATTCTTCTCTGATACATAATTCTATAGCATGTATTTCTGACAGGAAGACTGAGTTCTCTTGGCCCATGCTACTGAATATGCATCTCCTATGGATTTCCGCAGAGACTCCGGCTAGTCTTATCACTATTATGCCCTGCGTTATAAACCAACGGGACACAGCCTAGATAACGTAGATGTAAATATTTACCTATGCAAAAATTTACATAAGAATAACACTTATGTTAGGACTAACTAAAATTACTCACAAGTAGTCATCAATTATCTTTCTTACTGCAGGGTTGGGTACGCTATTAGATAATAATAATAATAATGAATTGTAGCTTCACAAAGAATTTTATAAACTTAAGATATACACACACTAAAGTAAACACAATCTCAATTAAATAATAAATCTACTTGTAAGCGAGTAACTAACGAACAATTTAAAACACTAAGTTTTATATAAAGAGTTTTTTTTAGAGGTTTACAACATTAAATTAAAATAAAACAAAGAAAAATATTTTTAATATCAATTAAACTGACTTTATTGAATAGATAACTTTATGACATTAATGTTTAAATATGACTTCGGCGGCCATGTGGCCGAATTTGATTTTGATTTTTAGTGAGTGATTGTACCACGTATACCACGTATAATAGAAACAAGTTGACAAACATAACATGATTCTTTTCGTCATGCTGACTACTCTCATTATGTCTGGGAATGGTGGTGATTTGTGGAGTCTCAGAGCCACAGCTTTTTGTGTTACAAACTTCAAACTAAAGTGATGATATTGAACATACTCTTATTCACACTAAAGTTGGTCAATTGATCAAAGTATTCTTCACTCACTTATTTGCATGAAGTTCATCGTACAGTGGTGTGAATACGAGTATGTGGCTATGGTGACGAATATCTGAAAAGTTTTGTAATTTAATAATGAATTGGTTCATTCAAATTTGGTAAAGAAAGACAGTCAAATAGAATGTGAATGTATCACAAATAAAAAAATATTGTATTTACTATATTGTAAAGAAAATTACAATCATCAATTTTTGTAATTAATAATATTTATCCTTGGTGTTTTTTTTTTTCTCATGTTAATTGCAGGAATTGGTGGCAATATCGCCGGAACGAAGAAATTGGCGTGGCATCTTTATTGCGTTGCTTGTTATTGCGGCTGTCTTCAGTTTAATTATTTTCTCGATTTTCCTATTGTCACCAGGTGAGTTTTTGAATGAATGTGTGTGTGCGTGTGTGTTTGTAATTACACTTGAAACATGTAGAAGAAAAATATCCTTCATACATTTAATTATTGTGTGTATGTGTGTGTGTGTGCTTACAGAGGATGAAGGTTTACGCATTCGTGGTCGTCGTATGCTTCCTAGTGACATCCTTAGCAAAAGTCTACAATGGAAACAATTTAATGGCACCTGGAGTAATGGTGAGTTCTTTTCACTCTGCCGCCCCTCATATTACCATTCATATTGTAATCAAATCGAATCCTTTTTTGGTTTTTTTTTTGCTTTTGCTTTACAGACATTGAACTGGTTTATCGTGATCAGACTGGTGGTCTCTCCATACTCAATCTCGATGACCAAACAATAAGAGTGCTAATGACCAACACGACATTTGTAAGTTAAAAAAAACAAAAAAAAAAGTATACTGAAGCATTTGTAGAAGGTGAAGAAGATGAATGCGGTATCTAGCCAGCTACTGGCTATTGTTGACTGGCCATGTGATTCACCATGTTTAATTACTTACTGAGCCATAGCCATTAACGCATTGTTCATTGTGTTTTTTCATTTACAGCGTCAACTAAATGCCGAGTCTTTTATGGTATCCCCTGATCAAAAGTACGTGCTCCTGCAATCGGACAGCAATGTTGAAGGTTCAAGGTGCGTATATGTTACCAATTGACAAAGCATTTCCAACCATATGTATGGTAAATTGTACGATATCAGTTGTCATTTGTGCTAAGCTTTAATGGCGCAATACAATGGAACAAAGACTTGCACCTGTTAAATTGTTTATGTTGGCATATGGTATATGGCAAATGGCAAATGGCACATGGGGTACATTGTATTTTGTGGCTTTTGATTGATATCACTTCCAAAGAACAAAATACCCCCCCCCCCCTCTCTCTCTCTCTCAATCACTCTTACGACAAATTTTTTCATTTTTTTCATGTCTTCCTTGATTTATCGAACAATCCAAAACCAGACACCATGTGTATGAGGTACAAACAGCTAACACTTTTCCTTTGGGACCAACGGAAAACATTGCTGAGGCCCCTCACCTACAATATGTTACCTGGGCGCCAATGAATGCCCCACCACCACCACCACCAGCTTCAACAACGCCAACATCCAATGTTGGCCCACCACCTCCCTTACCGAGTGGCAGCATAATACTTAATAGTTTAGCAGGTGCAGCTAGTGGCGGTGGTAAGCCAACATCATCGAATGCTTCCAATGGTGGTACTGGAACTGGAAGTGGAGGTGGTAATGCTGCCAATAGCAAAGTCTTATATAGCATGAATCAAGCAATTGCTTTTGTTTTCGAGAATGATATCTACTATAAGCCAAAAGTCCAAGGTGAATTGGTCTGTCGTATAACAACAACCGGTCAAGCAGGTATTGTTTACAATGGAATACCGGATTGGACATATGAGCACGTACCGGAGCTAAATAGTGCACGCAGCAGCATTTCCTTCTCACCTGATGGTCTATTTTTGGCATTTTTAACATTTAACGATAGCGAAGTCAATGAATACAAGTTCGTATCTCTTTTTGCTTTTGCTTTTGCTTTTGCTTTTTCTTCATGAATCATCAATGGTTTCATTTTTCAATAGGTACACTTGGATGGGCGATGATATTAAATATCCAGCTGTTCTTAGCCAACGCTACCCGAAAGCTGGTGCTACCAATCCCAATATTACTGTCAATGTTGTTAATCTATCCGTCCTTAAGTACATTTTCCCAACTCGAATTAAATTACCAGCGGAACTCTTGAACAGCAGTTACATTGGTGGACTGACCTGGGCATCGCCCATTGACCTCTCCGTTACGGTAACCAATCGTGCACAGACAAAGGCCAGCACAGTCATCTGTCGTGCACCGGAATTCAACTGTCAAATAATACACACCGAGGTAACGATCAATGATGGTTGGGTGCTACCCGCCGAAAAGCCCATCTTCTCTGCACGTATTGCTGCCCAAATGCGTAATGGGCAGCGCCATCTAGAACTGCAACAGCAGTTGTACGGCAATATTGGTAGTAATGGTAATGGCAACGATAGCTTTCATAATATAACCAATGGCCAAACTACATATGAAATTTCAAATGGTGGTTATCTGCTGAAACGTTTGCCAGTTCGAGATGGTGAACATGGACACTATAGGCATGTTGTCTTTATCTCGTCGCTTGATAGACGTCCAGTACCCTTGACTATGGGTCGCTTTGAAGTCACTGAGATTGTCGGATGGGACGAAGCGCATGAAACTGTTTACTTTATGGCTGCTCCTGAAAGGCGTCCGGGAGAACGGCACCTCTACAAGATCAGCCTTAAATTGAACATTACCAAGACGAATCGCACATACATCACATCGACACAGCCAACCTGTTTGACATGTGACAACACACGTGCCACCTTCCGGCTCATTGTGCCGCATAATGTTCAATCCAATGATGTTGACGGAATTATTCTAGGTGAAACCAATCTCGAAAACGATTCTGCTACTGCGCCGGTTAATAATATTACAGTGCACAAAAAGACCGAGGAGTGTACTTTTGAAATACCGAAAAATTGTCTCTACAACAAGATCTACTTTAGTCTTGACTTCAGTTACTATGTACAGGAATGTTTGGGACCAGATGCGCCTAGTGTTTATCTAGTGGATACAGCTAGTAACATGAAGATATTTGTATTGAATAACGGTAACATTTTGCGACATAAGTTGGCTCAGTTGGCAGTACCACAAATGCGTACATTTAGTGTTGAAATCCGTCATGGCTTCCATGCACAGGTGCGACTCTATCTACCACCAGGAATGCGTGAAGAAGAGGAGGTCGCCTTTCCTTTGGTCCTGAATATGTAAGTCAATCAATGCCTAGACGATTTGTAATTGAAAGTATTAATCAATGTTTGTTTCAATCTCTTCCATCCATTCCCATCTATTCATTCAGAGACGCTTCGCCTGGCTCCCAATTAGTTACCGAGAAATACAACGTGGATTGGAATTGGTATTTATGCAGTCAACGATCATTTATTATAGCGCAGATTGATGGACGTGGCAGTGGCTTCCAAGGTGAATTGTTGCGTACACAAGTACATGGTAAACTCGGCACAGTTGAGGTCGAAGATCAATTGGCCGTGTTAACGTAAGTATTCACAATATACAATTGTACTTACCATCTTAAAAACTAATCCATCACATTTTATGGGTTTTTGTGTTTAGTTATCTCCGTGATAATCTTAAATTTATTGATCCGTTGCGCATGTGCGCCTATGGCTGGGGCTATGGTGGCTACGCGGCAGCAATGATGCTCATCGATGACTCACAGCAAGTCCTGCAATGTAGCGTAGCTATTAATCCAATTGTTTCATTTGGATATCATTGTGAGTCCAAAAATCTGTTATTGTAATTGTAATCTCTCGAATTAAACTGAATTCTCTTACATAGATTCCTTTTTCACCGAGCGCTATATACCGCTTAAAGGTGACTATTTGCGTGCCCTACAGGAGGCTGATCTCACCATGAAAGCTGGAAATATCAAGGGACGAAATCTTATGTTGATGCATAGCACCGCAGATACACTTGTCCATCAGGAGCATACCTTAATGTTAGTGCGAGCGCTTGTCGATCAACAAGTTAAATTTCGACACCAGGTAACAAATTCATAGATTCTTTTAGTTTTGGGTATTTTAATTTACTCTAACATACGTAACATATACTACGTATATATTTGTAGGTTTATCCAGATGAGGATCATGAGATGACCAAATCGCTTAGTCATGTCTATAAGACCATTGAATGGTACTTTGATGAGTGCTTCGGTCCTGTCGATGACAACGAATGGGATCCAACAGGTTTATTTGTGTTTAAACAATAATTAACACCCACTTATGATCCCTACGAGCAGCCATTGCCTGATTATGATGACATTGATGATCATGATCATGGTGGTGATGGTATTGGTGTTGGCATTAATAACGAAAATGACAATGCCACAGCAATTGGAACATCTGAAACTCGTAGAGATCATAGGGATCGAGGCACTATAATGAAAAATCCCATGAAAATTATTAAATAAATCAATTTGTATTACGTAATAAACGAAATTTAAACATTAACAAATCGAATTGAAAAGTAGTAGAAAGAAAAGGAAAAAAGGAAAACATTCAGAGCAACTGATAAGAAGAAGAATGAACATATTGAGATTAAATTGAGATTAATAAATGTTAGAAAATTTAGATGATCTTATAAAACAAAAACTTTAAAGTAATTAAAAAAATAAAAACTAAAACAAAAATAAATATGAAGAAACGATGATGATGATGATTCTAATAATGTATTTGCATTTTAATATTTTTTTTTTATTTGTAGTCAAAAATTTAAACAAATATGATTAACAAAAAAAAAAGAAAAGCAAGTAAGGTGATTCATTTATGCGACTGATTATTAAATTTATGAGTATATAATTAATGTATTTATTAATTAATTAGTTAATTAATTAACTTTGTAACAAAAAGTTATTTATAGAATTATTTTATTGTAATATATAATTAAACAAACAAACAAACGATTGAATGATTTGAGTTAATGAGAATGATAATGGGCATGGAAATTGAAATGGGAAAATCAAGTAAAGAAAGGGTCTTAATATTGATTAGTATGAAGAGAAGGGGAAATGCAAACTACAATATTTAAGAAATTAGATGAAATAGTAAAATCAAGAAATACATAGTATAAAAAAATAAAACGATAAAACCATGGAAAAGAAGAAAATACTACTAATTTTTTTTTTTTTTAAATTTCTCATTTTATTTTTTTTTTTTTTTTTTAATATAAATTTTGTTTATTTTTCAATTATTTTAATTAATTTTAAATTTAAATATCAATTTAAATAAATAAATAAATAATATTTATTAATGTATCTATATGTATTGATGTATGAATGTATGTATATGTAAACACATTATAATTGACTGAACGTTATTTTTTTTATATATTAAAATTACAATATAAAAAATTTAAAAAAAAAATAACTTTGGCTATGCCGAAGTTGTAATACTCTTCATGCCCCTCCTAGTGATCCGAGGGTTTTGAAAGTTGTAAGGTTGGTGGATATGGGTCAGACACTTATAGTGTTCATATTTCAAGTAGATAGTATGAAAACCAAAAAAGTTTTTCTAATAAGAACATGAATTTGGATCTCGGTTTGTATGGGGGGGTACCCATCCTAGTGGTTCGATTCGGCTGATTCCGACAAATGTACAGCGTATGATAAAAAGAAAACTCCGTGCAATTTCAGCTTTCTAGCTCAAAAACTGAAGCTAGAAACTAGTTAGCATACATAAAGACCGACAGACAGATGGACAGACGGACATGGCTAGATCAACTCGTCTCGTCGCGCTGATCAAGAATATATATACTTTATGAGGTCCCCGATGTCTCCTTCTGTGTGTTACAAACTTCATGACAAACTTATAATATTATTCACTGCGTGAAGAGTATACAAATATGAGAACATTATTCATATATAACAATCTCTTATTAATGTATGTGGTAATAAAAATACTATATAACTTATCTATATGTATGTATTTAGTAAAATTTATTAAGAAAACAAACAAAAACACCCATAAACAAGAAACGGAAGAAATATTAACCATGCTTTGGTTCAATCAAAGAATACACACACTTCACATTGACTGCGATAGTCTCCCATAAAAACGTAAGAATCTATTACATTTCACAAAACACAATCCCTTTAGATAATTTCATATTAATTGGTTAATGGTAACAAATTATTCTGGTGATGTCGTGATGGATCACAACCATTTAAAAAACTTCTTCTCATAAACTATGGGATCAGATACCCGTTGAAGTCAAGTTAAAGCGTAGGTGAAATTGATGGGAATTCCGTGTACCGTGTTGGGGTTTGTTGTATTGAAATTGCCACAACATTGTGTAAAATTACATATAAAGACAGTGAAAGCTATAGCTATCTACATAAATTCCTTGATGTTAAATTGATTTATGGAAAAGTAATACTCTTCATACGTACTATATTGAAGTCTTGTAAGATATGTAGATGTTGTGTTAAGGGATAAGATTTTTGTCATCAGATGACAACACTATGATTTCTAGATAAACTTGCAACTAAGGTTCTTAACAATATTTGTTATATGGTCTAATGTCATATTGTATATGTATTTATTTAAGGGACTAGTGAACTGTGTGTAGATACATACTACGAATATATTATATAATAATAATAATTATAATACAAAAAAAAAGAAATAATAAAAAAACAATAAACAAATACCATGATATAAAAAGAAAAGAAAACACGAAGAGCATATAAAAAAAAATCAACTAATAATTATATAAAAAAAATTCAAAAAATAACATTAATTACTATAAATAACAGAAATACAAGTAAATAAAAATATATCCTAAATAAATGTACGGAAACTTCTAAGTGTTAAATTTAGTCAAATGCTTATTTATTCATTTATTTAAATATTAATTGTTATATTACAATATGTATGTATGTTTGTTTTATATATATTTATATATATATTAAATATATAATAAATGTACTATGGTGTGCATTTATCAGTGTGAAAATTATCTCTAAATACAACGAGTATACAAATATATACTCTTTATATAATACATTCTTACCATATACTACTATTGACACCCACACATACATAAATAAATAAAATATTAGTACATAATAGTATTTAAACATACAAACAAAGAAAAGAAAAACAAAAAAAAAATGTTTAATTCTATGTGTGTGTATGTTAATTTTTTTTTTTTTTTTTTTAAGCAAAGCTTAGCAACAAATTAGTGAAAATTGGAATGTGGAACAAAGGAAACCCACTCACTTATTGGTTAAAAGAAGCAAAGAAAATGTAAAAGCAGTAAATGTAGAAGTGGAGAATTTAAAGCAAATGTTAAAATTAGAAAAATATAAAATAAAATATTTTTTTTTTTTTTTAACAAATAATAAACGAAATCATAACACAAAAAAAAAAGATTTGGTTTAACCAAAGTTTATGTTACATACATTTCACATGATAAGGATGGAAGAAGCCTATGAAAAGGACATTACAATCCTTAAACTAAACACTTAATTGGAGTCTGGATTTCCCTGAGGGCTATATCATCTAGTGGTCAGATCATGATGGCTGCAACAAAAGATCTATAGTACGTGTTACTATTCAATATGAAAGTAACACAGAAAGACAAACGGATAATCAGTTAGACAGGCAGACAAATAGACAGATAGATAGATAAAGTCTTATAGTTTTCCCATGCATGTAGTATATGCGAGTTTGCATATACTAATTTGTGGGGTCTTCAATGCACAATTCAATGTGCTACTTATATATGTTAGAAATATCAAGCTAAAGTGATACACACTTATACTATACGTGTGCTGTGAAGTGTATAATAATAATATTAGCAATAATTAAAAGAACAAAAACAATAGATCGGCTTATTCGACTATAAAAAATATCCTGCATTTTAGTAAGTCGAAGAAGAGGGAAAAATATATTAAGTACATACGTATATTGAAGGAGGAAAACATCTACTACAAATTATTTAACTCTTAAATTTGTTTAAACAAAGAATATACGCATGAGTGTGGATTTTATTGCAGGTTAAATTTATCAAAGAAAAAGAAAATTACAATAATAAACACAGAACAAAACTGCAACTCAATGCATAGTTGTATTTACCTTAATGGCTAATACATTAGAAGATTACGAGTATAGTAGTACTTACAAGAAGGAGGATGGAATACGCTTTAAATGTTGTACACGAAAAGCAAATCAATTGAAAATTTATGATATTAAAAAACAAAAAAACAACAAAATGTCTAACCAAAAAATATGTCTAACCAAAAATATTGAAAAAAAAAATATATATGTAATTATAAAAAAATACAAAATCGAAATGAAAACGAAAACGAAAAACGATGTCAAATATTAAAAGAAAATTATATGATGAATGGAAAAAAAAGCAAAAAAACACAAAAAAAGAATCAAATACAAACAAAAAATAAAATGAAAATTATAGTACATGAATATATATGTATGTGTATATGTGAATGTAAAACAAAAAATAAATAAATTATAAAAATGTAACAATTTAGCCAAATATAAAAACAGTTTTTTTGTCTTTTTTTTTTTTGAGGCCCAGAAAGACGCAAAAACGCAATTACAAAATATTAAAAGAAATAAAAAAATCATAAAAAAATTAATTGATGTTGTATTTACAAAATAAAATTTAAAAAAATATAAAAAGAAAACAAATTAATCACATTAAACGCAAACTTTGGTAACACCGAAGATTTAAAACATTTTACACAAATCCGATTGTTCCGATTGTTTCAGTGTTGTATTTATTAAAAACTGAAGATAATTTATCAGATTTATTTTTATGATTCTACCAATGGTTTTGGAAAGCTTAAAGATAAAATTTTCCAACTTAAAAAGTATGGGCACTTGCCATTCCAGTAAACGGAGACAATAAGAGCAAGGCCACTTCATATAAAAAACTATCTGTGTACCACTCTAAATTTGTATTTGTATGATATCATTTGCTTTGCAGTGCAGTCTACAATATCTGGATATTGTGAACAAATATACACACTTATATTGAAACGTCATAAATTGCTTTGGTTGATTAGTTAAAAATTTCGGAAAATACAATATGCAATACATATTAATTGATGTAAACTAAATTCAATTTAAATAAACGTTACGTTGCATTTTGCATGGTTTCCTTGATTTTGGATAATTGAGTTTTATTCATACATTTTTTTTTTATTTTATTTTTTTTTTCATTTTTTTATTATGAAAATAATTTTGAATTATGCAAACGAAAAATCCAACGAAATTTGGTTTCAAGTCGCCATTTGAATTTCATGTAAGCATGTTTAACATTTACTTATTACATAAATTCCATTTATCGCAATTTCCTTTTTTACTAGCTAAAAATTACAAGTAAATGCATATTATGTTTTAAATTTTAAAAACTATAAAAAAAACCAACAAATAAGGTACACTATTTAACGAAGCAATTTAACAATAAAAACTTCAATGGAAATATACTAATGACTTTGTTTTATTTGCTAAATCAAATACTAAAAATAAGGAATTTAAATTGGTCGCAAAGTCTCATCCCGCAATAGTCCAATCCTAAAAATGTAGGCAATTTTTATACCAAAAAGGGCTGGGACGCTCTACTCGCTACAAAGCAATAATAAAATTCAAATGAAATAAATACCAATTTTACCACTTGCAAATCAGTCAAAACAACACCCTCCGTACATTGACCGGTTGCTTCCAGATGGTGAGTGTGCATCCCAACATTAGGCGTAGTTCCCCTTATGACTTAATCTTTTTATTAGGTGACACTCTTATTAGTAGTCGTCATAAGCATACCAGAATAATGATAGCGAAATAAGTAGTACTCATACCACCTTTGCTCAGTTGTTCAGGGTTGGTCTCTTATTTTCCATTGCTACAGGGAACTTGACTTGGGCTTGATACCTAGGTAGCACATATTCTATCCTTTATTTCTCCACATTTATTAATAAATAATAATGTAAGTAAATATTAAAATATTTATTATTTTTTTGTTTTTCTTTTTCATATATTTTTTTTTTTTTTTTTTTTGTTACACACAAATCTCAGCTTTCCCCTTATCTTTGACAATCCTAATTTTCTTGCTCTAAGGTTACACATTGATATTCAAAAATGCATTAACACTATGAAGCCTAGAATTTGATATGATGAAACAAAATACTTTTTTCTTTGTTCCCCCCTCAATTAAAACAAATTTCAGTTGGATCCTTTAAATTACTTATACAACAACCGCTCGGTTATATAGACGCCCGTTTATTTGATCCAGAAGAGTAAACAATAAATAAAATCTAAAATCAGATTATGGAAATATATTCGTCGCATATATTCCACCTAACGTGACATAATTAATTCAGCCTATGGTTCAAAGTGACATAAGGTTTACTAAATTGTACTACCGAACGACTTTGTTGCATCAAACAGTGATGACCCTAGGGAGTTGTTAAAAAAAAAATGTTAATAAAAGAGACCGTCCATAATTTATATATGGTTTTGGATGCAAAAATGCTAAATGTTTTGTCTATCGAATCTTATGACCTCGAGAACAACATTCCTTGAAATATATTAAGAATTAAATATAGAAAGGATACAGAAGTTCCGACAACTAAATTATTTAACCTTGTATCCCAGTTGGGTAGTCAGCACCAATGCACAATTGATGACATTCAAAATTGGAATGATAACGATATTTCAAATGACTTCAAATGGACAACAATGACTTACAAAGCGACGGTCGTTGAAATTGAAGTGAAGCTTCAGATTGCAATAAGAATCTCTGAAATTTTACATGATTACAATAAAGGAATCAATTGGGCTGAAGAATATTGTACATATTATGATTTATTGGTGTTTCGTAAATGCAGAGAGCAAGGCATGAAAAAATTCAGTCTGCTGCTGTGAAAATCTCCACTGACCAATTGGTCATAGTTTTATATACTGCCCTCCAAAATAATAATAAATATTCAATGAAAATCAGTTTCATGATTACTTCAACAAATTTGGTTCGAAGTTCCCGGTCGTTGGAGAGTGGAACGCAAAACATCACCTCTGGGGAATGGAATGGAAATTCTAGCAACTGAATCGCCATCTATATATCCGCATGCTACTGACAAACATTCACGCGCGATTGACTTTGCATTGAACGGCTGCATCCCATTTAGCACGCTATCAATTGTTGAAAATCCGGACCTAAGCTAGGACCTCAGCTCGGACCACCTTGCTCTGATCATTCATATGACTGTAACACGTGACACATACTCAACATCGCAGCGACTTCTGCCAGCGCATGCCAATATCAACTGATTTCAATCATGGTTGGACGCACAGATAAACCTCAACATTGAACTGACAGCCGCGGAGGATATTGAACTGCTCGAGAAAAACATTTTTGAACCTGCAGAGAATGCTACCCCGCAAGAATAGCCTCGACCACCCTGGCCTTTTAAAACCAGATGTCCTAAAGCTGGTGAGATACAATTGTAGTTTGTACCGACGCTTCATGAGGAGTCGAAATATACACGACAAAGATGCCTGGAGAAGAGCTTCAAACAAACTGAGAGACATACTAAATAAAATCCGAGCCAAAAAATTTGACAGCTTAATGTTTAATGCTGACCTTAACAAAAAAATTTGATTTAACCTATAGAGAGCCACTAAATGTGTAAATGAGCAGCCACATAGACACGCCCCAATAAAAGATGCTAATAATAAATGATACAGAAGTAAAGCTGATAAAGCTGAGGCGTTTGCAGAATATCTGAAGAACAGATTCTCTCCCCTGCAACTTGCCGAACCGTCAGACATCAAGGAAACGACCTATAAAGAATGACATGAAATGTCCAGGACTTAACATAGTTGATGCCAAAGTGGCTAAAGCACTTCCATATAAAGAAGTTTTATTCCTGGTTACGCTGTTCAATGTCATATTGCGTATCTGCCACTTCCCTACCCAGTGGTGCGCTTCGATTATAATGACACCCAAACCTGGTAAATCAGAGAACATTGTCGAGTCTTATAGACCGATAAGTCTACTTCCCACATTCTCCAAGATATTCGAAAGGATATGTTTGAGTAGGACGATAGAAGTACGGGAAATCCAAGGAATCATACCTAACCAACAATTTGGCTGTAGGGCACAGCATGGTACGCCAGAACAGCTGCATCGTGTTGTTCAGCACATTCTCACTGCGTTCGAGCTAAAACAATACCGTTTCGCGGTCTTCTTGAATGTTAAGCAGGCTTTTGACAGGGTATGGATCGACAGTCTGCTTCACAAAATCAAATGCCTCCTCCCAGCTGAACAGCACCCCCTACTACAAATGATGACGTTAAGTCTGTAGCCGTATAGTAGTCAATTAATTTGTATTGCATGTCTACTAGCTCCAGTAGTTCAGTAGCGAAGTGACTTGTGGTCGATACCCAGTCTTGTTCGGTTTATAATGGACCCCGGCTCGAGGGCTCTGGGATAGAAAGTAGTTAGAAAAAAAAACCTATCTATGCGGTCGAACCTTTGTCAACGTGCGCGACACGAAGTCATCAGTAAGGAAGATTAGAGCTGGCGTGCCGCCAGGCAGTGTATTAGTACCCGTTCTCTACTCGCTATATGCGGCAGACATTCCAACGATTGATGCAGCAACCATCGCTACATATGCGGATGACACAGCAATCCTAGTAAACTCTTTCTCGGCACAAGAAGCTTCATATATACTACAGGATTTCTAGCAAAGATTCCACACCTGGGCCAAGCGTTGGAATATCGGAATAAACGCATAGAAATCGGCGAACTGTGCGTTTAATTTGAGACGTGGCAATTGTCCAGTTGGCAACTATTACTCCAGCATCATTCATGCAGGTGGGCCAAGTCCGTTACCCCGGATTAATCCTATACTAGCGCCTTACATAGCGAGCTTACATTAAACCACTACCGCATGCTGTTATGCAAAGTTGCATAGGCTTGACTGATTGCTGCGTCCGTCCAGTAAATTGTCGCTCAACAACAAGAGGAAAATGTACAGACAAGTAGTGACCCCTGTTTGGCATTATGCAATCCAAAACTGGGGTACCACTGATGTCAGCAGCATTCAAAAAGCCCAGGCCTGCCAAAACAAGGCCCTTCACCGTATA
Source organism: Amiota mariae (assembly GCA_035041805.1). Lineage (NCBI taxonomy): Eukaryota > Metazoa > Arthropoda > Insecta > Diptera > Drosophilidae > Amiota > Amiota mariae. The sequence continues at coordinate 482,998 of JAWNKV010000456.1, read as the reverse complement.
ACTTGGGGTCCTTGGCTTGTACGCAACAGCATCTTGCACAGAGACCTAAGGAAGCCCACGGTGCGCGACGAAATCATACAAAACAGCAATCGTCATCAACAAAAAATGAAAAGTCATCCAAACCGCCTTGCGACAACTCTCACCCATGGTGTGACCCGACGCCGATTACATAGAGTCCATCCTAATGACCTTTATCACTCGTATTTACAGTGAGCAAAATGCCCATATTTCAAAGATGCAGCAAAATATATTGTCCATTTCGCCTGTTTTTGTTGTACAGCAAAAATATGCATCTTTGTCGCATCTTTCAAAAATGTGATTTTTTGCGCAGGGTTGCACTGTAAAATGTGTATGGATTATGGTTGTAACGGAGCCATTTTAGCGGAGGCTAATGTGGAGCTTGAATTTCGCGGAAGCTGTTGTTTGCGGAGGCGGATGGCTTAATAAAGAAAAAAATCATTACTCAACTTATATTGAGGAAAAAAATTACCTATCGGTGATTAAAATTAATGAGAGCCAAACTACATTTAACAAACAACAATTTTACAGTTTTGTTGCCTTCTAAGCGATTTCTCAAGGATACGTAAAATAATCCGACTGTACTAAACAGTTGCTCGCTTGAAACTCCGATCCCCTTCGCCCGCTAGTCGCTTTATTCTTTGTTGAACTCGCCAGAGACGCATGTGTGACGTTGCATACAATGACAAAACTGAACTCCTTTAAAAAGATGCAAAGGCGGTGATACGATTTTATGCAAATATTCCGCAGTTCCGAAGGCGGAGGGGAGGTTCCGTTGCAACAATAGTATAGATGGTGGCCCATTTTACTTTTCATTTTCGACTGTTTTAACCATTTTCTGCTTTTCGCCATTATTGCCCAACTAACAATGGCAAATAACAATAGTCTACAAACTTGAAATTTCTATTCCCTGTGGATCATATTTTAACTCTTGCGGACCACTGGTTGGAAATCACTGATTTACACTGGGTATGAACCTGACAGGTGGAGCACCGTTTAAAAAACGGGTTTTGGAAATAAATGTGAACAACATGAAAATGAGAGAGAAAGCGTATTTGCTGCTAATAGCATTCATTTAGACCGGTGGTTTCCAACCTTTTTTCGATCAGGGACCACTTTGATTTCATTTTTATTAGCAGGGACCACACCGATAAAAGTGGGCCTTGCTCTAATGAAGAAAGTGGAGTCTCTTTCAAGTTTCAATATCATTAATTAGATAATTTTATTTTGATATTTGAAAGACAATCCTTTTCCGGTTAGCGTCATGCCTTTCGAAAGATTCGTACCAACTGGTCGCATTGCAAAATGCGCGGCTGGTTCATTGAAGAGCTGCCTCGTAATCATTGTCGACGTGAACGATCAAAAAAGGGTGTTGATCGATGGTCCCTTGATCGGCGTTCCCCGTCAGGAATACAGATTGAATAATCTGCATTTCACTAAATTCCACATCAAGTTTCCCTAAACCGCTCCTACACGTATTGTGCGCAAGGCTTGGGTAGACAGTGACTTGAAGGTACAGTGGAAAACCAGCTCATGGTCAATTAAAGCATAGAACATTTGCAAGCGCACTCAATAGTCTGACTTTGACCGCTTCAAGCTCCGTTTCGCCAAGCATTAACACAACAAGCTCCTGACTATTGCCTTCAATTCCCTGAAGAAGCGCAGCAAGATTGACGGTACTCCCCGTATTTTGAAAAAGGACAAACGTGTGCGTCTTCGTGCCCAAAAGGGTAAGGGTGGCAAGAAATCCGCCGCACCTGCTAAGAAGTAAATCCAAGCTTAAATGAGTAATCACTTTTAAAAAAAAAATGGGCATCAGAAATAAAAACAAAAATATGTTCCTCTATTTTTGTATTGTTACTTTTTTTTACTACTTTACTGCCCACACATGAACACTATAAGTTTCTGACCGATATCCACCAACCATATAAATGTAATTGCATTATTTTTTGAAATTATTACTTAATTGTCAGACAACGAAGACAATCTTTCAAATAAAGATCTTTATTAGTCTTTAAATTCAGTCGTAGAATATCCTATTCAATGTTGTGCTATTATGACATGAGACAGTTTTCGACACTATGTCTTCGTAACAATCTTTTAATTTATAAATTAATAATACTAATACCTATTTCAACATATGAAACCCAGTTGTGGAACTCTCTAATACTGGGATACTCTCTCAAAATATTTATATTATTGGTTCGAATCCAATAAGTTAAGATTAAAATGCTTGATTGCAATTATATCATAGAATTAGTTGTGACCACAAAAGCATTTTAAATAAAAATATTTAAAACAAAATTAAAAATACAATTTTTTGTCAGCGAGTTACATTTTCTTGTTTATTGTAAAGTAAAGTGTAAATATTTAAAAAAAAATATATAACTTGAGCCAGAGATTGTGTGATATGCTCTCTTAAATTGTTTATAATTCAAACTCATCATCTTCCGTATCGCTTTCAATGTCATTCCAATTAACGACCCAGTCTTGGTCAGCTCGATTAAGAAAATCGTGGACGACAGCAGAAAGACTATCATACTCACCGTCGTCACTGTCATCTACGTCAAATTCAATCTCGCCATCATCGGATTGAAGATAATCGCTCTCTGTTGTCCCGCCTTCGCTTTGATCGCTATTAGGCAAACGATGACGCGCACCACTTTCATCATTGCTGACACTATCAGTTGTTTCTCTATTAAGCCAATCACCGTCAGATCCATCAGTTCCGTCAGATTCGTCAGTTCCGTCAGTTCCGTCAGATTCGTCAGTTCCGTCAGTTCCGTCAGTTCCGTCAGTTACGCCATTATCGGGCTGAAGATTATCATTTTCATTTGTCGTTGCCTCGAGTTGATCGCCATCACCATTTCCACTGGCATGACGAGCCACAATATCATTTGCTTCTTGAATTAAAGAACTAAGAAAATCTGTTAAGGTCTTCATTAATTCATCATCGTTCTCTCGATGGGCATTGATTTCTACTGCCTGCTCATCGTGTGTTACGTTGGCCAAATCGATATCATTATCTTTTGGCTTCTTCGCTTGATTTGTTGTTGCCTCTTCAGCCTTTCGCTTAGGCAACATGTTAGTTTGTATGTTCTTTGTATGGTTGTATTAAAATAAAAATATATTTTTTCTTAGAGTTGTTTAAGTAAATGTAAATTTTCATGTGATTTGTGAAATGAATGAAAACATTCAGATAGCTTACTAGATTGAATTAAGTATTGTAGAACATATATATACAATATATTGTTCGCACATTGCTTTCACTTGAGTAGTTTTTTGTCCTCTTCACAGCTCAGTTGAAGGTTGTGTTATGTTTGGGATTTTGGGTGCGAATCCATATTCTTCGTTGTTTATTTCGATTTCTGTTTGTGTAGCATCATTGTTTAATTGATTGGACTACAAAAAAGGCAATTTTCTTAATAAAGATGCTTTTTTGCTATTCAAATCAAATCATTAAATATCCTTAGCTAATATAAAATATACTTACACATCTGCTACGGTCTTGGTAAGAGTGATATTTTGTATTTACTAAAGCTTTGTGAGGATTCAAAAAAGTATGCCGTCGTATTCGACAACTTTTACATATTTCACAACTTAATTTGCAGATTGTCAAGGCTAAAGTAATTATTTCGAAATTGGACCAATTCACTGAACGCAAATCTCTAGTGTGCCGAAGGATGGAGTTAATACGATTGTTATTATAACTACATATCATGGGCTTCAACTTATTCTACAAATGTCTCAAATCAAAGAAATTTTATCCAAATATCGCTTTTTACTGAAAATTTAAAATCTTTGTGAATGCATCCGGTTGATGCGTTTCCATAACATATTCTAAAAAGAACAAGAAAGTATTCTTTATTTACAATAAAATTCAACTGGAATTGTCAAAAGAATATACGGTGAGTCAGTATTAAGTAGCAATAATAATATTGTGTAGTCTTTGGGAATGTGTAAACGATCCATGGATTTCCGTACAACTTGCCCGATTGACGAATATGTTTACCAAAAAATTGATGTACAGCATTATAGGATTCTGACCCATATCCACGAACGATGAAAATTTCAAGATCCCCGGACCACTGGAGGGGGTACCTCCATACAAATCTGGATCCAAATTCAGGTTCTTATTAGAAAAACTTTTTACTTTTTTTACATTTGTACTATCGACTGAAATTTTAACACTATAAGTGTTTGACCCATATCCACCAACCTTATAAATTCCAAGACCCTCGGACCACTAGCTGGGGCGTGAAGAGTATTACAACTTCGGCATTTTCCTTACTTGTGTAAATAATAATAATATTGTAGCTTAGTCAATTCAAAGTAATAAATCATAATACACACAATTGATAGTAGTAGTAGATCAACAAAAAGATTACAAGACAATTGACACCAACAATGAAACCTCTGTCAATCAATACAGAAGAAAACAAAATCCTGCTACTTCACTTGCGACAAAGACACTGACATGATCAGACGCAAGTCAACTAAGACTTTACTTGCTACAAAACCTCCGACAAGATCGAACGATTCCATATTATGAATACACCACATCCAGATACACAATATTATGATCATTAAAAAAGGTAACATAAAACATTGTCTTCTTCAAAACAAATATGATTATACAATTTATTTACGTTGTTCCAATTGCCCAGTGTCCATCAACATTTGCAACAAGATACAGTTCAATGACATTCTTATGTCTTTAAAATTACAATTAGTTAATAGATAGTCCGGGGTAGTTGTCCGAGGTTTTTTTCTTTAAGAAATACGTGTAAATCACAATGAAAATGTCTTCTATAATGTAAGCTACTAAATATATTTATACTCCAACTCCAACTTGTCAACTATCAAAACAAAAATTCGACCCTATCAAGCGACCTAATAAATTTAGTTCACCGCAAATGCATCGCTGAAACCATAAGGATTGTTTTTCAATTCGTTTTGGTCCTTTTTGTTTGGTGTTTTGGTTGTTTTCATTAGAATTTCATCTTTGACGGAAATTTCATCTTTTACTTTTTCTTCATTGTTACTCTTCCAAATGGCCAACTTTTTCAAAATATATCTTACAAGAAATGCCATACTGTTGGCAAAAAAAATTAAAAATATATTACGGGAAAATTGTACTGTTCAGTACAGAAAACAAGATACAACAGAATAATAAAATTATTAACAAAACTAAAGTTTAATATTTATAAAAATGTAATTTTCAAACAACGAACGAACGAACAAAGGACACTTAAATAGAAAAAGAGGAGGCAATATGACATATCTATATATAGTATGTTGTATAGGTCCTATAGATCCAATTGTAGATGTTTATGCTTTTCTCACTATAAGATTGACCTTCATCCGAAAATAAGATATGTGACCAGTCGAATTCTGTCAATTTTTTTTGTTTTGTTTTTTTTTTTTAGCCCATTCCAATCGATTTTTCTTCATCCTCTTGGTCAGAAGTGGTTTTTTTCAGACTTCCTTGCTCACATACCCATTTCGATCAGCCGATTTTTAACAGAGCTTGTTGATAAATTCTTTTGTAATTCTTGCTCTGCATTTTTAAAACAATCTCAATGTAGGTTTCTTCTCACAATAAAGCGGTCTCCCCTTGAATTGGGGCACTATTTTCTACCCGATCCTTTTTTTCTATCGAACTGTCTAGTTTCATGGAACTTTTTTAAAAACGACGTAACTTTCATTAAATTGTATTACACGTGCTATTTTGCGAATGGATACATTTTGTCTTTTGAGCCAAAGACAATTGCATTTATTTAAGCATGGTTTTGTCAATCATTATCATATTGGGAGAAGCCCCAGTTTAATAAAAACCAAATTTAAGAAATTTCCGTATATGCGTTTTTTTTTTTTTTAATAAAAATGGAACGGAAAGATTTTGGTGAGCAATGAACTCCGACCGTTTTTGACCGATGACTAAGAAAATTGGCACATATATGTATTTTTTCATGATTAGCAAAAAAGATGTCCAACTCTAGAAGGTTGCTCTGCGGACCATATTTTAATAGCTCTTGCGCACAACTGGTAGTCCGAGGACCATTGCAATGGTTGGGAACTACTAATTTACACTGAGTGTGAACCTGAAGCACCGCTTAATTACATTTCTTTAGTCATCAATTGAAGATCTTGAAAAAAGGTTTTCCCAAACATCGCCAAAAGCATCAAGAATCACGATTGGCTTAGTGAGCGTGCTATCTAAGCTCCAACGAATGATGACGTCAATCGAATCAACTATAATATTCAATCGAAAACTTTTGGTATCATTACAGAATACAAATCCATTGATACAGTTACAGAAGGAAATCAAGCTGTTAATTATCCAGTCGAATTTCTGAATTCATTAAAGCTACATGAAATGCCACTGCACTAAGTGACATTGAAAATTGAGTCACCAATAATACTACTTCGGAATCTGAACACGCCAAAATTGTGCAGCAGAACCAGACTTTCCGTGAGAAAACTGATGACGAATGTGATTGAAGCAACAATAATTAACGGCAAATATAAAGGAGAAGAAGTGATGATTCCACGCATTCCAATGATTCCCATTAATTTTTCTTTCACATTCAAGCGACTACAGTTTCATTTGTGTGTTGCTTTTGTGATGACGATGCACAAAGCTCAAGGGCAGTCGTTCCACCTTGCTGGATTTTAACTAAATGTAGCTTGCTCTAGAGTTGGAACTTCAAAAACTATGAACATCTATACACCGAACAATAAAACCGAAAAATAAAAATATTGTTTATCCACTTGAGTCACGCTAAAATATCACGTATTAACACCACGTCGTAGCAACGCGCACTGGGAACGCTAGTATCATATTCAAGACAAACCCGACCTTGCTTCGCACGGATTGTTTCGTTCTTAACATCACTATATTCTCTCTGTTACAGTTATTCATAGAAAAAACATAAACAACGAATTGCAATTATGAATAATCTCTATCTCACGACCCCCGCTTTTCCCTGTTTCCCTTTTCAACAAATCTCTCGATATTGTTTTCAAATTTTCGATACCTTGGGATACATTAATATAACTTTCGTAGGGATTTACAATATAATTTTTTTGAAAATAAAATAGAGCCCATGTTACTCGCTGATAATGTAGTTATCTATAGGTGAAGGAATTTTTAAAATCAGTAAGTAATTTTTGAGTTTATCCATTGTAAATAAAAAAGCAAAAAAACAAATGTTTCCTCTTCTATATTAGTATAGAAGTATAGATTAGTATAGACAATTGTATAATTTATATGAAAACTTATTACTTTGATCTAGTAAGCCTTGACCCACACAGTATTTTCATATTTACGTATATGCCACATGTCTTAGTAGCCTTTGCATTCTTTTAAATCAAAATAAATTGTGCCGAGTCAAATAGTCAGCTTATATTTTCTAACGAAGTGATTATCTGTTCCCAAAAATTAAACAAATATCAAAAATATTTATTTAGACTTCATAAGAAAATTCTTTGAAATAAGATTAAATTTCTAAGGATTTAACTCAGCTGATTATCGTAATGGAACCAAACCGTCGTAACACATTGTTGGTACCACAAAGAGCTGAGGCTCAGCAACAGGATCCAGAAAATAATCGTGAAGCAATCTTATGTAATGAAGCAGCAAGTGGAGTTGCAAATGTTGAAATCGCTGACAATTCCAACCGACGTCTACCCATAATTGTTGAAGAAGAACAGCAGCAAGAATCTGACAATAACAACAAAAATGCAACTCCAAACTTGAATCGTTCCGCACTAAATGTTGGACAACGTTCGATTCCTTCTCGTACCCAACGACTTCTGAATAACTATCGTTGCTATATTTGCGATAGTAATGTACGCAATGGGGTGATCACAATTTGTGGTCACATGTTTTGTTGGTCATGCCTATGGGATATTGAGAAGTCTCGAGTTGGCCGCAATCGCTGCCCCTATTGTAACCGTGCGATACAAATGCACGAGGATGTTGTACCCTACTTTGGAGGTATCAACGGTGAAGATGAGGGCGTAGCTGACGCCGTCACAGAGGGAGGAGACATAGTAACGCGTCCAAGCGCATTCCGCGTTAAGACCTCAGCTAACGGATGTCCTTGGTTTCTCACGGAATCTTTAGTTGCACGGCAAAATAACAATTCTTTCAAATGTCGACAACAAAATTTCGCAACTCGCTTAATGGGAAACACCATATTGTCAACAATCTATTACCTAATGATCAACATTGAAATGTGCTTGTTATTTTTAATTATCATCGCATGGAATTTCTTATGAATTCATAAATTTTTTGTTAAATAGAAACAAATGTCCCTCGTAACAGACACTATCTCAAAATTTTAAATTTTTCGTATTCAATTGAGTTTTTGAAGATAATTGACTGTTTTTTTCTTTTTATTTTGGCAAATAAATTTTGAAAACAAAATTTTTTTATTTTTTTTTTTCTGTTATCGCTAAAATACTCACGATATTCACGAGATGTCGAAAACGTCGCTATTATTTTTGAATTTTCGTTCACTATTTTTGAATTTTTATCCTCCTCCTCAACTATTAGTTTGATGAATGTCAATTAAAATCAACTGAAGCATAGTCCAATTTAATATTCAAATTTTTTCTTTCATTTAAATGACGCAAAACAAATTGTAATACTAGTTTGATGAATTACACTCAATATCAAGTGCAATATAGCCCTGTTTAATATTAATATTTTTCTTGTATTGGTCATCCAAGTGACATAAGCTATGGTGTTTGAGCGAGATAGATACATAGGAAATGACAATAGAGTGGCTGCTCATTAAGGGAAGAATTTTTAGTGCATTTTGTGCATTTTGTTAATATTTTACCTCCGCTACACTTCGGTCACTCTTACAGAGTAGAGACTTCAGCGTGTTCGTGAAAAATCTAAGACTTTTTACGAATTTAAAAGAGTATTTCCTTTTAATAAAATTTTTTAATTCCAATTGATTGTTCAGAATTTGTAAAGTCTGTGCGTTATAATTTTCCTCATGATTTTATGCATAGGAAATCGTATTAAAGAATAATTAAATCAATCAAATACAATACATATACGAAAGATTCTCTTCTCTCAATTGTTCGAAACGCACACGGGCTGCGTGCATTTTTTTTTTTTTTTTTGCATAGACAGAGTGCGTTCTCATATAATAAAATTAATTGCAAAAAAAAAAGTTTCAAAAAACGCTACAAATTGTGCTTATAAGGACTTATAGTTTATGTTATGATTAAGTGAATAAAAAAAAGTGAAGAGAAAAAGTTGAAAAACATCAGCAAACGCAAGTAAAGCATAGCACACAGCAGCAGCGGCGCAGCATAAAGCTAATGGAACAACGATTGCCAGCGACGACGACGGCAATTCTGTGTGTACTGTGTACGTGAGTGTGTTTGTGCGTAAATTGTATTTGTGTATGTGTGCGAGTGTTTCTTGGTTGCCGACGACATTTTCAGTTTGGCAATGGATTTTTTTATGCACACCGCGTTGCGCATTTCTAGTCAGTGCGAATAAAAAAATAATAATAAATTGCAATTTAGTGAGCGAGCGACGATTTGCGTTGGACTCCTTGTGAACAAATAACGTAAAACATAAAAATATTCAAGGTAATTGAGAGAGAATTCACCATAAAATATTTTGTTCAAAAAAAAAAAAAACGGGTGAGCATGATGAGATGAGTTCAGTTGAGTTAAAAATTGAGTATAGTATATGAGTTTTGTTGAGTTGAGTATATGTATTATTTGTGTGTGCGACGAAGAAAAATAATTTCTACGTTTAGTGTGCGTGCGCTTAAGTACAATAGATGGAATGGGAAGAGATGATTTGGTTTGTGAAGGGTAGGGAAGGGATGTGGGGTAGTTGCAGGAAGCTTCTACAGTTATAGTATTTTTACAATGTTGACCATCACCAACATCGCCCCATCGTTAATAAGAAAAGAATTATATATATTTTTTTTCCTATTTCATTGCATATCTAATTTCAAATTATAATTGATAACTAGTTTCAGTTGCTATTTGCATTTCAATTTTCTTTACAGTCGAAATTGCAACAATGTAGTAGTAGTAGTATATGGTTGGTCGCATTATATTTAGTGTTGGAAAACGAACGCATGATACAACTTTATGCGTTCGTTCGTTTATTTGTTCGTTCGGTCATGATCAAGCACCCCACCCCCATCATCTACAGAAGCACTTGTACTCACTCGTTGGTTCGTTCGTTCGTTCTTTATTTCTATCCATCACACCAAATATTACTTACTAACGTCATTAACCAACACAGGTGGATGGATGGTGGATTTACTATTATATTAATTTCGTATTCGAGTATCCGAAACGACCAGTTCGTCGGTTCGTTCAGTGTGTGGATGGAAGCGAACGTTGTCACAAAGAAAAGTTTTAATATAAGTGAAAAATATACCTACAAATTTTTGTTTTGTGCTCGCTCCTCGGTGCCGTTTTTTATTTTAATGTTTTAATATTTTACTTATATTACATTATTTTACAACACAACAAGAACGAATCACTTCACTACTGCAAAAATTTATTAATTTCTAGTTTTGTTTTTTATGTGTGCCAAAGTAATGTAAGTAAAAAGAAAAAGAATTGAGTAGTGAAAATAGTTTCAATTAGGAAAACACAATTCGTCGTCGATAAGTTCATATACATATGTAAGTTGAATAGTTAGTAGACTAGTATGTTGGTTTTGGATTCGTTGGTGGAGTCGTGCAAATATTATGCGGTCGGTCTAATCACTTGTGTAAACAAGTCTGTTTAGCGTTGAGTTTTGCATAATCGAGAAACGCAGTACATATTTCAATTTGATTCAAATCCAATTTTTTTTTTTGTAATCACATAGTTTTCGTGCCTGTTACGCGCTTTAATAGCCGCTTTGCAGCACCTAACAATTACCTATTTAAGAAGCGTATGGTGTGGTGTGGGTGGGTGCACAAATCGGGTTCGGTTCACCGAAACAATTGCATTTCTGTCAGCCACCCCGTCCAGGGACGGACAGACGCATTCAGTACTAATATAACGATCTCGTTAAATTCGTTGTTATCGACGCCGCCGTCGCCTTCACCAATCCGTTGATGTGGATTAAGTGGTGGTGGTCGGTCGGTCGGTTGATTGGTGGGGACGGTGTGGCGAAAGAACTATTGTTGATGATAGGCGTCATAACGTTATAGCTCCAATTTTATCTGTTTTGTTGTTTTTTTTTTATGTTAGTAATACCGACTTCATTTTGATTTTTTGCTCTCTCAGCAGCTTTTATTATTGTACTTTCGCTTAGTTACAGCGGCTACAGAGGCACAGACACAAACGTTAATATAGATCGATTGATCGTTTGCCTTAATATTGTGTGTTATTAGTGTGTCGTGTGTGTGTGGGTGTCTGTTTCTACTTTACAGTCGGCGACTTGGGGCCGGCTGCAAAACGCAAGGCGCCGCAACTTGATCGCATCTGTTTTTTTTAAGATAAAAGAACTTCCTTTAAATCTAACTGTGTTTTGATAATAACATTAAAACAGATCATATTCGCAATAACGGGTTTTTGTATATTTTTTTTTTCGAATTCGATCGGATTCGCTCTTCGCCATTGCAAATAATGCGGGGACGTTGGAATGAACAACAATGACAGAGAATGAGAGAGAGATAGATAAGTAGCATGTGTGTGTGTGTTGGGAAGCAAGTGAGTACGCACAGATAGCAAGAGAGTAATAAACGCATGAGTGTGCAAAAAGAGAGTTTTGCATTGTATGATGTGCATGCAATCGTTTTTATTGTATTCATTTTCATTTTATTATTTCTTTTCGTCTTTCTTGTCTTGTCGTGACTTTCGAACATTTCGAAAAAATTATCGGACAAAAAACATTTGATTTGACTGACGGTGGTGGGGAGATTGATAATTTACGGTTGTGATTATTGTGGAAGCAGCAGCGAGAAGGAAGGAAATTGTTGGAACATTTTGTTAATTGATCTCGTGCTTTTTATTTACAGAATTTGATAATTTTGATAGGAGATAGAAGAAGGCAGAAAGAAGGCAATCCAATCACCTTTACTCAATCGACAGCACGTGGAAAACGTTTAGGGCGAAAGAGAAGAGGTCGTCGCCGCTTTGTTATAAGTCGCTGTTAAACAAATTGCTAGAGTATAGCAAGAAAAGGAAGATTATATATACGTAAATATAATTGAAATTGCCGTCACACCCACGCGTGCGTGTGTTGCCTAAAAGACGTGAGTATTTTTTGTGCATTTAAACCGTTCTCCTCCGCTACGTTGCCACATAAAAAAACAAATTTTAAAAACAAATAACAAAAAAAAAATAAATAGAAAATAAATAAAAATAATAATAATAAAAAACACACACACACAAAGAAGGAAAGCGAAGAAAATTGAAGATTCTACCATAGACAAGCTTAGCCTTCACCTTGACCATCCAAAGAAGAAAATAAACCAACTCAATCAAACAAATTCATCCATCCATTCATTCCATAGTGGTTGGGTAGTTTTGAGAGAGTAAGAGACGAGAACCGACTTGGAACCTAACCCCCGATTGTAATCGCCAAATTTCACAGTTTTTTGAATGGATTCTTTTGTTGGTTGGTTTCAAGAGGAACAGGAAGGCCCAGCACTACGCACATGGTCAAAAATCTGGGAGACTAATGCGAATGAGATGAGTCTATTGTTGGAACAGCAGAGCCAACAATTGCAATCGAATATCAGCGCTGGAAATAATACCAACAACAATATTAACCCGAATAGGAATCAAACCGGAGCGGGAACGGGCAATATAAATAAAATATATAGCAATGGTTCTTTGCTGAGCTGTAGTGATCGTGATTCTCTACACATTCTTCTTCAGCAGTTGAACGGTGGCAACGGAAACGGCGGCAATACGCGTCACGGCAATCATCACAGCGGCAGTAGTGGAAGCAGCAGCAGTAATAGCAGCGTTAAAGGAGGAGCTGCCGGTAGCATAAGCAGTGGTAAAAGCTCAAGCAATACTTCAATTGACTCGACAACGAACAACGACAATAATTCATCTGGATCTTCAACTGGTGTTGGTGGAAGTGGAAGTGGAAGTTGTAATAATACGGGAGTAACAACAGCTGGAACTCCAACAACAACGACAACAACAACATCATCATCATCGCCTACAGCAAATACAGCTTCATCATCGCCTACACCAACACATACACAAACACCGTCACAAACACCACCAATAACAACCAACAACAGCCAAGTGACATCAGTTGCATCTGTAACAGCACCAACAACACCTGTTGTATCATCAGCAACAGCTTCTCCACCACCACCAACAACAACAACAACATTGGCAACAACTCCCCAAGAAAGTAACAGTCAACCGTCCATATCCATTGGTGTTCTTTCTTCAGCAACGAAAACGACTCTACACGAGCGATCAACCTTCTACCATCCATCCCGTAGGAAAATTGGTCGCATTGTTGATAACAAAGCTAGTACGTATAATCTGAATAAGCACATGGATAAATTGACGTCCAAATACAAGGGTTGTCCATGGCGCCAGCCGGACTTCAACTATGGCGAGGGTGTTGTTGGCCTTCATCAAGAAATCGAACATTTTTATCATTATGTTCTGCCCACACCCATCGAACATGCCATACGCAATGAAGTCGTTCAACGCATCGAAAGTGTCGTTCACACAATTTGGCCTAAAGCAGTAGTTGAAATATTCGGCTCCTTCCGTACAGGCCTCTTCCTACCCACATCTGACATTGATCTTGTCGTTTTGGGTGAGTTTCCTCAAAATTGTAAGAGCTTGTCTACTTATCCATTTACACATAATCATATCATTTTAACTTTTTAGGTCGTTGGGAAAAATTACCATTGCGCACACTTGAAAGTGAGCTTATCGCACGCGGTATAGCAGAGCCATTCTCTGTACGAGTCCTAGACAAAGCTTCCGTTCCGATTATTAAGCTCACCGACCGTGAGACACAAGTCAAAGTCGATATCTCATTTAACATGCAATCAGGTGTTCAGTCTGCCGAACTTATCAAAAAGTACAAGAAAGACTATCCAGTATTGGCTAAGCTTGTCCTAGTACTAAAGCAGTTCCTGCTGCAGCGCGATCTCAATGAAGTTTTTACGGGCGGCATCTCGTCGTACTCGTTAATACTAATGTGCATCAGTTTTCTGCAGTTACATCCGCGTGATATCAACCTTGATCGTGCCAATATCGGTGTCCTTTTACTGGAGTTCTTTGAACTCTATGGCCGTAAATTTAATTACCTGAAGATAGGTATTTCCATTAAGAACGGCGGACGTTATATACCCAAAGATGAATTGCAACGCGACATGGTAGATGGTCATCGCCCATCGTTACTCTGCATTGAAGATCCATTAACACCAGGCAATGACATCGGACGTAGCTCATATGGTGCACTGCAGGTGAAACAAGCATTTGAGTATGCATACATGATACTAGCCCAAGCGGTTAGCCCAATTAATTTATGGGCTGCCAATGCTCGGGAACGTTCCTTTCTCGGTGAGTAGTAGCCATACGCGGCTTATTAATAATGAACTCGCTTGCTCTCTCTTTTTCTATGATATAACACGCATTATCATTATTTTGGATTTGTTGTTTTTGTTTTCGTGTTTTTACAGGACGTATTATTCGTATAACAGATGATGTAATCGATTATCGTGAGTGGATACGTGAAACCTTTGATCATCTCGTTGTGCCGGATCGTATGTCGCCAATACCCACCTATGTGAATGGCACACAAAAATACTTATTGGTGCAGCCAGCTGTGGTGCCCGGGCCATTAGCACAACAACAGATCTACCACCATGCCGCATTACAAACGCAGGGTCCGCCTACTTATCATCCGCAACAGCAGCATGTAGGCATAACGGCACTACGTCATCGTAGCGGCAGCACTTCATCTGGAGACGATTCTGAGGATAGCAAAGACTGTGATGTCGAGACAAACGCAACTGGCGGACGCAGAGCAATTGAGGTAAACGATGGCAACACACCACCTACCAGCGTGATCAGTTCCGTAAGTTCCGTTAACACTACGTCGAACGTTCCGAGCGTGATCAGCTGCAGTGCTGCTGGTTCAACGAAAATGCACACACCAACACGTATTGATACATGATGAATAGTTGCTGGTCTTGTGCAGCAGCAGATAGTACAGCAGCAACAGCAACATCAATTGTTGTCCATAAGTTGCACCGGCAACAGTAGTCTATATACTACAACTGCCGATACAATTACTGCGACAACAAATGTTGCTGTTGGAGCTGTAAGTGGCGGTATTGATGGTAGTGGTGGCAGTGGCAGTGGCAACTGTGGTGCTAGTATTTATACATGTACAGGTACGGGTACCAATCTGATTAGAACGATTGCACATATTAATCCGATATTAGCAACAACAACAATAACTGTAACAACAACTACAACACTAGCAGTTGTAGCGACTACGACGACAACAACAACAGCAACAGGCACAACAATAACACACTATACTGCACCGTTAATATGTTCATCACCGCCACCACCACCACCACCGACGCCGACAGTAACGCTGCCGCCGCAACAAGTCCATAATCTACTTCTACATAGTAATAAACATCATCATCATCATCAACAGCAGCAAAAGAAACTACCGAGTTCTCAAATAACTCCGTCAACTTCAACCAAAATATCAAAAACCCATCAACATCTCCATCACAAACCACAAAATTATTATCGTCAACAGTTATATGTACCACCGCCGATGCAGCCGCAACAACAACCGCATCAATATCATCACCATCTACAACAACAACAACAACAACAACAACAGCAGCACTCTAATCCACATTCTTCTAATCATCAAAGACACATGACAAAATCATTAAGCGATTCATTTGTGACTGTGAAAAATTATTCAGCAACCACCAGCAACAGTAACAACAATAACAGCAGCAGTAGCAATACTAATTATCACGGCAAAACAAATCATCGCTATCATCATCATCACAATAACCGTGGAGTAGTAGGAGGAGTAGTAAATGCACAACAACATAATCAATTTAGCAATCTACAACAACAGCAGCAGCATTCCCTTCTTCACAGTAATCTTCATCATCATCAACAACCACAAATACGCCTACACAATGTCCCACAACAACAACAACTCCACCACCATCTCCAGCAGCCACAGCAGTATCCACTTCAACAACGCGATTTTCAATATTTTTTAATGACTCCTGCACAAAGTCGCCAATATCGTGAACATCAACGTTTGCAACAGCAGCATTTACATCATCAGCTTCAACAGCAATTGCACATCCAGCAGCAGCACCAACAACAACAACAATATCAAAATCGTGTTCATCAACCACGTAATTCACATTTGAACTTGAATCCATCATCATCATCATCATCAGTGAATCCCACATTGAACTTGGTGAAACCAAGTACTACAACAACATCGACAACAGCAACACAAGTAGCAGAAGCAGTGGTGACACCGGTAACAACCGAAACAGCAACAGAACCAATGGATACAAATCCAACACCTCCGCCACCTGCCAGAGCATTGACATCGTCCCCATCTGCCGCATCCATAATATCGATATCATCAGAATCATCAGTGGAAGGAGGTCGTCGTGCTATATCAATATCGTCATCATCAAGCTCTTCACGTGGTAGCGGCCGTAGCAATAATACCAAACGTGGTAAGTATTTATTGATTCTTCATTCATGTTGATAATTGGGAATTGAATAATGATCTTAACAAAACAAAATTTTTACATTACATTTTACAGATAACTGGAATAGAGGAAAGAAATCAAACAACTCATAAATGACGATGATGATGATGAACTCTTTACAAGAACAAAAGAAACAACAAACATTGATGACGATAACAATATGATAATGGTTGGTTGATGATTATGACTGCAGTGGTGGCTGACTGGCTGATGGAATGTGGTGAAGTTGAATTGAGTGTTGTGAGTGGCGGTAGGTTTTTTGATTAATAAATTTGTATATCGATATTTGTAGCTAAAGAGAAATATTCACCATAAAAGCGCATTCATCAATATACAATACAATACATATTTATTCATATATAAGATATTATACTTATATATAAAGAAGGGGAAAAAGAAGATTAGAAGAAGTTGGAAAAAGAGGGAACACTGCATACAATACATAACATATACAAACGCATACGCAAATGCAAACAATATTTAAAAAAAAAATAACATAGATGTGGTGAAAATAAAGGAGAAAGGATTATCATTGCAGCAGCTGCAATAGTAGTAACAATGATGATAATGAAAATAAAATAATGATGGCGGCATTGATTACATAGGAATTACATTTATAAAAAAAAAAAAAAAAAAAACTTAATTAGTCAGAGATCGATTGAGATCAGTTTAATCAAATGATTTGTTGTTTATATGTTATAGATCCACCAAATAAATTCTGGATGTTGTGTTGTATAAGTATACGTGAGTAGTTTGTTAGGATATGCATAGTAGTTTGGAAATCACAACACAATATAAGTAAATATATAAGCATATTACATTACACACATACAAAGACATATGTATGTATGTAGATATTGCAACAACATCAAAATGCAATAGAAGTGCAACAGTTTATAAAAAGAGAACAAGAGAAAACAAAACATAAAAACACAATTGAAAAGAAAAACCAAGCAAGCAAACAGAACGTAATTTGTGCCTGATTAAATTTTATATTATTATTATTATTACTATTTCTATAATGTTTATATCTTCATATATTTATTTATACATAATTATGTAACAATTATCAAAAACAATCTCAACCCAAATCACAAAAAAACCCCACCACACACAAACTCACACACACACACACATAGAAAATCAACTTAAAGTGTAAAAAGAAAGAACTCGCTGAATGAGCGTCATTCAGTCAGTCAGTCACTTTCAATGCGTGACAACAGTTGAACATTCCTTTCCTTCAAACAATCAATCATTCGATCGATTGAAGTTTCTTTGTTTATGTTCTCTATCTCTCTCTTTTTTGTTTGTTATCATCTAACTATCTATTATTATAAGTATAACACTTGAGGTTAATGGTTTGAGTTTTGCTGCAATTTGTTTTTGAGCTTAATATTTTAAAATTCATGAAAGCACAGAAATAAAATAAAAAATAATAATAATATATACTTAAGAAAAATATGCACAACACACACCCACACACATACACATGTTATATATTTGAATAGAATTAGAAATGAATACAAGAAGATGATTGATGAATTAAAAGAGAAGGATTAAATAGTAAAAGAAAGGTGGAGTGTTGTTGGGTGAAATTCAGTCTGTAGAAGAATTGGAACATAACAACATTTAATTTTGTACTAATTATATTTATATATTCATAGTAGGTAATGATGTATAAGTAAAGCGCAGCTAGAATAGTAAAACAAAAAAACTTAAAATTACTGAACAAAATGAAGATTTGTAATTGTAAAACGAAAACATAATACATGTACTACAAACTGTTGCAACAACAAAATGTAATTGTCACACACACACACATACACACATACATACACACAATTCATTAACATGAAGAAAAACATAACATAACAATACAAAACATAAAATAAATCTAATATGTATTTTAAATATTTGAATATATAAACAACTATATAGATATATTAAGTATATACACACACACATCATACATATGTTATTGTATTTAAGTGATTCTCAAAAGAAAAAAAAAAAAAAATATATATAAAAAATAAATACGCTGCAGTAAAAATAAATAAATCTAAAAAACGTTACGAATTTTATATGTCAAAACATTATCATCAAATCATAATGATATGATAATTAATGATCATAAGAAAATCAATTGAAATTTAAACAAAAGTAAAATTTGAAAAGTAACTTAGAAATATTTATTGTAATAAATAAATAGTCTTTACTGTTGTATTTGTATTTCTATACAATAGAATAGAATTTTAATTTATTATCCACATATAAAGAAAATCCTACGACGCACCACTGCACCAAACAATCTACAACTAATTATCTATCAATTACCAATCAATCAATGAATCAATCAAAAATATAATGGAATAAATAATCTAATGATGAATCAATGAATCAATGCTGTTGCGTATCTGCCATATGTGTAATGTAACTATTTATATTGTATAACAACAAAGCGCAAACAAAATACATAAGTATGTATATGTATAATGTGTAATAATAATATATTATTTATTAATTAACATGTAATAATGAATGTTGTATGTCCACGACTATTAATATTTTGTCATATATGTATATGTCTACTACTACGAGTCTATGTATGTGTAAATCAAACAACAATGAAACAAACTATTTGCCAAATGTCGCCGCCGCCGCCGCCATTTCGTCGTTTTATCGACACAACAAACTCCTTTCTACAATATAATGCTGCTGCGCATCTTTAATATTTCATAATTCTATTCTATTATACATACGTACAAACATAAAATATTTATAATCTTTGCTGTGGACTTGTGAGTGATGAGATGATACTGATGAGAATGTCTGCTGCATGCACTGCCACATACACATACACACACCCACACACCACCACCACCACCCACAATTCTTTCAATTTATTTATTCTCTCTTTTTCATTGCTTATATGTACAATGATAATGTTGGTATCTTTTATCCATTTATTACTGAAGAAGAATTGCTCAATTTTGTTAAGAAACAAAAATAAAAATATATGTCTGTATAAAAGAAACAGAATTAGAAATGGAATAAAAGTACTAAGCATTACTTGCAGCAGTAGTTGCAGCAACAACAGATACAACATAATAATGTGGATGAAATTAAATTGTAAGATTAGAATGAGTGAGTGAGTGAGTGGCATTCAAATCAAATCAAAGAGTATCTTATCTATGTTTATAAGGATCTATCGATCATATCACATGCATCCTCAATAAATAAATACTTCCATCCTCCATAAACACAGCCACACGGACACAAACACACACACACACACTTTAAATGTATGCGTATAATATAAACAAAAATATCATCATCAATTGTATTGTATAAATACGATTATATATATATACACGCATACGTACATATACTTATATGTAATAATTTTTATTAATTTTTGTTTCGATAATCACAATCTATTGCCGTCGTCGTCATCATTTGTTAATATAAATGTTAAATAATCGTAGGTCTTTAATATATGTGTATTAAGTGAACTTTATTAAAATATTAAGAAAGAAAAAAAAATTAAATTATAATAAAATATAATGAATGAATTCTACTCGAAACAAAACAAAATAAGAAATGATAAAATGAAAAAAAAAACAATATAAATATAATATTTACCTAATTTTACTAATAATAATAGTACATAATATTATAATGAGATAAACACTAAGCAAAGCGAATCGTGAATATAAACCACGTTATTTAAATTTAATATTTTTTTTTTTTGTCATAGCCATGTAAGAAATATAACATTTTTATTTATACGATATATATGATTATATGATAAATTGTATATATACAAACAATATATAGAGACAAACAGACGCATGCATATATGTGTATGTGCGTGCAACTTAGACTTAAGATAAATGAAACAAAAAAGAAGAAAATCAATCTAAAGATTATGAAAAGTGAAAAGAAGAAAATAGTAAACGAAGAGAATTGAAAAGACATGAGGAGAGGTTATGGCCAAAGACTATTAAACATATATGTAGACAGTATTGAATCTGTAACAATTTTATACGGTATTTAACAACAATTTCGTCGATTTTGTTGTTTGAAACCATACAAAATTGTTGTTGTTAGAATTTCGTGACAGTGTGTCAGGAAAGAGAGAGCAAACAAAAGTTCGTAAGCAGGTTATTCAGACTATATGTATGTTTAATAGTGGATATGGTGTTATAAAAAAGGCAGCAAACAACAGCGACAACGAATGGGGCTTGATGATCGATCGACTTTGATAATTACGCTAAGGCAACATCAGCAGCAGCAGGGAAGCATCATCATCAATAGCAGAAAAGAGCACAAGTCAAATAAATTGCAATATTGAGTGTGAGAAAGAAAGAGAGTGAGCGAGCGCACGCTCTCTTGGAATGTGGTATTATCGATTGTGTTTGATTGATTGAGATGATAATGATGACGTCAAACTAATCGAACCGAAACGAACTTGTTCTATTGCTTGTTGCTCTCTGTGCTTTGTTGTTGGTGGATAGCATCATCGCCATCATTTCGCTCGCTCGCGCTGTTTGTTGTTTTTTTTTATAGTTCTTAACTATTATGATTATTTTTATGTTTATTAAATATACTATGATTAAAAATGAAATAAAACGAAACTATTATATTTAATAAATCAAAGAAAAAGAAAAGAAGAAAATTAAAGCAAGAAAGAAAATTGAATATGTAATAATGATAAGAAACAATATAATGTTTAAGTATCAACTAATGGAACTTAGAAAGAGAGAGAAAATTATAAATATACATAATATATGTACGATAAATGATAACAAAGCAAAGCTGATAATAACGTAAATTATTATAATTATTATTGTGTATGTGTTAGAAATCTTGAAATAAGATTGATAAAAAGAAGAGAAATTTTTGCAATTGCAAAGAAAAAAAAAATTAATGCGTTAAATATAATCAACACACATACACATATACAAACAAACCATATATATATATATACAGTATGTATATGCATGCATATGTGTTGTGTATCTTCTTATATACATATAAAAATAAATAATAAAACTAAAAAATGCCTAAGAGATTTTAGGTATACAGAAACAAAAAAAAACACGACTTTTTTCTTATTATTCCTTAGAATACGTTTTTCATTTTAATTATGCTATCGTACTTTTTTGTAAGCTCCTCTGATGAGAGGACCACTCGATTACTGCTCTACCATTTAATGTAAGTGAATTTGAAAGTTTTTGGCTCAGATGCCTCACATACAAAAAGCATTTGGATCTTGCAATGTGCATCGTTGATTAGTTCTCGAGTGCCAAACATATGAACACAGTTTTCATTGCCACCATAATTGTCAGGCATTTGCTTGGCTCCGTTCCAGGGTGCATAGGTCATGGGCCGACCAGTCGACAGCCAGTAGAAGGCGCCCTCAGTGCCGAGATCGTTACCAGAGATCCAGAAATAGTCATTATTCTTAAAGCCTTTGGCGCTCATGTATTTAACCAGTGCATCCATTTCGGGTTTATCCTCGATAGCAGCTAAATGAGCATTCATTAGGCGGCAAGCGACAACCGCCTGGAACCAGTTAACCTTGTTCATTGGTTCTATATAGTAGTAATTATCACCGATGCGTATGAATGGCATAGTATCAATTTCAGCCGGTATTCCTAAGCACAATCAATACATACAAATTTTTTTATTTAATTTTTTCTTTGGCAAAAAACTAATTAGATTAGATCCTTTATAGCTTACCATTATAGACCTCAGTACGATAGTTTGTAAAGATATTAACATCAGGCAAATAGCAATGGGCAAATTTCAAGATCAACACAAAAATGATTACCTTACTGATGTAGTCGCACATATTATTGTATTGTAGTATTTAACTTTTTTTATGTATCACGAATATAAAGAACTAGACTTCAGCTTATTAGCTTTGCTTTGCTTGGTTTAGTTGGTCTCTTTGCAACAATTACTGAGAACTGAGGATCAATGGATCTTAGACACGCTATATATGTTCTAAATATCATGGAGCGAGCGACTGTGGGGGAATGGCGGAAATATTGTAGTACCATGCGGTAACTGTATTAAAAAAAACATAAACATTCAGATGGTCTTTAGGCCAATGCAAATATCGTAATACATGCATGCATACATATTATTTTTAGTATTGCAGAAAACCATACGCTGAGTGACTAATTAAAGACAATAAAAATAATGTGGATTCTACAAGTAATTTCTTTTTTTTATTGTGGTTTTATTTTTCTTATAACTTATTGGATTACATTATACATTTGTATATGTATACATGTATGTATGTATATATTATTTGCCACTAGCAAAGACAACTTTAAATCGGACAACCACCACGTACATCCAATTTTATCTCAGTTGAAGATCCAACTTGGATAGTTTCTTTTGGCCAGACGACATCCTCTATCCAGTCCAAGTAGTGTGAGATGCGTGTATAAATGCTTGGCAGGTCTGGTCAGCGCATCCAAGACCAAATGATGTAAAGCCAACTAAATAATGTCTTTTGTCGACTTTCTGCACTAACGGTCCTCCAGAATCACCCTGACATGTATTATGTAGCTTTTCAGGATCACCAGCACAAATATGCGTACTATAACTAACTTCCAGTTGTTCGAAACGTCGTCCAGGCGAATAATATACTTCGCATACTTCATTATCGACCACCGAGAGTGGCACCTTCAACAATTGCTTAGAAGGGGCATCAGCTAAACTCAAATACATAGTACATGACATTCAATGTGAAACACAAAGTAACTGATAATAAGTGATTACCTACCGAATCGTATGTGCCCATAACCAATGGCCACAACTTTGTCATGTGACAACTTAGGCTCAGTCCACAGGCATGCCGGCTTATGTTCTTTTATGTCATCCCATAATTCTAGCAAGGCGATATCATTGTAGGTGGAGTTTTCTTCATATGCTGGATGAACAATAATCTGCTTAACCTTAACTTTCATGTTGTCATCATTATTATCATCATCATCATCATCACCATCATATGTAAGATCAACTCCACCAAAGCGAACAAGTGCCGGCTTTTCTCTAAAGAACACATAAGGAAATCTCTTAAATCAACATTAGTACAAAAATTCTTACCCTCCCAGTTCTAGACAATGTGCAGCAGTTAAGATAAATCTTTTCGAGATTAATGCACCTCCACAACGGTAAAAGATTGTTTTGTAGTCATAATTCGAGCGCCAGCCTAATGCTGCCATATAAGGAAACTCCTGTTTCTGCGTACGCTCGCCATGACTTAGTATAGTGTCATCACACATGTCGCTATCATCATCATTGATAGTGTAATTCTCGCAAGCTACAAACACTTTAAAGATTAGACAACCAATAATTTCTTTAAGAATCATAGAATGAACATACCAATTTCACAACGACGTTTTACATGATTCATCGATTTTGTCGTCGGTGGTTTTGTGGTTGGTGGTGTTGTCCGTGGTCTCGTCGTTGGTGGTTTTGTCGTTGGTGGTGTTTTCGTTGGTGGTGTTGTTGGTGGTCTTGTCGGTGATGTTGTCCTTGGTCTTGTTGGTGGTCTTGTCGTCGTAAATAAATAAGAATCGGTTGACGTGGAAAAAGTTTCATCCTTATTATGTTTCTTGTGATCATAATCTTCTAGTATGGTATCTTTTTCACAGCAAACAAATTGGTCGAACTTTATGAAATAACATGTTTGAGGACGAAGTTTTTCATGGTCCCAACGTTTTACGGCTGATGGACACTCATCCAGTTTCCTGCATATGCCTTGAACTTTATGTTGGCCATCAATATAGCAATCGTCAAAGTTTTCCTTCGGATAGATGATGCCACGCTGTGGTTGTGGTCTTACAGATGGGTTTGCTCCTATTATTATAATAGTAAACCAACCAAATAAGTACAACCGCGGAAGGAAAGGATTTTGAATCTCACTTACCTATATGCCATACCAGACCTGAGATTGCTGTTATAAATAAAAATAGTACAGTTGCGTTCCGCATCTTAAATTTTGTTTTCAATTAAGCTTCTGGCCTTAGACTTAGTGCAGTAGGACCACTTATTCTCTTCACTAACAGGCAAAGGTGCGAATATTGCTGGAGGCTTTGTCAAATGAACGTCTTACTGTGTACTCCACTCAAATGTAACTGGCACTAAAGTGATGATCTTCACATTGTTGTCGTTTTTTATTCTTCTCATTATTGCACATCCTGTCAAAACTTGACTATTCTTCTCATTCTTTCCTTCTTGCATCGCCTGTATTGCTCTAGAAATCTGTTTTCAATGCCAACGTCAGTGAGAGAACCAACCAAACGGCTTTTGCATCAGTCTCTCCAAAGTTCTGCTCATTCGAAAGGAGAGCGATCGATGACTTTGTGTCAGTTTGGTATTTTTAATGTTCTATTCTCTAAATGAATACTGGACTTTTTTTTATTTTATATTATTGCAATAAAATTTCTCTCGTTCAATCTCTTGAGTTCTACTAGCTAAGTGTACGATATAATATTTGTTTATTATGCAACATACATACATAATGCAACAATATTATATAGGAAAAAGCGAAGGCTAGATGGCGATATCTTAGCAACTGTAGAACGAACAGCTAAAGCCATGTGTAATGGCTTTTGTGGAAAATTCGCTGAATCTGTTATAGAGCTGAGTCGTACGAGCTGCAGAACATTGATAGGCGTCTTAACCGGTCATTGCATGGTAGCGGTGCACGCATTCAAATTAAAACTTACTGACAGTGAAAGTTGAACTCGACAAAAGTACCTAGGAGCTTCAAGGTTTAGAGATCTAAGCGATATTGCTAAACTGGAGGTAAATCAACTGCTAGGATTTTCCAACAACATACTAGCATTCTAAATGATACATACCTTCGCTAAAACGAATCAGATAGGTACTCTATCTTGTATCGCAAGGGATCTTGGGTATTTACGTGGCTTTGACCAACCAGTATTACCTAACCTATATAATGCAACAACAAAAGTTGAATAATAATTTAAGTTGCTGTAAATCTCAATCATCCAAAATAAAAATGAAATTAAATAAAATATTTAAATGCATGGGACATACAGTCGGACTCCTTTATAACTAAGTTGTAGAGACCAGTCAACCACTTTGTTAAAGAGATTTCTTTGGTAAAAGGTTGTTCAGATTCATTTATAACGAATTCGTTGAGACCAATGAATCACTTTACTATGGAGGAGTTCGGTTTAGAGTAGTCCGACTGTATTTTCTAAAGCCTTCTGTTTTATGATGTTTCTATCATTCAAGGCCAGATGCATTGGTGTCGGAGCCGGATCAATCAAGAAAGTGGAGGCCCTTTCAAGTTTCAATCAAGAAATATCTTTCGATACTTTTTTTTAACCGACTTCAAAAAAGGTGGAGGTTCTATGTTCGACACTATGTATTCATATGTATGTATGTTCACCTATTCTTATTCTTGCAGAACTCGACAAAATAAGACGAAAATTCCTAAAAAAAAATTTCCAAATGGATAACATCTTAAGAAATTTTTTTATTGAGAAACTTCTTTCACAAGAAGCCACCGGATAACAAATATAGTTACATAAAACCTTATGCACAGTGCTAGATTCAGAACAGACTCAGGATAGTCACATTGCTAGGAAAGAAATGCTGACGGCTTTCAAGTAGCTCCTCAATCGAGAAATCTCCAAAATAATGTCCTCTGCAGAAAATTAATCACAGATTTTTATCAGATTTGGAACTATACCACGAAGTTTTTTCTTCTGTTCACGTAAGCAGAGTTTTAGGCTAAACAACATCAAATGTTTTGAGAATGTCATCCATTGCCCTGTAATGATAGTCTAGTTCTCCGTAAAATCTGTTAAGACATCCTAACATATCTCTCTGCCGCTCTTCGGGCAATGTTAGCCCAGCATCTTGGGCCATTAATATATCCAAGTCCTCACCTTTAGATACGTTGGCTTTCAAGAAAAAAATGTAGGGCTTTCTTTTTTATAACATACTTTTCCCGATATAGATGTATGTCCAAGTTATCACTCTCCACCTGCGTATGGATATTTTCAAAAAGTTCGACTGCAGTCTTTCCAGTAGGCATAAAACCTAGAAATGATTGCTTCACTTCAACTTGATCGCCCTCAATATGAATGTATCTGATGACATAACTCATCTGATCAACTTGTGATATGTCTGGAGTACTATCAAAAAGAATTCCGAAATATTTGTATGTCGTCCACAATGTTATTTTTCACCTCTTCCACAAAAGGTTGATTAACTCATTTTGTATGTCTTTGGACAAATAAGATAGATAGATGATTGTACAGGCGATAGCTTGTTCAATTCTCAGCATATGCTCTTTTAGCACTATGTCATATTTCGAAAACAGATTAACTAATTCTAAGAAATTCCCTCTATTGTCTAATGTAATCCTCCCCCCCCCCCCCCTAACACACATAATTTTTATTATATTTTTATATTTTATTGTTTGGGCAAATGTGTCAATGGTTGGCTACTAAGCTGTGCGAATGAGTTGTCACCCCTTGGTGCTTGGCACCCGGGGCGGACCACTTCTGCCTTTCCGCTCCCCCTCTTAAGCAATCGATTTGAACTACTACGTCTGAATGAATGTTTATCGGAAACTAATTATAATAGTACATAAGTAGAAAGTTAAAAATTTATTGATTTCTAAACAAGTTTATTTCAAAAACAATGAAAACTCCATATAACATCACTTAAGAGTCTACGCATTTTGCGACGTTATTGGGAATTGACATTAAATGGAGAGAAGAAAATCATCATTGTTATCCATACCAAGGTAAACCAACCAAAGTCAAGTAATTTCGACGTTTTAGGGAGTTTGTCGTTAAATCGAGTGATGTTATATGGAGTTTTCGTTTGCGAAATTTTATAGAGATCAAAGCTCATTTTTCGGAAAGTGCAAAACCATGAAAATTAAAATGCATATCTTAAGTCAAAGAAACTGGCGGCATATTGCCCCAGGAAGACAGAAATGGCCTTACTCCCTGACTGACTTTTCGGACCAATATACTTATCATATAGCCCCCTTCATTTCTATTTAAGTAAGCTATGTTTTTTGAAAATTACAATTTTATAATATCAAACAAACCAAAGTAGACTCTGGCATTGTTGATACGAGTACATTTACTTTATTTATTTCATTATTAAGTTTGATCAGTTTCATTTTTTGTGTTGTGATAAAATAATATATTTTTTAAAAATGGCTAAGTTTTTGTCTGCTATTTTTAAATGGTTTGGATTTATAAAGTCTAAAGAGAATGCCGACAAAGAAATCCAGACAGTGGAGGAATTAGAGGAAAGTGATGTACAGCAGCCAATTAAAAAAAAACGTGTAACTAAAAGAAATCAAGTAATTTGTAATGACTGTATGCAAAATATTAAAGAGCTCGGCAGAAATTATAGATGCTAAAGCAATTTGACTAGTTGGAGTGTAAGTATTAATCATACTAAGTAGTACACATTGTTTATTGAATTTACACGTACGTATCTCTTAAAAAGTCAAGCCTCGGAGAACTCCCCAAGTTTGGAAGCAGCGAGCAGCAGAGTGTAGAAACGGACAAGTTGGTGTGTGCGGACACACTTGTTCAATAGTTGCGCAGTTGTGTATTGAGCCTTTACTATACTTTCATTGTACTACCAATGTTGTATTTAAGGGCGCGAGATCAGATGTTTTCAAAGCTGTTCTATTAGTCGTAACATATTTGGTTGGACAAACAATGCTATCTTCACTTCTTCATCGATATTTAAATTTACAACCATAATCAAAATTTAATGGAGCTGAAGTCGGAAGTTATAACAAGCACACATGGAAATTACCGTAAATTTGTGTATTTTAATTATGAATTACTAATTAATGTTGATTTATTTTCTATCTATAAAAGCCTTATAAAAACATACGTTAATAAATCAATAATTCCGATGTAATATATGTAGTATTATTGTTATTATAATTTTAAGGATAAAGCACTGGCTACTTTTTTTTATTACATATTTTTATTTTGACAACGACAAACAACCGGATGGTTTTTATACGTTTATTTCATCATCGGGATCAGTGCCGGCCCGAGGCAAGTTTTAGGAGGGAGCGAGGTCCAATGATGGCGTTCCTCTTGCTTGTTCCTAATACATACCAATAGTACGTGTAAACAAGAAGATCTCGACATTTTAAGTCTCCTTCTAATTTTCCAACCTGCTGGAGTCCACATTCACCCGCTGCTCTACAAGGCGTAGACTAAAAAGGCTACACCCGCACGATCTGTCCTTAGAAGGAAGCAACAGACTTCATCATCATTCCAATCTCGATCCCATTTATTTTACTATGCTTTATTAGGCATGATTCCTTGTTCAAATCATAGATGAAAAGCAGTCTCATTAATTGTAGAAATTTGTGTGAATCGAGCGAGCCTCTATTGATTATATAGCGGAAGAAACTATTGTTCTGAAGAACATTTCTCAATTGGCGCATCAGCTTAGCTTTCGATATATGGACTTTCAAAGGTATAAAAAAAAATAAGTATGAGTACCAGATTTCTACAATGTGAATACAAATCATGCTCAGTTCCAGTTCCATATGCTCCTACGGGTTTCCATAAGAACATATGGAATTAGACTGTGAAAGAGGCATTCAATATGAACCCATTTGTATTCATTGCAGAAGTTTGATATGCACTTAACTAAATTCTACACTACTTAGCTACTGAAATTTAAACAAAAAATAGAAAAATAAACACACTTTAAAAAAAAATTCTACCGACTTCAAAAACCATAAAAAGTCACTACACTAAAAAGCGAAAAATAATAGATATTAATTCTTAATATATTATATACCAATAAGTGCTATCTACTGATCGGGGTGAAGTCGGTGTCAAGCCAATTCGGCATATCATATTTTCCAGGCAACATTGACGTTTAATACTGAGTGAGTGGCCTAAATTAACCCAGACAACCGTTTAGCCGAGTCATTGGACTTTTATCTCGTTGCCGGTCTGACTGTCCTTTTGTCCTACTACCTATCCTATCCTATCTGCTTGCTTATCCAACCATTCCCAAGTGGACCAAACGGTCGATCTAACGGAACTAAATTAATATCATCAAAAGTAAAGTAGTATCCGTAAAGATATAAAAAGCTGCTTATTACTTATGTATTTGGCTTGCCACCGACTTCACACCAAAGTTTTTCTAATAAGAACATGAACATGAATTTGGATCCAGGTATGTATAGGGGGTACTAACCTAGTGGTTTATTAGACAAAATTTACTGCATTAAGTCAAATGAAATTCCGTGCAAAATTTCAGCTCTCTAGCTCAAAAATTGAGGGACTACTTTGCATACAGATGGAGAGACGGAGCTTTCTTTTTACCATCGGATCACTGGGGGTGAAGAGTATTACAACTTCGGCACAGCCAAACTTAGTCTTTATTTACTGGTTTTCAATGTGAATTTACATTGAGACAGCTGAGAGTACATATTTCAGTTGTGTACAAAACAGCGCGACTACTTAACGAGTGAAGAGCTTTGTGTGTCATCGTTACTAGGGCACACACCAAATTGTCCGTTTCTACACTCAGCTGCTCGCTGCTTACAAACTAGTCCAGTGGAAACCAGCCTTTACCAACTATTCTATAATAGCTGAGTACCCAGAAGGTGCCCATCGACATACAAATATTTGCAAAAATAGTTGTTGTTGTAATTTGATGCGTTGCCCATCGAGCAGTCATACGCACTTCATTGCACAAATACTGTTTCTTTATTTTGTCTATTGTACACACACGTTTATTCACAAAAAAAAATTTCAAAAGAATGGGATAATTTCGTCATCCACACATAAATGTTTACACAAATGCAAAAATTAAGAAGAAGAAATTTGAAGAAAATCAAAACGTTTCGATTTTTATCGAACATTTGCACAAATGCAAAATCAGCGCCAATCACGAAACAAATGGCTTGCGCTCTCTCTCTCTTTCTCTTTTCGGAGCATTTGTGCAAATATTTGTATCGTAATTGGGCACCCTAAGTCTGCCTTATAGCAATTTGCAGTCATATGTATGAATATTTGAAGAATCATCGTAATGTTCTTAATAGAAATATAAAGAAATATTTGTATTTATAAATATAATTAATTAAAAATTATATAA
This sequence comes from Amiota mariae, assembly GCA_035041805.1. Lineage (NCBI taxonomy): Eukaryota > Metazoa > Arthropoda > Insecta > Diptera > Drosophilidae > Amiota > Amiota mariae. Next base: position 452,048 of record JAWNKV010000456.1, on the reverse strand, counting down.
TATTAAATGAAGCTAAGCTAAAATTGCTAACCATTTAAATAAAATCAATTGATTGGAATGGAATGGAACAAATTTGGAACTATTTACATAATTCAAAACGATAATTGCGAGTGTCTGGTAACCCTGCAACAAAGCCAACTGAACTGTCAACTGTCAAAAGGCAAACGAAATAAATTGGTTCGCATTAAAAGAAAAGTATACTCGGCTGCTGCGAGATATTTTTCCAAATTAAGGTAAGACAACATTATAACATAAATTATACATTCCGATCCAGTAAATTTGGATGCATTTGGATACAATAAGCTTAGACTTATGTAAAAAAATCGATAAAAATCAATATCGAAGTGGCTGGCGATATCTAAGTTCGGTTGGCTGCTGCTTTGTGGTTGTCGCAACTTATGTAATTCTTGAGAAACTATTGTAAAATAACTAATTATTTGGTTTATGTTGTAATGAGAAGAGTTGTGGAGTTGGAGAAATGAAGAAAATATTTTTTTTTATTTAATTTACAGAAAATATGATACGTGCACCGCTTGTGAAGGCCCTCGGGGCACTGGGTTCGCCAACGCACCAAGTTGTTGCCAGTAAAGCGGTGCGCACCAGCGCCGTTGTTGCACAAATAGTTGCAAAGCCACCCGAGAAGATTGAGGTTTTTGTTGATGACATACCGGTGCAAGTGACTCCTGGCACTACAGTTTTGCAGGTAAACAAACGCGAACAGAAATCTCTAGTTTTGTCATTGTAATTGTAAACATTTCAATACTTATGTTGTTATTGTTGCACAACAATAGGCTGCAGCTCAGATTGGTGTTGAGATTCCACGTTTCTGTTATCACGAACGACTTGCCATCGCTGGCAATTGTCGTATGTGTCTAGTCGAAGTTGAGAAGACACCAAAACCAGTTGCCGCCTGCGCTATGCCAGTGATGAAGGGTTGGCGCATTAAAACCAACTCAGAGATGACACGCAAAGCACGTGAAGGTGTAATGGAGTTTTTGCTAATGAATCATCCACTTGATTGCCCAATTTGCGATCAGGGTGGTGAGTGTGATCTACAAGATCAGGCAATGGCTTTTGGTTCAGATCGCTCACGTTTCACAGATATAAATCACACAGGCAAACGGTAAGCATTTATCTATGTATCTCCCTTGTTTCGACTTAATTGTTAAATTGTTTCAACAGCGCTGTTGAGGATAAGGACATTGGACCATTGGTCAAGACCATTATGACTCGTTGCATTCACTGCACTCGTTGTGTGCGTTTTGCTTCTGAAATTGCCGGCGTCGATGATTTGGGCACAACCGGGCGTGGCAATGATATGCAAATCGGGACATATGTTGAAAAGCTTTTCCTAACCGAATTGTCAGGAAATGTCATCGATTTGTGTCCAGTGGGTGCACTGACTAACAAACCATACAGGTGAACCATGTCATGCGTTTTCTGAAAAACCAAAACTAATTTTGTACTTTGCTTTATGTATGTGTGTGTGTGTGTAGTTTTGTAGCACGTCCTTGGGAGATTCGAAAGGTGAGCAGCATTGATGTTTTGGATGCAGTTGGCAGCAACATCGTTGTTAGTACACGTACAAACGAAGTGTTACGAATTTTGCCACGCGAGAACGAAGACGTTAACGAGGAATGGCTGGCTGATAAGTCGCGCTTTGCTTGCGATGGTTTGAAGCGTCAGCGATTGGTCGCACCCATGGTCCGCATGCCGAACGGTGAATTGCAAGCTGTAGAATGGGAAGGTGCCTTGATTGCTGTTGCGAAAGCAATCCAAAAGGCCAATGGTCAGATTGCTGCCATTGCTGGCCAGTTGGCTGATGTTGAGGCATTGGTCGCACTTAAGGATTTGGTGAATCGCAATGAAGGCGAGACTGTGTGCACAGAACAGGACTTCATCAAGGATTCTGGCATTGATTTGCGTAGTAATTATTTACTTAATTCATCAATTGCTGGTCAGTACAAATCACATCAAAATTTAATTTGAAAAAAGAAAAAAAAACACTAAGACACTTTCGATTTCATATTTAGGACTCGAAGAGGCTGATGCTGTGCTACTTGTTGGCACCAATCCACGCTATGAAGCTCCATTGATAAATACTCGTCTACGCAAATCCTATGTACACAATGAGTTGCAAATTGCATCGATTGGACCCAAAATCGATTTGTCCTATAAGCATGAAAATTTAGGTGATGAGGCTTGCATCATTCGGGATGTATGCAACGGTTCGCATCCATTCTCAAAAGTTCTGCAGTGTGCTAAGAAACCCGCAATCATAATCGGCGCCGAATTGCTGGAGCGTTCCGATGGCTCAGCCATACATTCACTCATTTCGGAATATTGTCAAAAGCTGAACAAGCCTGAGTGGAACTCATTCAATGTGTTGCAAACGAATGCCGCACAGACCGGAGCCTTTGATGTCGGCTATCAACCAGGTGTGCAACGCGCCATTAAGGATCAGCCCAAGGTGCTCATTCTGCTCAATGCCGATGCAGGCAAGGTGACACGTGATCAATTGCCCAAAAACTGTTTTGTTGTTTACATTGGCTCACATGGCGATAATGGTGCTTCCATAGCTGATGCAGTGCTGCCGGGTGCAGCTTACACTGAAAAGCAGGCTACATATGTCAATACCGAAGGTCGTGCACAGCAAACACTGGTTGCAGTTTCACCTCCTGGTATGGCACGTGAGGATTGGAAAATCATTCGTGCTTTGTCCGAAGTTGTTGGTAAGTGAGACATACATACATAAATAACTTTGATGCTATCTCTCTCACTTTCATGATGCCCATTTCTTTTAAATCTTATTTATGCTTGGACAGGCACTCCTTTGCCCTACGACAACCTGGATGAGCTGAGAAACCGTATGGAAGATATTGCACCACATCTGACACGTATCGGCAATTTGGAAAAGGCCAACTTTAGTGATTTGGCCATCAAAACAGCCTCTGTGAGTTAGCTTTGTCTTTTATATTTGACAAATATCCTGTGCCCCTATTATGAAGGGTTATCAAACGGAGTTTTTTTTTTTTTTTGATTTAGAGCGATTATCGGTTATCAGAAGAAGGAAACAAGATCAAACCCCCAAAATTATGAAATCATTAGTATATTAGTTTGACCGGGGGCTGATCCAATGAATTTAAGTTTCAGAAGGGAAATGAAATTTTGGATGCTACTTCAATTTAGTTTTTAACTTTTATCACTCTTTATTGGTCACCATGTCTAAACATATACTACTAGAGACTTAATAGTTATAATACTCATGAATGTTTTCTATCAAATTGACGATCACTTTTATGGGTTACTCACACAGATAAAGACCATTAATTTTGGCATCTGTCTATAGATAGACTTCTACTCATATTTCCTTTAAAACACTACAGTTCTATAGATCAACCGTTAATCTTAATTCGATTATCAATTAATTGCACTTGATTGATTGATTTTTAATGATTTCTGGTGATTTCAGTGTAACTCACTCGATGGAAGCAGAATTGATGTTAAGCAAAAGGAACTTCGCGATTACTTTATGACAGATGCCATCTCTCGAGCTTCACCAACCATGGCCAAGTGCATATCGGCAGTCAATAAGCAACAGCGAGAAGATGAAGCCAAAAAGCAAAGCGTTGCCATCTAAACAGAAGCAAGCAAAGTCATATGCCAGGCATTTTATGCGCGGCTTTAAAATTAAAATAAATAATTAAATATTCTTAATTTCATCAACAACACTTAAAATATTAAAAGCAAACAAAAAAAAAAAAACACAAGAAGGAAAAAGATAATCGATTGATTAATTGTCACTCACACACATTCAAGTATCTATGTATGTATTAAATCGCTACTGTACTACTAATAGATAGATTGATTGATTAAAAGAAAGACAGAAACAGTCAGTACCCAAGTTAATCTCCACACTTCGATATAACGACATTATTTATTATTGTTGTGTTTCTTGTGATGTTGGCTCCCCTCTACCGTGTGCGTGTGTCGGTGGATATGGATGTGTGTGTGTGTGTTATATGATGGTGTTGAACGAGAGAACGTGATCTTGTAATGCTACTGCGAATGTAAGAACAGTAATAAAACAACAATAGCAGCAACAACAACAACAACTTGAAGGAAAAAGTTTTGTAAAATAAGTTTCTTTGTCTTTGTTAAAAAAAAAGTTTATCGAACTGAAGAAATTAATTAAAATAAATAGTAAATATATAAATTAATAAAATATGCATTTTATGTTTATACCTCTTCATGCATTAAAGAAGGAACGGTAAAAACCCGGAGGAGAAAATGAACAATATCAAGAAGAGAATTCATTTCGTTATACTCTTCCTATATGTAGAGATCGATACAAACTACTCTTACTACTTAGTATTTGAGCATAAAAGGCTCCTGTGTAATACTCCAGGATATGTATTTATGTTGTGGTTCAGCGGTTATTAAACTGTGGCCCGTGATGTCATCACCGGGGCTCAGTTCACCAAAACAATGTTAACAATGAGTTTACAACAAAATATTATATAACAACAATTATGATTTTTGGAGAGAACTCTGAATTTAAAATACCAGTTTGGACAATAAAATATATTTGTACCTAATTTCACTTAGCCTCAGATTGTTTAAAAACTAAGAGCACATCATGCATGTGCAGTGGCGGCGTAGCATGAGTTGGCACCCGGGACGGTCTTCTATTAGGCACCCGTAACTTACAACAACAAATCAATTACTAAATATGCTTATGTGATTTTATTTTGATAAAATATTCGATCACATAATCAAAACTTAATTTTCCCGTCCTTTGCAATGGACAACATGGATTGATTGGTAAGGCGCACTTGGCTCATTGTGGATCTTAAGAAATTTTTTTATTGAGAAACTTCTTTCACAAGAAGCCACCGGATAACAAATATAGTTATATAAAACCTTATGCACAGTGCTAGATTCAGAACAGACTCAGGATAGTCACATTGCTAGGAAAGAAATGCTGACGGCTTTCAAGTAGCTCCTCAATCGAGAAATCTCCAAAATAATGTCCTCTGCAGAAAATTAATCACAGATTTTTATCAGATTTGGAACTATACCACGAAGTTTTTTCTTCTGTTCACGTAAGCAGAGTTTTAGGCTGAACAACACCAAATGTTTTGAGAATGTCATCCATTGCCCTGTAATGATAGTCTAGTTCTCCGTAAAATCTGTTAAGATATCCTAACATATCTCTCTGCCGCTCTTCGGGCAATGTTAGCCCAGCATCTTGGGCCATTAATATATCCAAGTCCTCACCTTTAGATACGTTGGCTTTCAAGAAAAAAATGTAGGGCTTTGTTTTTTATAACATACTTTTCCCGATATAGATGTATGTCCAAGTTATCACTCTCCAGCTGTGTATGGATATTTTCAAAAAGTTCGACTGCAGTCTTTCCAGTAGGCATAAAACCTAGAAATGATTGCTTCACTTCAACTTGATCGCCCTCAATATGAATGTATCTGATGACATAACTCATCTGATCAACTTGTGATATGTCTGGAGTACTATCAAAAAGAATTCCGAAATATTTGTATGTCGTCCACAATGTTATTTTTCACCTCTTCCACAAAAGGTTGATTAACTCATTTTGTATGTCTTTGGACAAATAAGATAGATAGATGATTGTACAGGCGATAGCTTGTTCAATTCTCAGCATATGCTCTTTTAGCACTATGTCATATTTCGAAAACAGATTAACTAATTCTAAGAAATTCCCTCTATTGTCTGATGTAATCCCCCCCCCCCCCCTAACTCACATAATTTTTATTATATTTTTATATTTTATTGTTTGGACAAATGTGTCAATGGTTGGCACTAAGCTGTGCGTATGAGTTGTTACCCCTTGGTGCTTGGCACCCGGGGCGGACCACTTCTGCCTTTCCGCTCCCCCTCTTAAGCAATCGATTTGAATTACTACGTCTGAATGAATGTTTATCGGAAACTAATTATAATAGTACATAAGTAGAAAGTTAAAAATTTATTGATTTCTAAACAAGTTCATTTCAAAAACAATGAAAACTCCATATAACATCACTTAAGAGTCTACGTATTTTGCGACGTTATTGGGAATTGACATTAAATGGAGAGAAGAAAATCATCATTGTTATCCATACCAAGGTAAACCAACCAAAGTCAAGTAATTTCGACGTTTTAGGGAGTTTGTCGTTAAATCGAGTGATGTTATATGGAGTTTTCGTTTGCGAAATTTTATAGAGATCAAAGCTCATTTTTCGGAAAGTGCAAAACCATGAAAATTAAAATGCATATCTTAAGTCAAAGAAACTGGCGGCATATTGCCCCAGGAAGACAGAAATGGCCTTACTCCCTGACTGACTTTTCGGACCAATATACTTATCATATAGCCCCCTTCATTTCTATTTAAGTAAGCTATGTTTTTTGAAAATTACAATTTTATAATATCAAACAAACCAAAGTAGACTCTGGCTTTGTTGATACGAGTACATTTACTTTATTTATTTCATTATTAAGTTTGATCAGTTTCATTTTTTGTGTTGTGATAAAATAATATATTTTTTAAAAATGGCTAAGTTTTTGTCTGCTATTTTTAAATGGTTTGGATTTATAAAGTCTAAAGAGAATGCCGACAAAGAAATCCAGACAGTGGAGGAATTAGAGGAAAGTGATGTACAGCAGCCAATTAAAAAAAAACGTGTTACTAAAAGAAATCAAGCAATTTGTAATGACTGTATGCAAAATATTAAAGAGCTCGGCAGAAATTATAGATGCTAAAGCAATTTGACTAGTTGGAGTGTAAGTATTAATCATACTAAGTAGTACACATTGTTTATTGAATTTACACGTACGTATCTCTTAAAAAGTCAAGCCTCGGAGAACTCCCCAAGTTTGGAAGCAGCGAGCAGCAGAGTGTAGAAACGGACAAGTTGGTGTGTGCGGACACACAAAGCTCTTTACTTGTTCAATAGTTGCGCAGTTGTGTATTGAGCCTTTACTATACTTTCATTGTACTACCAATGTTGTATTTAAGGGCGCGAGATCAGATGTTTTCAAAGCTGTTCTATTAGTCGTAACATATTTGGTTGGACAAACAATGCTATCTTCACTTCTTCATCGATATTTAAATTTACAACCATAATCAAAATTTAATGGAGCTGAAGTCGGAAGTTATAACAAGCACACATGGAAATTACCGTAAATTTGTGTATTTTAATTATGAATTACTAATTAATGTTGATTTATTTTCTATCTATAAAAGCCTTATAAAAACATACGTTAATAAATCAATAATTCCGATGTAATATATGTAGTATTATTGTTATTATAATTTTAAGGATAAAGCACTGGCTACTTTTTTTTATTACATATTTTTATTTTGACAACGACAACCAACCGGATGGTTTTTATACGTTTATTTCATCATCGGGATCAGTGCCGGCTTCAATGCAATTCACAGTTAAAATGGAGAGAATTTGTGTCTGTGAGAGCACTAAATGCCAGCGAGTAAGTTTGTAAAGTAGGATGACTCTCAACTCTTCTGGGTAGAGTGTATGCAGTCAGATTGTCACTATCTAACATGATGACACTGGACGAATTTACTAGCAGATGATGATGAACTGGCTGGCTGCAAACTAGCCGCGTGAAATTGAGTTTTTATTATACTTTCTTTGTACTCTACTCATACAACAGATCAGCTAAGCTAAAATTATTATATTCAAATCATTTTTTTTGCAGGAACTGGAATGAAAACTCATTAAGAAAATACGTCACCTTCATTCAAAACAATTAGTTTGATTAATTATTATCATCACCATCATCATATCCAGAACAATGATAAGAGATGCTATGTTTTAAAAGCTAAATCTGCTGCTGAGATGAACAGTTGAACAGTATCATCATAAGGTTTTTTTAAATTTTCCAAAATATGACAGACGCGGATTTGGCGAGGGTGGAAGTAAAATTTTCGAAGTGTCTTATAATATTAATAATCACCATATTACAATATTAAATATCGCAAATATAAACATATTATAGTTTGATAATTGATAAGTCTATGAAGCAAAATCTTTTCAACTGCCTGACAATGTCATTGCTTCAAGAAAGTTTCTGACTAATTAGTTTTTATGTACTCAATATTTCGTTGTACTTTTTCGTCAGATTGACCATTTCTTCTCATGCAAAAAAGAAAGATTCAAGTCCTTTTTGCATTTTACATGTTACAAATTTTATTATAATCTTATAATACAATAGAAGATAAATTGAATTGCGAAAACAAGAACATAAGCTAAAATATTAAAAAAGAGATGAAGCTTATTTATTATATATTGGTTTGTCTCACCTTATGTTAACTCTCATGCTCTTAGGTTTTTCAATGGGCTATAATATATTTTTTGCGGATCTCTTTTGCATTTTCCGGACAAGTCAACAGTAACTTAAGTACCGCTACAAGATCAAGTCGCTTACGAGCAGCTATGCTTGCTGCTTGAACCAATAAACTGAAATTATTTCTTTGAGAAATTCATAAATTGTTTACTTGTTTCCTTCGACCGCTTGCAGTCATTAATATATACATATGACAATGCGGGACGTCCAACAGACTTAATGTGTGTGTTACTGTTTCTTCATTGAGGCAGGTATATAAAACAAACCCCATTTATCAGATTGCATCACTACTAATCCGCCAAAATGGTGGGTCGCAGCTTAAACTTTCGTATGAAGCCAAATACCTTGGAGTAATTCTGGATTTGAAACTCTCGTGAAGTGGTAAAATGTCGAGATTGTCCAGAATCGATAGCATTCTTCTTAAATAGTAATCTAACCGGAGTTTTTTTTCTTTATTTGATAAATTTAATTTCGCCTTCTATGATACTTCTACAATTGTCTCTTTGGAAGAAGAGACTCCAGAAAATTTAAAACTTCATCCATGTTGTCATTTTCGGTAAGAGTCAATAGTTTCGAGGGTGTATGGCGATTATTCATGGATAATCAAACCAGTAATGGGCCGTTAATTACGCACATCAACAGCATCCTTTTCTCAATCTACTCCCTTTTTTGCACTATAACTTCCTTCCTTTTGTCCTATTCCACACCGCATCACTTCACTGCCCTCCACTCACTCCTATCTCAATGCTATCTTCGGTGCCATGATGATGATGATGTTAAACAGTGGCGAAGCGTGAGGGGTGTGGAGCGAGTCATGGTCCCTGAGCGGCATACGAAAAGGGGTGGCGGCAAGCAGCGTTTTTTTTTTTTTAATCAAAAATCAAAAAATCCTATTTCAAACTCTAAATTGTGCCTGCGCTGATACAAGCCAAGTGGGACCGCGAATTTTCTTTTGAACCCCCCAGACGAACCAGAAAGAAGCATATATTTGATGACAGAAATAAAGATGTTGAGTTATCGTGCGAAGATGACTTCAGGCAAACAATGTTTTTTTTTTCAATAGAAAAAGATTCTTACAGCTGCAGAATCTTGTTCAAAAATATGCTATTTTAAGGTCTGCAGTAATATTGAGCGTGGAAGAACTTAACTTAGATCAAGCTTCTGAAGATATTAATATAAAGAAGAATTTCAACTTGAGCGCGTACGTCTACGAGCTTTCGCAGCTGCAACAGAACCAGACTGTAAAAAAGAGCTCATGAAGTCCGGCTCTATAGAGAAGAAGAAGATCCAAGCATGAAGATTATAAATATTGCTATATAGAGAGTAAAAAACCAGCTTCAGGTGTACCTGGTGATGACATAGCCTCTGGTCCTAAACTCTATACGTTATTATTATTAATGAGTAGGATAACAAATAAATTCTTATACTACTTAGTATGTAATAAGAGCACTAGCTGGCATGGCTTTCAGCTCTTAGATTAATAAATTGGAATATGAGATTAATTAATTTAAGTTATACATACTATATAAGATTTATCAAATTAGTGGATTTAAAAAAAGTATAGTTCGAGTTTATGTTGTTAAGATTTGGATTGCCCACGGATACTACCATTTCAATTTTGACTTGGACTCGAAGGTTTTGTGTTGCATTGCATCCTGGGAGCAGGTGCTCCACAGTTGTAACGTCGTTGCAGAGAGGGCATGGTTCATTGTTGCGGCCGCACAGTAGGTGTTGATGAGTGAGGGAGGTGTAACCGAATCAGAGGCGGACGAATAATTATATTGCATTAAGGTGGCATTCGGAAGGATAAATTCGAGTAATGGCACTTGGCTTGCAGTGGTGACTTGTGTTATCCCATGAAATCCGGTCTTTCTCTCGCGTATGAAATTTAAATAATCGGAGGATGTCGGCCTTTTCAAATATATTAAGGGAGGGCCAACTATTGGTCATTAAATGGGAAATTAATTGTGTGTAGTGGTTATGTTAAGGTGAGTTTAGTACGGGAATCAAGTATTTTGGCATGACCAGGGACCCACATAAGTTTAATATGCTTATGCTGGATTAGCTGAACACGGATTGTAGAAGTAATAATACTGTTGGATGGAATATTAGCATCAAATCGTACTGCTTGAAAAATAGCACAGGCTTCTGCAGTGAAGATATAGCAGAAATCTAAGATTGGCCCAATCAATGTTGTTGTATTTGATCCCTCAACCCACAACGGCAAACGAAGTTGCATCTGATATTTTTGATCCATCAATGAATAAGAATGGTGTTGTATTATGAATTTGGTCGCGGTAAACTTCATTAAAACGAGCTCTATATTCATCTGGAGAAGTGTCGTTTTTTGTGAATGCTTCAAGTTTATCGATGAACGCAGATTGCTCCAGTGTCCATAGAGGAAATCGGTTAAATTGAATGTACGTGTGACACTGAGTAAATCCAACTGTCTTTCTTGTGATTTAAAAACAGTTTTGGGATTAAACTAAACTTTGCAACTTCAATCCGTTGATACAGTGTTGAAAGACCGCCTTCTATGATTATACATATATGTGATTGTTGCTGTAGGGTAGATGCGGAGGCTTCTTCTGACAGAATTATGGTATGACGGTTCAATATGTTTGATGTTAGTTTTGGCTGGATTACCATAGATAGATAAATCGTAGTCATTATAAGTCAACATAATTGATCTTATTAAAGTCATTAAAATATTACAATGAACAAAAGAGTTTTTAAAAGTAAGGTACTTTATAATGTTTAGTCCGGCAGCTAGGGTTTGTCTTATATGTATATTTACAGTGTTCTTTAAAGTTCAGTTTACAATAACAAATTAAACCTTACTCAATATATTACTCATTTCATTAATGCTATAATAATTAGAGAAACTGATAAGGACAAGCCCTGGGGAATGCCATTGAACAAGTTACCAGTGTTTTAAAAGCAGTGATTAGCCTTTACAGACAGCTCTTTAGCACAATAGTGTTAAAAAAAACAGGAGGGCGCCAGTTGTCCCGAGAAGTTTCCTGAAGCCAAACTGATTTGGGCTTAAGAGATTTTTATGTGACGATTCTTTCAAGCAGCTTACCGAGGCAAGAGAGAAGTGAAATTGGTCTGTAATTTGCTACTTGATGGTTTGGTTTATTTGGCTTAGGTATTGGAATGATAATGGCGAGCTTGCAATTTTGTAGAAAAAATAAAATATCATGTTGAAGAAGCGATTTTTGAAGCTGAAGGATGTGTTTTTAATAATAGGATAAGTAATTTTTATCTACGCCCGGGGTGCTACCTATCATTGAGGATAGAGCAGATTCTCAAGAAGGGGAGACACAAGATTTAATTCGTTTGGCTATGGCTGATGGATTGTTGTTAACGTAGAAGTTATTTAATATATGTGTTTTAAGGTCGTAAAAAAGAAGTGAAAGTTTGAATCTTCTGTGTACCTTAGACTAAGTAGATGCAAATTCATTTGCAAATTCTTTAGGATCGTATATGGTACCGTTACATGAGTTTAATAGAGTTATATTAGTAGAATTATAACAGCCATTTATTTTCTTTATATCAACCCAGTTTTTTATTTTGGGTTGATTCGGACTTTGTTAATTTTATGAACAACTTTTTCTGTTCTTCCTTACAATGCTTTCTAAAGTTTACCTTCAACTTTTTTTATAGTATTATATAATTATGATATCATGTTTTCCAAATATTGTACATGTTTATACGAGTATGCGTTCCATGCTTTTTGTTTAAGTGAATCGAGTTCAACTAAAATGCGGTTCCACATATGTGTGAAAAGTGTGCTGCTATAAGGTTGCGATGAGTCTTGGTCTTAAACATTTTCCCCTTTTTATTAAATAACAATCACAACAGTTTGTTTAATATCGGAGAAAAATTTTATTTTCCTACCACTACCAAAATATACAAAACATTTACATGTATATTATTATTATATTGTATATAAAGAGATTTTGATGATGATTTATGTACTCGTTACTTGTTATATGTATAATGAATTCACAAAATCATGAATATTTATTCATTAATACATTCGTTTATTACAACAAAGGATAATATTATGTACGTATGTATGTATATATAGTAGTATGTATATGTATGTTTAACTTTAATTTCTTTTCAATTATATTTATCTATTTTCAATAGTAGTTTGTTGTTTGGTTCGTTAAAGGCAAAGGTAATAATATTGTTTGTTTGTTTAATAATAATAATAATAAACGTTACGAAACGAAATATAAATAAACAATCAACTAAGCGATTTTGGTGCCAGTTCAACTGGACTCTTCGTTGCGGTGCGGTACGGAGGGTATCAATCTTCCTACTACTTCTATCGTCGTCATCGTGTGATCAATTATGATATGCTCATGATTATGGCCAATGGATGATATAAGATAAATGACGGTGTAATCGTTGTAGGTCGATTTAACCCTTTAATCACTATTAGTATTTAAGTTTATGCGATGAAAGCGACGATTGATTGCTTTTAAGTAGCGTTTGCATAAGTTTTAATATTTTTTTTTTTTTTTTTATTTTTCTTTTTTTCGTATTTTAGTTTTAATTCCACAATATTTACGTTGTTGTTGTTGCTGCTTATTATTGATACTGTTGACATTGACAGCATGATGATGACTTAAAAATCCGTTCATATGAAAATGTGTGCGCGTGTGCGTAAGTGAATGAATGTGTTTAATATGTATGATGAACAGGAGGAGTGTTAAATCGGTTCGGGATCTTTTGTCATCTGCTACACACATTTAGGCCGATGCAGTTTAACTGCAGCAAGTGGCTGGTGTTGGATCCAATCCAGAGCGTTTTGTAATTGAAAGGCGAGTGAATTCCTCAGCAGTTGTTGGATGTATGCCAACGGTATTCAAGAGGATAGGCATGGTAAGTCCAGATTTAACGGCTGCAGCAAATCCTTGAATGACCTCGCCAGCAACTGGTCCCAAATAGTGTAGTCCAAGTACTTTCTGTTCACCCTCACGTTCGACAACAGCTTTCAGATAGCAATGACGAACGCTCTTTTGTGGTATAAAGAACTCAGTTGGTTTGTAGTAGCCATGGAATACGTCAATGCTAGCTTCACCATACTTCTCGATGGCATCCTCTTCGGACATACCAACGCATGCATACTCCAGTGGGGTAAACACAGTGGTGGCCACATCAGTGTAGTCCATCAGCTGTTCGGAGTTAGCGAAGAGACGACGTGCCAACAAGCGTCCAGCCAAAATGGCAACTGGTGTCAATTCGGGACGGCCATGAATGATATCACCAGCTGCAAAAATATGTGGTATATTGGTGGCTTCACTCTCATCAACGGGAATCTTGCCATTTTTAGTCTCAACACCAGCTACTTGCAGGTCAAGATCATCAATGAGACCTTTACGCCCAATAGCCCATAAGACAGTATCATAGATACCGCTACCCTTTTCCTGAGTTTTGGTATTTATGAATTCAACATTGAAACGACCATCGGCCAATTTCTCTACACTGAGTGGTATGGTTGTGTGCAAGAATGGGATGCCTCGTTCATCCATTGATGCGGTTACAAGTTGTGCCATCTGTTGATCGAAACCTCGTAACACAACGGAACGCACCATGACAGTTGGTTCATAGCCAAGACCTTTCAGGAAGCCAGCACATTCCAAGCCAATGTCTGAAAAATAGATAGATAATCAAATTCTATAGAAATGAAGTGATTTTTGAGTTTTAAAACTTACAGCCAGCACCAACGATAAGGGTCTTGCCCGGTTCACGTTTCAAACTGAACAAATCATCACTGGTGATGCCATGTTCAGCCCCTGGGATATCTGGGTAACGTGGGCGACCACCAACCGCAATCAAAATATTTCTAGCATGGAGTGCACGGTCGACTCCCGTCTTCATTGTAGCGATGACGGTGTGTGGATCAACAAACTTACCAATCGCATTCACATACTCAACTTTCCTGAAATTAAAAAACAATTACAATAAAAATATTGATTGATTGTTTTATGATTATATGATATGATAATCGTTTATCTATCTAACGCTTACTTGTCTCTCAAATCAACGCGTGTCACCCAATTGACAGACTTAATATGATTCTGTACCGATTGCACTAGTTTTCCCCAATCAGGTTTGATACTTTCTGCATTAATGCTCCAGCCATAAGCTCCCGCTTCCTATATATATTTTTTTTTATTATTATATTATTAGTTTGCTATGAAGGAGATCAACTCACGTTTACAGCTTCGCCAAGTAATGAAGCCTGATGCATCAGTTTCTTGGGTATGCAACCAACATTGACGCATGTACCACCAAGACCCCATTTAGTTCCAGCTGGCGTAGGCTTCACATAATCCAGGCAAACAACACGGGCACCATTCGTAGCTGCCTCTTTGGCGCATGCCAAACCAGCCGAACCTCCTCCAATCACAACCAAATCAAAGTCATATTCAGCTATACATGCGCAAAAGATGATGTTGTGTAATAAAGAAAAATATTATTAATTATATGATCTAAATACTATTATATATAAGGAAAAAGTATATATAGTAGCAAGCAAAGAGCAAATATTACGAAAGCGATTGCCAATCATTGTGCCCAAGAGTAGAATGTGATATTAATTGTAATTGTGTATTAGATTCTCGTAACTTCTATGATGGTGAGATGTGCCTTTGCATAATTTACAACCATAGTATATATTGTATATAATGATGACTCATCACCATCATCATCATCAACGTCATCATACTACATATTATGACAAATCATTGTGTGACGTCACGTCACAAAATACACTTTTATTAGATAATTAGATACATAATTAGAAATATCAACAACACATCAACAAATATCAAATGTTTGTCAATAATATACCCATTTTATTAGATTCTAATATCTTCTTTTGGTGACTGTCTGGGTCTGTTATGGTAGAGGTAGGAGGAGGATGTCGCAAACGTATTTCGAAATATTTCGATTGATAAATACTACGCGTTTTGCACGGTGCTTGGCGAGCAACAGATGCCGGAACAAACTCCAAAAAGTTCATAAAACAACGCAATATTATAATTGTAATAAATACAGAGAACAAATATGAATTGATTAAAAGATGACTTCAAACTTCGTCAATGATTTGTAAGTAACTAAATGTACAGTGTGCTAACTAATCTAGTAGCTACGGATGAAGACTAGCGCTGGCTGGGTGACTGACTGGCAACAACAAATCAATATTACACGAGTCAAATAACCATCTTGACTTGAAGAACATACCTACTAATAAGTCATGGGTGGTGGTTCATAGTTGATGGCAATTCACATTCAATTGATGATGACTTTGATTGTTCGATAACAAAATAAAATAAAATAAAATAAAAAACAAAACAAGAAAAAGGAAGTGAATAATGAATATACATAGTTATGTCACGCCTGCAATAAAAAATTAACATGCAAATACAGATGGATGATATTTTACTGCTATTACTACAACTACTACCACTGCTACTACTACTACATCAATGTCATGTCAATGTTCCAATTGCGTCAAGGCATCAAATTTCCATACATACAAATACGCTTGCGTTAAATTAGTTGATAATTGGAAACTTTACAAAAGCAACCATACACACACACACACACACACACTGAATCAGTTTGTTTTGACCGCAGGTTCACCATGGCAACATCCCATCACCATCACCATCACCACCTACTGCCGAGTTAGCTCAAAACAGATTCACCCACCAGGAAGGGGCATGTAAAAAGGTAATTTGATAATGATAAATTTTCCACTCACAAACAAAACAATTAAACTATTAAACTAAAGTGTTACGATGTTTTATGTTGCGGGGTTTCCTTTTGAAGTGGTTGATTTGAAGTGTTATGGTATAGTATGGGTGGCACTCCCTTCTACTCTTCCTTCTCGTCCCTCTTAACCAAAAACTTAATGAGGTTTTTATGTTATTCAAATGCTCAGCTCAAATAAGCAATACAAACCGAGAAACACATTTTCCATGTTAAGCAGCAATTACAATACTTATTATAATGAAATGATCGTGATAATAATACAATAGAATTTCTTTATAACGAACTTCTATTCTAAACATTTTTCTTCCACTACAAACATCCTATACAATTTAAAATCTCATGATATGTGATTTCCTTAAAACGAATTAATCAGATTAAAACATAATTAGGGAATTCCCATAAAATGAATATGGCTACAGAGAAAACCTTCGCAGAAACGACTCATATAACCTTCTACAGCCATAGAAGTAATTTGATTCTGTACTTGGACTCAGTCCTTAATACCCAGTGTACTCAAACTTATACCTTAAATTTTAAAAACAATGTTTATGAAATTATGTATTAATTGAGCACCAACAACTGTTTTCAATAACACCAAGCGGTATAAAAATACACAAACTTTAGAAATACATAAGGCCAAATCGAGAAGTTGAATGAACGTTGACTAATAAACTAAAATTAATAAGAAAAATCCCCGTATTAGTGCTAATTAATTAATTTCAGTAAGATTCAATCTTGAAATAATTTGAAATGTCCATAGAAAATATCAATACCATAAATGAGTAGAATGCTAGAAGAAGCCAAGGCTAAGCAAGGCCAATATACAAAATCGAAAGGAATTTATCAATAAACTGATTTACAAACGACTTTTTGTTCTTTGGTATAACCCCACCCATTTTTACTGATGAATGTAAATTTAATATTTTCCGGGTATATGAAACTAATGAAGAACTTAAGAAGGCTAAACTCCATCATACAATTAGGAATGATGGCATGGTATCTAATACATATTAGATGCTGCGACAAATTTAGTATTATATCAACAAGAGATTAGTTGATCTATAATTACCCTTATGTCCTTGATACTTGACTCACTACAGTCACCAAATTTAAATGCTGTTGAACATGGTTTCGGTTGAGTTAGGTTAGGTTAGACAGGCCGCTAGCGAATACACACGAGTTAAACCAGAAGCGCAGTCCATTGTGATGCCTGATTATGGAATGATGAGGGAGGGAGGTGGGGGAAGGTGTGGTATGTGAAATTAGGGGAAAACGTCTGACAGTACCTAGTTGGTCCTAGAGGTCTCCTTTAGCCTCTAAAACCAACATTAAAATTCCACAAACAGAGCAAGATCTCCTTAGTCAAACTGCCCAGTTCCTCAATGAACGGTTTCCCGAGAATACGGGTATGTCTTCTAAGAAATGCAGAACAGACACAAAGGAGATATTAAATACTCTCTGATTGTTCTTCATCTTTACAGCTAGGACAGAAATCTTGGCTTGTTCGATTAAGTTCCTTGGAGCAGAAATTTAAAAAAAAAATCACCACAGAAATAACAAAATGGAATTGATTGATTGGCGCAGTCTTAAAAGAAGAGTGGAACAAAATTCCAGTACTCTTCTGTCGTGAATTGGTAAGAGTCGATGCTAAATAAATTGGTTTTATCATTTCGTTATGGAGAAGTGCAACCGACTTTACAATAAAATATGGTAACATTTAGTATCATTCATTGCAACTAATGATGATGATGCAATAAAAAGGCAATAACTTGTTTAATAAATAATTAATCAGTATGTACTATACTCGTGTGTGTTTGTGTTTGCCAAATGCAAAATGTTTCCAAGTGAATCTCAAATTAGGAACCAACCAAAGAATACTAGAAGAAGAAACAATGAGAAAAAGCAAGCAAATACCGGTATTTTATGATTGGAAAGCAAATCAAGTTTAAACAGAGCGAAAGAGAGAGAGAGAGAGAGAGTGAGAAATACAAAAGTAAAGCGCAAATTAGAAAGCGCGAGAGAAGAAAGCAGGAAAACTACACAGAAAATTGAATATAATTGCCATGACAATACCTTCAATGCATGGAGGAGGATTGTCAACAATAATAAATTGCATTTAGCAATAAAAACAATTACATAATTATATTAATAAATATACATATATAAATGTATGTATAAATAAATATGAACTTCATTTGCACATTGTTGAACACGATTTCTGTTACTATAATCACAAATTGTAAAGATAAAGAAGAGATAAGCACACAATAGAACTACAACTAAATATTGATAACGATAACACAACACATGAACGACATGGTATCGATATCAACACAATTGCGAAATTCACTTTGTCACTTATTATGACGATGACGACGGTGACGGCGATGATGACTTTGATAATGATAACGATAATAATGATGATAAAGCACAAAAACAAAGCAAAGCATGAAATGTAATGAAGGTAGGAAGGCAGGCAGGCAGGCAATTGAATAGAAACAAATTTCAATTTGAATTTTAATTAAAGGTTATTTTCTATTTTTTTTTTTAAATGATAAATGATTATGATATGAAGGTGCACATGCACAACATGCTCACTGTTATCCTTTGGCCTTTTTTGTATGAAATCAAAACTTGAATCATTGATACAACTACGATTGATATCAGTCCCAAGATATTTTAATCTATCTTCATCATCTGATGTCAAAACAGGGACCTCACCTCCGTCACCATCAATGCAAGTCGGTTTGGTGTTGTGATCACTCATATTCCTCCTCGTTTGCACCACTGTAGAATTTGTAGAACTTAATGGAGAACCACTACTTCTACCAAAATTGTTGCTGTTGCTGCTGCTGCTCCTGCTGCTACTTTCAGTCAATTTATTACATGAAATTTGTTGTTTGTTTGTTAAACTTGAATTTGAAATTATATTCGAAGACGACGCCGACGACGATGAAGTTGTTGATGCCGATCGAACAATTGTTATAGAAAATCTTGAATTCCATAATTTAAGTAATGACATACTAGGTTTTTTTGTTTTTGTTTATTATATCACAATTTTCAAAACTTATTAATCGAGAAATTTGCTAGCAGCAAACTAACTACAAGTAACAAAGAACAGCAAATTCAGTAAACGCCAAACGAACGAAACGTGCAAAGTTTATTTGGCAACATTTATGCGATGACGACGACGAAGAAGACAGAGCCATATGAAAGCACCAGCTGCTTTTGCTGCTGCTGCTGCTCCGACAATAGCTGCGACGCCGGCAGCATGCCTATTGGAAATTTACTGGAAACGAAAGAGAGGCGGCTATATTCCCGACGACAACACACCACACCGCCATAAGTAATACCAATCAACCACACTTATGGGCAGAATTCAAAACACAAAAGAAATTGAAAATGCACCAAAAAATATTGTCATTTCCTTTATTTCACAAATGTATTTAGTGCAAAAAGCAATCAGTTAATCAAATTAAATTAAACTTAACTAAACTAGAAAAAGCTGACATTTGCCAGCACTGGCAGATTTGTAGGCTTCCATGCAAAGAGTGCGCATGAGAGCGAATAGCGAAATTAAGCGCAAAGCAAAATATGCAAATAACTGCGGTCGTATGTTTACATTTAATCACCTCACACTACTAAATAATAATAAATGTTTGAAAAATTTAATTTAATGTCGAAAAATCAGATCAGATAGAATAATTATTTCATATTAAGAAGTTACTTGTTATTCGGAATACACATTATTATCCTTCATTTCTAGCTTATCATACTCAATTGTATGGTGATTGACAAACATTCTATTGCAACTAATATACCATATCGGATTCCCATTTAGTTAGAATGTGTGAGTGTGAAATAAAGTATAGCAAAAGCACACAGTAATCATTTCTGGCATAATCACATTGGAACATAACAACTGATGAACTGTTTGAATTCGTTCGTTCGTTGAACACGTTTACGATAAATTTAACAAAACTAAACACTCACTGACCCACGTACGGTTTTCTGAGGGCTCTTCGGGTCGTCCATTGGTTCTCTACACACACACACATACGTAATATACTACATAGGTAAGCAATGCGACTGGAATAAAGGCGGCGAGAAGATAGGTTTGTTGCTTTGGTTTGTTGTGGTATTTGTTAAGAAATAATAGAATTTCTACTTTAGTTGCCGTTTTACAATTATACGAAGACGACAACAGTACATAGAAGTAAAAGTATCAACAGCACAGCACTCATCTAATCTCTGAATATTTTATGATACATATTAGTTTTGTCTTTCGTCGTGGTTGTCACCAATTATATAGAACCACAATTATAAAGATACAACGAACGACGAACAACAATAAAAACTAAACAAAAGACAAGTGCAAAGCACACTCAATCACACTCCTCCCAATATGAATTCTATACTGATAACCGGCTGTAACCGTGGCCTCGGTTTGGGCTTAGTCAAGGCGCTTGTTAAACTGCCCAATCCGCCACAGCATGTAATCACAACTTGCCGCAACTTGGAACAGGCAACAGTAAGTAGACACAGAATATTTTATTTGTTACCGTTGATGTTGTTCTTGTTGCTGAAATCATCATCATCATTAGCATCATCATCATAGTCATAGGTTAGTGAGATTGTTGAGTCATGCTGGGTTCACAACAATTTTATTCTATTCAATTCTAATGTATTGTATATTTTATAAATAATTATTTTCTTTCTACACTTGGGCACTTTTTCTATCCGGTTTTGTCCATCAACACAAACTTGTTGAAAGACCAAAAAAAAGAAAAAAAAATAAAAAAAAAATCGAAAAACTAAAAAAAAACTTACCGGATTTTTCTGTTACGGGCGCCATACTTTCTTCGTCTCTGCTGTGTAGCTTTTGCACAATTATTAGGGAAATTAATATGAAGTAATTAATTTTTTTGGGTATTTTCTTTTTGAAAGTTTAAGCTGAGAAAGAAGACACAATACAATCAACACAATAATGAATATAGTAGGGAGAGCGTAGCGGAAAATGATTCAAAAGAAACACAACTAAAAAAATGCCCGTTGACGACCGTCTATGTCGCCGTACGTTAGAGAAATAAGTGAAGTTCTTCAGTGTCGGTTTGGTTTCAGTTTTGCTTCTTTTCTGATTATTCGTTCGCTTTTATTCATTTGTTCGTACATCTGTTTTCGTTCGTTCCATTCACTCTCAGCTCACTTTAGCTTTTTCTAATTTCTTCTCTTCTCATTGCATATCTCCTTCTCATTAGTTTAAAGCGACTTCCATAACTGGAAGCTTCATCGGATGAGCGTGTGTGTGTGTGTGTGTGTGTGTGTGTGTGTTTGGTGCAGTGTTGAGAATTCACGAAGAGGAAGTAGAAGTGTTATAAATTTGTGCTTTTTATATTGGTCAGTCAGTAAATTTGAATGATGAATGGCAAAAAAAAAAAAAAAAAAAAAACAGAAAGCAAAAGAAAGAACATACAAAATGATTTAAAAAATTAAATAAGTGTACATTTATTTTTAATTATTTTTTTTTTAAGGAATTAAAAGCTTTGGCTAATGAACATCCAAATATTTATATTGAGGAAATTGGTAAGCAGTAAATTTGTTAGATTTATATTTTAATAAATTAAATGATATTTACCAATAGATTTGCGTAATTATGAAAGTTACGATGCTTTGATTGCAAAAATATCCAACATAACCCAAGATTCTGGCCTCAATGTCCTGTTTAATAATGCCGGAATAGCACCGAAGTCTACGCGCATACAAGCAACCAAACATGAAGATCTGTTGGAAACATTAAAAACGAACACAATTGTGCCGATTATGTTGACGAAAGTAAGTTAGCATGAAATAGAATGGAATCATGTATCATGAATATTTTTTATTTTTTAGGCATGTCTACCGTTGTTGAAGAAAGCTGCTGCTGCTGCAGTGGATAACAAATCATCTGGCATGAGTGTTCAACGTGCCGCTATTATAAACATGAGCTCTATTCTGGGCTCCATTGAGGGTAATAGTGAGGGTGGCCTATATCCGTATCGTGCCTCCAAGGCAGCACTGAATGCTGCTACAAAATCATTAAGTGTTGATTTGCATACAATGGGCATTCTGTGTGTTAGTCTGCATCCTGGCTGGGTACGCACAGATATGGGCGGTGGCAATGCCCCACTGGATGTTGAGACAAGCACAACAAAAATGGTTGAGACAATACTAAATCTGAATGAGTCACATAATGGTGGCTTTTATCAGTATGATGGCAAGAAACTCCCTTGGTAACTAACAGTTGATATTTCACCAATGTGATAGATAGATCGATCAGGGCAACAGGAAACAAGAATAAATCGAAGTATGTATATATATATACATACATAATGTATATATGTTATATATATTTGTTTTTGTACATATTGTTACATCCAAAGCGTTAAATAAAAATAATACATACTCGTAGATACATGTAATTTACAGATATTTCTCTATTCATAGTCATTAATTTAAATCATTTATCAATCATCCTGGACGTTATACAATAACTTAAGAGTCGAAAAAAAAAATACAAAAATATACAGTATACAGAATATGCAAAAACATATAATATATTAAAATATATATAAACGAGAGATTTTGGGAGTACATTATGTTAACAATTATATTAATTAATTTTAATAATAAGATCCGTTATCAGAGCCAACAGACAGACTCCTTCTTCCGGTTACACATACTCGTATTTGCGATGCATTTTTAAATTATGAAATAAAAAATAAATTATAGTGTATACAATCATATAAATATATATACTTAGAAGGAATCAGGATGTATGCCTTTGTAACGGAAAACTCAAGGCAACACCGCATACTAAACTAAATGAACAATTTCTTTAAGTTGCATTTCTCTCTCTCTCGGCTTATCACTTTTGACGCGGATGTACGGTGGCCACTGGCCAAGTGGAAGCGTCTGCCCTTGGCGGCAATGGTGGCAGCGGTGGCAAAACGTTGCTGCTGTTGTTCGCTTGCTGCCCAGACACTGTTGCTACTTGTGGGGGCACTTTTGCGACAGGTTTATTGCCTAGCCCCCCTTGTGACGATGATAACGATGTATGGCGACCGATGATAATTGCATTTGCATTGCCCGGCATTGTGTTTTCAGAATTGCTGCTACTGTTGGTGTTGCCATTGGTGCTTGTGCTAGTGTTACTATTGCTAGCGTTGTCTCTTCTAAGGGCATCTAATGGAAATGCCACACGTTGCTTGAGATTCAAACGAGGACGATTTGGCGTTGTATTATTTGTATTACCACTTGTGACTGTTGGCGGATCATTCCAGCCAGGCGTTAAGGAACCTTAAAAAAAAAACAAAAAAAAAAAACAATCACATTTCACATTTATTAAATATATATGACATGATCACAGTCACCGTAATGCGGTTGATGTGGATTCTCAGAGCACGGCAGCCGTGCATAAGTGTGTTCGATTTTATTTGTGTGTGGGTGTGTTGGTGTTGGTGTGATTGTCTGCCGAATTACTTGAGTTGAGTTGTTGGTCGTTGTTTTTCTTATTTTGTACACAGTTGAAAAGGACTCACCTGGAAATGGGGCCCTTGTAGTTGACATGTTTGGTATTTCGTCAGCGCCAGCCATTTTATTAATGGTGCATGCGATACTTTTTGTCAAATTTAGATTTTGTATTAATTGTTAAATCTGTTAATGTTCGACATAAAAAAATGATTTGCTGCCTACTACTGTTGGTGTTGGTGTTTGTCACTTCGGTGACAGCTGATTAGACAGTATTCGAAAAGGTTGGCAGTCCCAAAACCCGACAAATATAAAATCAGTGCTGAGTAATGTGAGAATGTAGAGACAAAATCAAACATCCGGTTGAATATTAGGGCTGCCAACTAACAAAATTTATCGATTGTACACACTGCTACTGCTGCCAACTAATGAAATTTTTCAAGGGTAAACGCCTAGTTTTCGTTTGGTCAAAAGTTTTCTAGAGAAACATAAACTCAATAACATTTTTACATTCCTTTGTGAGAAATTAAATTAATTAGGACATTTATAAGAAAATATAGAAGCAATAATTGCAATGACGTATTACGGTTTCGGTGGCAATGCATATTCATGTGATGCGTATGATGAGGAGTCGATAGGCGATGAGCGCAGTGAAGAGGGTAAGAAAAAGCAATCAACACTTTCATTTAATGTTATTTATTGCTACATTTTTATGTTGAATGAATTTAATATTTATTTATCCATCAATAGACACAGACGATGCAAGCGAAACAGAATTCCGCAGTCCGAATCGATACAGTGGAGGACTCAGCACAAATGGAAACAACATCGGGAGTAACAATAACAGCGAACTCAAAGAACAGTATGTAATCCATGAATTGGCTAGTTAATCTAAACTATAGTTCGACATTATTTACATTTATGACTTATAATTTTTTTTTTATTTTTTAACACTTTCATTGTAGAATGTTTCAGCATAAATTGGCCAACCTTGAAATGCAAATGGAAGAACTCAATCAGCTCATACACCCAGAGTATATGAAACGCATTAAAAGGTTGGAGAAAGAGTGCAAGGATCGATTGCGTCTAAATGAAATTCATCGTGATTATATGCGTGATTGTGTGGAGCGTGATTATATACTGGAGAAAAAGGCAGCTCAAAAGGAGTATGATGAAAAAATGGTAGGTTGAGCCTGATGCACGATTGATTTGGTGGTGGCACTGGCACAAGTGGTAATTCTCTACTTATTGGCATTCTTCTACCTTGATTCAATTTATAGATGGATCTTAAAGACAATCTCTTGGCAGATTTCGAGGATCGCAAACGGCAAATTGAAAATGAACGTTACAGCTTAGAATTAACAAATGATTCCATGGAGGTATGATTACATTAAGGATTAATATTTCAACTATATACACATATGTTAGAATGTAGCATGTTTTTGGCTTAGCAGGAGCACAAATTATAATAAAACATTTCATTTCATTTAGATCAAAACAACAATAACAAGGAAACTGCGAAGGCGTCCCAATGAACCGTTACCGGTCATTGAAAAGCGCCGAAAGCCAGCTACAGGACAATTATTAGTTTATCTGCTTGATGACAAAGAAATCGAAAGTGATCTCAAGTTCATACAACGTGGCAAACCGATGACGCCAAGTAAGTAAAAAAAAAAAAGATAATAAGCGAGCGAATATAGCATTGCGGCTTATTCGCAATTGTACGTATGTAATTGTCACTACCACCCGCAGCATTACAACAGAATGGCATGGGGAACAGCTCATACACGAGTGGCCAGCAGCAACAGTCACAGCAGACGCACAATCTGGTTGGAGAGTCAAACAATTCCTACGTCGAAACACGCATCGAAGACAACAAATTGCTGTATGAACGAAGATGGTTCTGCCGCGGTCAACAGGTGTATGTCGAAGGCAAGGAGCTTCCCAAGTTTGCTGCAACCATAACAGCGATTGGAAACGAAGTGGTAAGAATGATACAAACACAATAACCAAACCATAACCGTATCAATCAATATTTTTATTATTGTGTTTTCATTTTGGACCTGCATGCATACTTAATAATGATTGAACATCGCCTTCTTTCTGATTGCTATTGATTTGTAGTTTGTAAATCATCATTAAATTATTAATTATATTTATAGGTTTGGGTGAAGCGTACCAATGACTCAAAGGTCAAGATCAACATGTCCCATTTGGCTAAGGGCAAGATATCTATAAAAAGGCGAGCCAACTGATATAGCGTGCGCGGCACAACAAATAGCACCAGTATCAGCATTTAAAAACAAACAAAGAAAAAAAAAAAAAAAAACAAACACCGAAAAAGGGTCAATTCATTCACCATAACATACCACACCCACACAATGCCAACTAACTGTATAACTGTAACGTATCTCTTTCGTATCTTTAACTCATTTGTATTCATATTATTTGTATTTTATAAAAAATGGTTTAACTTAATTAAGCTTAATTTAAGTTCTTGTAATTAAGCAATTTCAAGAAAACTGTATAGCGATTTAAACACAATAAATTATTTGTAAAATTAACAATGATATATGTATATATATATTTGATTCTATAATAAAATTATGTATGTATATGTAGTATGTTTTGCAAATATAATTGTTTGTATTTTTTTTTTTTTTTTTTTTTTGGATTTCACATATGTATAACAACATATTACAACAAACATACAAATGACAATTACAATACAAATTTAGGAATGCTACATCTACATTCGATTCGAAACGATCCTTGTCTTGCCCACTATGGTGGCGGCCTGAGTGTTAATAAATTGAGTAGATTGATTGAGTAAATATATTAATAATAGGTTGGCCAATATTGGATTTGTATATTGACGTGTCGATGTTTTAGTAATATTGTCGTCTATGTTTCTTTGCCTAGGTCCATAAATTCGGCACAGATTTTCTCGTTAATCTCCTCAACGCCTGGTATGTCGGAGAGCACCCACGTCTCATCAGTACTATCGAGTTTCTCACAACAAATGGGGCAAGTTTTGTTGTTTACATTCCTGAAATACAACAAACAAAAACAAGTAAAATGATATAAACGTATCGAATTTAAGGTCTGAAATTATCTCAGAAACTATGAGCTAATGTCCAGATCATTTTGAAGCAAACAAAATGATAAATGATATTTGATTTGTGAATATGTAAATAGCAAAGACAAAATCCATCAATGGGATCATATTAATCAGGTGAGGAGGATCAAACAGTTAAATAAATTTCTGAAAAACAAGCACCGATAGACGAACTTATTGTGCATGTTATAATGAATATGTACTACTATAAACACATGTGATGTTAAGGGAAGGAATTACCATTGTTCGATGCATGGCGTACAAAAGCTATGTGTGCATGGTAAAATGACTTCAGTGCGTCGATCGAGACAAATTGAACATTCATCTGTGTGCTCGGCATGCGCACACACAGAACTTGTGGGACTGCTAAGACCACTGCCAGAACTCTCCGAGAGGGCACTACTGCCCACCAGTGCATTGACCTCATTCAACAGCATTGATGCACTTATATGTGGGCAACGAGGCGGTTGTGACAAGTCAAATGGCAATGCACCCGCCGGCGGCTCCTGTTCTTCCAATGGTGATTGTGAGCCACGTCGCGAATGCTGAATAGAGTACTCACTATTAATACTTCTATAAGTCCTTACAAAACGAACTTACATTTTGATGTTCGCTAGAGGCTAAACTCTCTAGATGCGCCTGAAATGTCTTGAAGACGCACAAAAACTGTTTGAGATTGAGAAACTTATAGCTATTGATTCGCCTAGTTGAGGGATCAACTTTGATGCATGCAATCTTGACAGTCGCCTTCCACAGTAGTGTTGTGTCAGTGCCCCGTTTAACTAGAAACACCAATTGCTTGCCATTTGGATCGATGCATTTGCGTGCTCTACACAAAAAAAAAAGGTTAAAGTTCTTCCTACTCTCCCAAACCAACATAGTACTTACAATGTATTTAAATTATCAAGACATTCCTTAAACTCTTCATAAGTTAGACAATTGATTTCGGTTAGGACCTTAGCATGACGCACCACCTGCATGTGGACAACGTCGACTGCATCCGGTATAACATTATCGGCAATACTTTGAGCTTGACCCATGTTTTGGACGGATTTGTGGCTTCAACAAAATCAAAATAGCCGTTCAAATCAATTACAATTGTACAGTAAACACACACACAGAATATGAAAATTTCTTATGCGCATTTCATGTAATCCAACAACCCACAATTTTGGCTTCGATTGGTTTTTCACAACATAGAACGCGTAGAGAGCGAGTTCCTCCTGAATATGCTGCTACATACAAAAATTGATATTTATTGTCATTCCTATGAACAACATAGAATATATAAAAATGATGAAGACACTGCTGGTATTATGTACTTATGTATCAAATAAATATATAGGAATTTTCTATTTTCCTTTTTTCACAAATTCGAGTTGCTTCAAGTTACAACAAATCAATCAACCAAACTATAGTAGCATTGTCGCTCTTCTTTTTCACTTTGTTTTGGCAACACTGCCATAGGCACAGCACAGCCTGCCTCGCTTACACGCCTTGCGTATCAGCTAACTATATGTATGTGTTACTGCGCATGACTGAGATGGCACAAGCGACAAGGTAACCAGGTCACCATGTATTTAAAGGCTGCTTTTTGCCGAGGAATTCAAAGGCACCACACACAATGTGCAAGAAATGCAAGAAAGTCAATGAAAGATCTGAACCGGCATAATGGATTCACCTAAATGTTTCGAAACATACATAATACATACTTCTATGGTGGCAACATAATGTAGGCTGAATTACAGATTCAATTTCTATAATTTGATTTGTTGCATTTACAATATCAATATCAAACATAAATCTTTACTCTTCTGTTCAGACACAATACTAAATGAATACTTCCAGCTTTCCAACGGATTACACACAACAAACAATGATGGATACATTTTCAAGAATTTGCCTTATGACGAGTTTCTTTTCGCAGTCAGTCCTTTATCATCTCATCTCTCTCTCTTAATACAATGCACAATCTCACTTTTTCTTTTACAAATAAAATATATTATGAATTATTGAACGAACGAAAAAAAAAAAATACTGTTTCACTTAAAAAAAAATATTTGCATTTGTTTCTTCTTTTTTTTTAGCTTACAAATACAACAATGTAACACAACGCACAGATATACTTAAGATGCATATTGAAAATATTTCTTGGTTTATTTCGCTACATTGTGGTGACACTTTGATAGATGGTCAAAATTATGTTGTGGTGTTGTTTTGTTTAGTGACGTGAGCCACGACCGAAACCGCCACGGAATTCAACGTCGCCAGCACCGGGTCCAACGTCGGCTCTCTTGTCGGGCACACCGGGTGCGCGTCTGTAGGCCGAACGATCTTCGCCAGTCTTGCTGGATTCACCACCTGGGCCGCGGCTTGCTGCAGCTGGACGTGGACGTACAGTTTCGGAGCGAGCTGGGCGCTTCAGTGTTGAGGGCACAATCTCTGGGGGCAAGTGCAGGTAGCTGCGCAGGAATTCAATTCCCTCGTTGGTCAAATACCAGTAGTAATGACGCCATGCGAACTGCTCCTTGACGAGGCCGCGAGAGTGCAATGATTGTAAGGTCTTAATGACATGCAAGTTTGGGATGGTGTCCAACTCGGGATGCTTGGGTGCATGGAAATCCTTCTTGGCTACGATAACACCCTCCTTGAAGAGGTACTCGTAGATGGCGACTCGATGAGCTTTTGGCATAAACATGCTGCAATGAAACGATATAATTTACTATTAATACAAATCTGAGTACACGAAAGACAACTATTGTGCTGCCGTTGTTGTTGTTGTTGTTATCAAGTAAAAATCGCAAATGACAACAAAAAAAAAAAGTAATGCAAGTTTGAATTGCAATTTCTTATATTGTGCACCATTAAAATGGAAACGCACTCAAATCGTTCACACAAATAGGCAATTGCATTAATTTATTTATTTCTGCACATACTTTAAATAAATGTAAAGCGATTTTATTGATAAATTATGATTAAGATTCTTAAAATTTCACGTACTTTGCGTCTATATGCGAGCAGCGACCGGAAAGAAAGGAAAATCGAGTTGACAGCTGTCATAAAGTAGATTTCGTTGTAAACATAAGCATTCTTTTGTATTTTCCAACACTGTAATAGTGTTAGCTAGTGCTAGGTGTAGAGCTGAAAAACTGTTGACTCAATTGAACATTTGCGGTCATGTTCATGCAAAGAAGAATTGGCAAATATTTGGTTCTATTTATGATTGCTACGAAAGGTTAAAGGTTTTTTCTTGACATAAATAAATATTAATTTTATGATCATGGGAATGTTGGTTACGAAAAGTTTTTAGTTCGGTATAAAAGGTGTGGTATGAAACAGTGCTGCCACCTTGGCATCTGATTGAGTTCGCTGTGGTGTTTAGTATATATATGGTCATGTCTATGCTGGGTACAGAAGGTCTTTGTTTTTGGTTTTATTTTTTGCTGTTAATTTCACGCCTTAACAATGAATAACTTTAACAATTAAATAAACAAAATATACTAAATATCTAAAGCGGTGGATGGTGTAATTGTTAGTATGTACAAAAATTTGTACAAAATCAAAAAGTTATTGTACAAAAATTTGCTGTGTGGATAGGAAATACATCAAAAAAAAAAAAAAAAAAAAAAAACCAACAAAGTTTTGTACAAGAATTTGTCGAGTGGATTTCCAACTTAATGTATTTTTCTATTACGAGGACCCTAGTATAATTTATAACATATCACACATTTTCCTTCCTTTTGGACCAGATTAAAATAAGAGAAGGTTGCCATAGTTTCATCATTGGCTCATAACTTTCATTAGAAACAGAAATTATTATTATTGTATATCGTTGGATAGAGCGCATATCGATTGGATAAAAAATAAAAAAAGTTATGAGCATTCATAGTTGGGCCACTCTTAAAATAATCAAGATATGTGCTGAAATGATAAAAAATTAATTGCTAAACAAAATTTATAGTAATGTAATAAATAGCTAAATTTAATGAATATCGACATTGTTTTTAATGATTTCAGCATAATCAGAATTGCGTGAATAATATTTTCCACATCAAAATTTCTGCGATTGGAAGTTCGAACATATCAGGATTTACTGCTACAACACATACAAAGTTCTCTTTAGTGACTAAAATTCTACTTTGCCCTATGAAAAGAAAGTCTACATAGTCTAAAGACTCAAACTATGCATCAATCTTTGGTGGGTGAACTATGGCAACATTTGGTGTTCCAGCTTAGGAAAACGTTGTAGAATTGCTTTTTTTCATTCGGCATTTTATAGTCCATTAATCACATAATACAAACATATAACTTACCTTAAAAGTGCCATGCATTTTTTTTCACTTTTTGACATGAAAACTGACCTACCGTAAATTCTTTAATTCACAATGTTAACACATTATACACAAAATATAATCACCGCATCAACTTATAAAAATCAAAATGACGGTTATCGTTTACAATGGGAAACGCATAAATTTCGAGTTATAAGACCGCAAAATCGCACAGGGCTAACTATGACACCTATCCATCTATGGCAACCTTCTCCCTATATACTTACATAGCTTAATGAAAGATAACATATTGCACTTATAAAAACATTAAACATTGGGAGGTGAGTGGAAGATGGCATGGGAATTCTGCTATTCAGACAGCACCAGAATCGACGGTTCATAACTTTAGTATCCCCCGACTGTATTCATGCTTTGTTAAATCTCCAGTCTTATTGTTGTAGAAGGTCTGAAGCAACTGGTTTGATATTTGATCGACTGTGAAGGTGGTAAACTACTGGTATTTGACTGTGGCATTTCACATATTCACATTACTTAGCCAACAGCAGAAAAGCTTCTGATGGAACGAAGCCTGTTAGTAAGGTTTCGTTAAAGTATTCATTGCTATCTGAACAATTCATGCAGTGTTGACATATTATCTAAATTATAAAATTATCGATTTTATGAATATTGGTTGCGTCATATAGTCCTTGGTTCGAAATGAATTTAGTATAGTCAAGGGCGTATGCAGCTTCCAATGTAGGGGAGGCAACTTTTTTTTTCCAAAGTTTACAATATCAGCCTCGTAAGCCGGGTTTGCTGCAAATTCGTTTAGAATTTTTTCTTCAAATTCCATTTGTTTCCGCTTAATTAAGTTTTCGTGCGCGCCTAACATACACAAAACTACAAACCACGTTTTTGTATTTCATTCATCATTTAGGCGATCTTCGCTCATCGAAGTCCTTAGCCATGTTTTTACTCTTCTTAGGGTACTAAACGATCTCTCTACCGATGCCGTAGTGCATGGAAGCGCAAGCAAAATGCCAATTGCTTCTTGGATTTTTTGATAAAATTCTGCATTTTCGAAAGCAGAAATTAAATCTGCTGGCTCTTTCTTACTCCAGTCTTGATACCAAAGATCTAGCTCAGTTTCAATGCCTCCAAGATCATAAAATGTAATTGCATTACAAAGTTGTGATTTGAAATCTTTCAAGCCAAGGCGTTGGACATGCGCTGGATATGAAGCAGTTGAATTGAATGCTTCATTATTTTCTATTGGAAATCATTGCATCAGTGCAGATATCAGCGAGTCTATGATAAGGCAGAAAAATTGCTCGCCGGAAGTATTCCTTTGCCATCGTAAAAGGAGGGTTCGTTCTATTCTGTTGCTTTTCTGCAACTCTGGGCACACAAATATCGAAGGAAGCTTCATGTGGTAATTCTAAACACTCTTCAAAAATTTCATTGAATATAATCTCAGGTGCCGATCTGTGCTTTTCAATTAAATCCAAAATTTTAAATATGTGACCTCTGCATTTTATAATGTCATTGTTTTTGGACTGCATGACATTCACAACTGGTTGAAGAAGACCATAATATTTTGATATTATGCACATACAAACTTTAAAAATAATTCGTCCAGCAGCGCTATGTAACTGGAAGGCAACGTTCCTTGTGGTAATAACCTTCTGCGCTCAGCTTTTCTAAGCCTACAACTATTTCACAAAAGTGTTTTTTAAAATCGCATATACTTTGTTACTTTTCTGACCAGCGTGTTGCACAAAATGAATGTATGTTTGGAGCATATTTTCTTCTTACGACGGACTCTTTGAAAAAATTTATAATGTCCTTAATGGTTGCAATACTGTTTCGAATTTCTGGGAAAGAATTTAGGTCATTGACAACCAAATTAAGTCTATGACTGGCACTATGAATTTTTGGAGTAATAACTTATAAACGCTACGGTCCCTGAAAAGATCCTTATCCTAACTAACGTCTTTACTACGTTAACCTAAAGTATACTTATGTTTGTATAAAAATGTGTGGTGTTAATTGCTGTTACCAACTTTTAGGGGGGCAGCAGCCAGACCTGCCCTGCCACCCTTAATACGCTCTTCAGTATAGTTGCTGTAATGAAATCTGTAGATAGAAGCTCTGATATTGCACGCATAAGTTATTATAGACCTAATGATGGATTGTTACTTTATGATCTTAATATGTACGTTTATTTATGTAGCGCCATAGTATAGTAAAAGTTTTTGAAGATGAGAATAAACAGATTTAAATATATTGTATTAAGACTTTTATCTAGAACAATGGATCTGTCTTCTGGGTTGCAATTGATGTCACACTTCGAGAGGAAGTTGCTTTTCTTCCAGAAATTAAAAATTACCTTTTTCGACTTTTGTTAGGAGTTTATCCATAAATGTGGTAATACTCTCAGAGATTGTAGGATAATGATAGTAACAAATCAATAGAAAGAAAGCTTAACTTCGGACATGGCAAAGTTGTATTACTCTTCATGCACCTTTTAGCTCTTCTGATTATTGTTCTAAGTTCATGTAATCCAAGGGTCTTTAAATTTACAGACACATATAGTGAACAAATTTAAAGTCGATAGTACAAAAAACAATAAAGTTTTTCCAATAAGAACATGAATTTGGATCTAGGTTTGTATGGGTGGTAAACACACCCCCCCCCCCCCCTCCCCCTAGCGGTCTGAAATATTAATGGTTCGTGGAAAAGGATCAAAAACTTATAGTGTCCAAATTTTAAGTCGATAGTACAAAAATCAAAATATGATAAAAATTGACAATGATAATTAGTCTTGATTTGAGACTCATAAATGCACTAGTGGTGATACAGATCTCTGACATTTAAAATCTAATTCAAATAACTGTTGCTCACAATTTTTAAATGCACATAGTGCAGTTCTAGGGAAACAATTATTTTAATTTAGTTAATTTGTATAAGTAATATAATCATTTCACTTCAATAATCTATAAAAATGTTATACTTTATTTATTTTTATTTATTAAGATTTTAATATACAAAAATCCAAAAACATCCAAATTTCCAACATTTTTAGTTGATTATCTTTAGTATTCTTCTAATTTGTCCTATAGCGAACACAAAAGTCAGCCAAATTGGTCAAGCCGTTCTCAAGATAACAGCATTTTCAAAATTATAAAATTATAATTTTTTCATCATTTTCAAAGCCCCTGCTCCCCCCTGACGACTTAAGCGCCCATTGATAAAAATACTCTTACAGTCAACGTACATTATTTATTTTCAGACTTTTCAGTTACGAGATATATTAAAAGTATTGGCTACACCAAAGACGTTTGTGCCCACAAATATGTCACATTTCGACATGACTATCGAACCCTTTTTGAAAATGTTTTCACGTTTTTCAATTCTTTTTTATTGGCAATTTCAATTGTTTGTTTAAATTCAACTGGCAGTTCTGTATACGAGAATAGCAGATTTGTGCGATTTATAAGTTGCTAACTTTGTGCGTTTATAAGTTTGTGCGATTGCGTGAAGATCTTCAATAATTTTAACTAAGACGCTTTGAGCTACAATTGGAATGTGCTTTTTTTTTTGGTGATGTGTAAAGCTTTCAAGAACAACAACTATCTAAAACTATCGATAGCGCCCAACCATCGATAGTGCCGATCGTGTCATCGATACTTCTCCACCTTTAGGATGCTGAAATTATTATCTTGTAGTTTTTATATTTTCTCATAAACACATACAATTTATCAATTTATTGCATATAAAAAAAAAAAACAAACATTAAATATGATTTATTAAATATTTTTGTCTACAACTCGTTGTGGATATCTGAGTTCATTCTTTGTTCTGGAATGTGTGGCTTAAGCTGATGCCAAAAATCGACACGATCTTGCAGCAGAGACTTCTCCATGCGGAATAATGCGGCATTGACATCAGAGTCATTTTTATTGCCGATGCGTGCATAAGTTACTGGATAACTTTGTGTCGCTTGCCAAGTTGGCCGAGTGGCTTCACCAAGCGATATTGTTGGGTTCGGATTACTATGTAGAAATACTATGTGTTAATATTCATCACAAAACACACACGGACCACCACACATCTTACCTATGATAAGCGAAATTGACCCACATATTAAGCATGAGCTCCTTTAAGAGCAAATCATTTTTTGTTGGCACAGAACTGACGAAGAGTTCACGTCCAATCGGAAATAGATACTGCAACTCTTCGGCATGACAGGCTCCATAGAACTCATCACGTTCGCCCTTGAATATTTCAGAGAAACTTGCGGCGCCTTTATGATCGAAGAGATAGACAAAAGTGTCACCGACTTGAGCGCCAGCGCTTTTATAGTTCAAACGTAGACGCAGATACTCGTCGATGCCACTAATGAACCAACCATCAGATATTAACTGTTTTGTAATAGAAATAAGTACATATGTATGTATGTATATATATGAATTATAAATTTATGGATGTTATAGTGATTTAATATTATACGAACATCTGTCAGGTTCTGATGATTGCTTTTGTTGTAGTTGTGGCCATGCTTAAAGTAAAATTGTTCGATTTGTCGTGTTATTTGAATTTGTTCATCATCCTTGTGATGATCATAGTTCAAAACTATGGGCAGAACTTTACCAAATTTCGTTTTGAACTCATCGAGTAAATCGGGCATATTTAGAAGAGCAGCTGTCTTAAGGACTCCCTCTTCTGCCGTAGCACCCAACAAAAGTGGTAAAGGCAATCCATGTGGAGCTCCTGCTGAGCGTGGATGTTCACTTAAGAAAGCATCCTTGTGTGTCGGCTCCACGACTGGAGGAAATGGAATCATGGGATCGAAGTCCCAGGCCTAAATGAAACATTGTATGTGCTGCTAAATAACGGGGATATTCCATATTAGTAGGTTTAACTCACGCACAAATAAATCATAAATCGTTGCTACAATCTCTTCAGCACTTTTCTCTCGTAGACACTGCAATACCGCAGGCCAAGTAACTTCACTAGGCTTTGTTAGGGTGGTCGTATTGCATCCAACTAATTGTGCCAGTTTACGTGCCCGTTGCGCTGCTACACCTTTGTGTGCTGGCTGCGCCCAAGGATTGAAGTATGTACCAGATTGTGCAATGCCACGATGAAAAAGTCCTTGCGATTGTGGCGAGAGCATGTGGTATGTAACACTCGCACCGCCAGCGCTTTCACCGAACACAGTAACACTTTGTGGATCACCACCAAAGGCAGCAATGTTCGCTTGTATCCAACGCAAGACCTCAACTTGATCTTTCAAACCGAAGTTGCCAGGACAATCGAGTGTTTCGGTGCTTAAGAAACCAAGTGGGCCCAATCTAAAGTTAGCCGATACAAGGACAACATCATGATCCATTAGATAATCGGGTCCATAGAAGCTACTAATGCCTGATCCACATTCCCAGCCACCACCATGAAACCAAACCATTGTGGGTAATGCTTTTCCAGTCGTCATCTTAGGATGCTACACATCGAAATAAGAATGAAGATAAATATAGATAAGCACATTAACATTTTCTCTATCATGGTTGATGATGAGTGATTCATACAAACCTCTGGGACATAGACATTAATATAGAGACAATCCTCACTACCCTCAATGGTCATGTCACGTCGAAAGGGATCACGTTGCGTACATTTTGATGAATCCTGTACAACAAGCATTTCGCCTTGCCAATTGCCATATGGGACAGGTGGCTGAAACATATAATACTTAGATTATTTTCTACTTATAAGTTTTAAGGTCACTTCAAAACTCTCACTGGCAACTGTCTAACAACAACAATGACAACAACAACAGATTTGAACTTTGTACGAGGCCTAAAACACGTTTCGGCATAATTTATGTAAATCAATGAATGAATTTCATTTCAAAATAATCTAATTTCATTTAATCAAATCTGTTGTGATGTTACACCAACCTTAAATCGGAGTTCACCAAGGGGTGGCTTCGCATAGGGAATACCCAAAAAGGCGCGTATATGTCGACCACTATGCGATGTCAAATGACGTCCAATGAGTACTCCACCATGTGGCAATTGAACTTTCAGTGTGTTCGAAATGCGTCCATGGACTAAGCAAAGATTAAGACTAAAAGTGAAAACGGCCAATAGAATAAGTATATACATTTGGTGGCATGCCATTGGGCGCCAGTATCGTGTCTGTGCTGATGCAGATTCTGTTATTGTGGTTCTGGTTCTGGTTCCGCTTCTGATTGTGGCTGTAGTTATGGTAGTAGTGGAGACGTCTATCATCTTGCACGTTTTGATTTGAATTAACGACTGAACGTGGTCAAGGTGTCCGCATTGCCTTTTAACCTGACGTCGAAATTAAAAATTTTAAATTTTTGTGCGTTATCAACGCAACACAAACACGAGCTACCACTACATTAACTTAATTATCTTGTTGTTGTTGTTGTTGTTATGTATTTATGAGTGGATTTTTTTTTATCTTACACCTTTGTTTTTTGTCTCCCCAGTTTAAGCCGCCGCCACCACAACTGCTACTTAAGCACTCAACTCAGCGGGTTGCTGACTATAAAATTTTGCTTACACTTAGTTTAGATCGAGATTCGTTAGCTCGATCGTTCGATCGATCGGTTGTTAGTTCATTCATTAATAAATTAACTTAAGTTGAAAAGCTGACAGTGGTTGTTTTTATAAGTATGTAGTATATAATTTTTTAATTTTTCTAATTTTTTTTACTAGTGTATTTGTCTAATCTATCACATTATTTTGCAGCAGATCTATGCGATTGGTATCGTGGCGGTCATCATAA
This sequence comes from Amiota mariae, assembly GCA_035041805.1. Classification (NCBI taxonomy): domain Eukaryota; kingdom Metazoa; phylum Arthropoda; class Insecta; order Diptera; family Drosophilidae; genus Amiota; species Amiota mariae. The sequence continues at coordinate 414,154 of JAWNKV010000456.1, read as the reverse complement.
TATGGAAGGAGAGATAGATTTAGTGAAGTGAGTAACTTGTTTGTTGTCAAAATATGATATGAATGAAATGAAATATGTATAAGAATTTTGATATGTGGGGGGATTTTCGAGATCATTTTTAATACTTACTAAATTTTCGATACATACGAAATTATCACATTAACACGTTACTTTGATCAAATGATACTGTAAACTGCAATAAACATTTAGTGTAGATTTTAATTGATGAAGGGGGTTAATTCTTTTTGTGTCCATGGTCGTTCGTCATAATGTTATTGGTGATTTATTGACCTGGAGTGTTGTTGATGTTTATCGAAGAGTTGTTGCAATTTCTCAAGGATATTCAACCCACTTGCGACTTGTAACTTATGTATTTGATGTCTTGTCACATAAAAATCTGTCTTACTGTATTTTATACTCTTCATGCAGTGAATAGTATTATAAGTTTGTCATAAAGTTTGTAACAAACACAAGGAGACATCGGAGACCCCATAAAATATATATATTCTTGGAACAGCGCGACGAGACGTGTTGATCTAGCCATGTCCGTCTGTATGTATGCAAACTAGTCCCTCAGTTTTTTAACTATAGAGCTTCACATTTAACGGAATCAACCGGAACCCCCCATACATACTTGGATCCAAACTAAAGTTCTTATTAGAAAAACTTTTTTGTTTTTTGTATTATCGACTTGAAATTTGGACACTGTATCAATTTCAAGACCCTCGGACCACTAGGAGGGGCGTAAAGGGTATTACAAATTCGGTATAGCCAAAGATAGTCTTTTTTTGCAATTTTTTTTTTTCCAAATTTTTTACGGTGCGGTCTCTTTGCCATTTGTGTACCGTCACAAAAATGCATTAGAACGTATTAATTAAGATTTTTAAATATACGTACTTACATACTTACATTTGACCAGTGCAGCAGATAAGTGCTCATTAGCACGCTCATTGGTTTCCATTTACAATATTTGATTATTTGGCCTTCGAAGATTTTTTAATTTAGCCTCATTTCAATTTTATATGGTAAACGCCATCACCATCAGCATCGTTTTGAACTTAGCCTAGACACCACGACTTTGAAGACTTGTTAATGTTTATGTTGATGCCGTTGCGTTATCGGGTTTCTTGCATTTGTTGCAACTGGTGTTTGTTTTTGTTTTTTTTCTTTTAAGCTGATCTCTTTTTTACATTTTTTTTTAATTGAAAACATTTATTGCAACGATTTTTCTTCGTCGTCTTCTTTGACAACAAACATGTTGTTTGTAAGTATGTAGCTCGAAATGTTGGCAAATGAGATAGAGAAAATACACAGTCGGGTATGCCCAACTATCAGATCAAATACTTTGCACGTAAGTAGTAGATTCGAGAGGATATTGAAAAGAATTGTTTATGATAACAAAGAAATAATAATTATATGAAAATATAACATTAAAAATTACATTTATTGAAATCTTCGCTTCAGTCTTTCCTGCATCACTGTTAGAGTTCTTCCTTCTACTGTGCCCCCTTACCTTGACAAGGTGGCAATTCAGCAAAGGGGATAGTCCGGAAAATAAATAAACAATACATAATTCCGAGTGGAGAAATCAGAAATCAACAGGTTATGTGTAGTTATGTATTTCTCATATATGTATATAAAACAAAGTCGTGTGTGTTATTTACTATTTATTACTCAAAAACAGCTGGACCGATTTTAATGATATATTAAAATTTTTTAAATTCGTCTACGACCTGAATAGCAGAATAACTATTAAATATCGGTAAAAACCAATTATGGAGACAAACCGGGTGGGCCAATTTTTGGGTCGAATGATGATATAGCACCAACTTCACCACCGACGCAGCGTAAATACTTACAACAATTTGACTTAAGTTGGATGAAATTTAAGAGGCATGATTACGACTTGTCTTCTTTATCGTGTTTGCAACAAGGTTAAAATGAAAAAAGCTGTAAGTTTTTGATAAATTTGTCAAACTGAGTATGTGTGTTCATATATGTGTTCATTCGCATTTATGATATTTAAATTGAAGTTAGATTGACAAATTCTTTCTTTTTTCTTTTCGATATAAATAAATCAGTTGAAATTACAATATTCCCCTAAAAATAAACAATTCAAATCAGTTGATTTTGATGGCGTTTCTTAAGTTTTACACAAAGATGCCGATAATCCAAGCAAAGATTTCTGGATTGCTATTATTACAAAGGAATTGATATAAGTATGTACCACAAAGCGAACTTTGTCAGATCCTTCATGAAGTGAGTGCTACTTTTTCTTTTTTAGCCTCAATGATCTGAAATTTTATTCTGTTTTATGTAGATTAGAAAGCGTGAAAGAGGTAAAAGTTATATGGAGCCATATCAGACGATTAGGGAATGGTCCACTCTTTGATGTTAAGTTTAACTAGAAATATTTATTTATTTATATAATAAATAACTATGTACTAACTTAGAACTAATTAAATATTTTTAAATATTAATCCAGTCTTTGACGTCTTGAGAGAGTTTTATTTTTGTGGACAAACAAAAATTTTGGGTAGATTACGGTAAATATACACGTCTTGAAATATAAATATAAGAAATGAAATATGCATAAGTTTTTTTTTAGTATGTAGATATTTATATGTTCATTTATAACAAATTAATGTCAGCTTAAAAATATTTGCAATACTTGGAATGTAGCAATATAAAATTAAAATTATCAACGCCCTCCGCATTTCATTTTTTTGATTTTTCGTAGTTTGAGGTAGTAGAAACGTTATAAAAAGTGGTAAAATTTGGTTAAATTTTCATTGTAATTATTTTTCGGGGAATTTGCAATAAAACTGTAACAGATAATAGCCACAAAATTTCATCATTTAAAGAAATTTCAACTATTCTTAATCGAATTATTGGAAAAGTAAAATAATATTCAAAAAAAAAAAAAAAAAAAAACCAATTAATTTTCTGTGAGATTTATTCAATTAGATTTAATTTAATATAGTAATACGTCATTTTATGTATTAAAACTTTTTAAACTTGTTTGAGGGCACAAACATTTTAAACTGCATTGAGGTCTGGACAGTTGCCCGGCCAATCCAAAGAAATTATGCCCAAATCTACCTTCAATTTTGAATTAAAAAATATGGTTAGTTAGCAAGTAATCATAGTATTACTCATAAAGCGAGCACGATATATTTTTCCGCATTAATTGAATCCTCTAGCATCCAAATGGACTCCGTTTTATATTTGGAAATGCATCCCCATATCATCACATAGGGAGAAGCTAGACAATAGGTACCTACCCATTTTCTGCATATGAAAGACGATGTGAAAGCCATCATCAGGTCCTATAAGGTTCAACTTGGACTCGTCCACAAAATATGACACGTGATTAGTTTGATTCGGTCTATTTTTTTTTATTCTTAGCCCTATATAAGAAATTTTTCTTCATTATCTTGATCAGAAGACAGTTGTATTAAGATTTCCTTGCCTTCATACCCACATCATTCGATCGTTTTGGAACATTGGCTTATTGATACATTCTTTTGAAATTCTTTTTGAACTTCTGAACTAAACTAGGCTGTATTTTTAAGCGGTTTTTCCTCGAATCGGTGTAATTTTTCTACCTGATCGGGTTTATCTTTCTAATTGTTGAGTTTCACGGAATTTTGATCAGCTGAATCAATGAGCCAATGACAATTATATTCCTTTAGGCATGGCTTTGTCAATCTTTGCAACATGCATATACAGCACTTAAATGCTTAAAAATAAAATAAAACATTTCAGGGAATCTCAAAAAATAGAACAAACTTGATACTCTACTTCAATGAAAAGCAAAGCGAAAGGCCTTAGTAGCGAGTGTTTTATTCTTAAATTTGTTTTGGTGATTTTTTTGTTGTTACATTTACCTTGTAAATAATAATAATATTGTAGCTTAGTCAGTTCGAAATAATAAACCATAATACACACAATTGATAGTAGTAGTAGATCAACAAAAAGATTACAAGACAATTGACACCAACAATGAAACCTCTGTCAATCAATACAGAAGAAAATAAAATCCTGCTACCTCACTTGCGAAAAAGACACTGACATGATCAGACAGAAGTCAACTAAACTTTTCTTGATATAAGACCTCCGATAAGATCGAAAGCAAGTCATTTCAATTCTTTATTATATGTAAATACACCACATCCAGATACAAAATATTATGATCATTAAAACAGGTAACATAAAACATTGTCTTCTTCAAAACAAATAAAAGTACATACTATTTTGGATTAATTTTTTTGTTATTTTTTTTTTTTTTTTTAATATTATTACCAATACAATTAATTAATTACAATTTATTTACGTTGTTCCAATTGGCCAGTGTCCATCAACATTTGCAACAAGATACAGGTTAATGACATTTTTATGTCTTTAAAATTACAATTAGTTAATAGATAGTCCGGGGTAGTTGTCCGAGGCATTTCTCTTTAAGAAATACAATGAAAATGTCTTCTGTAATGTACTCGTATGCTACTAAATATATTTATACTCACACTCCAACTTGTCAACTATCAAAACAAAAATTAGACCCTATAAGAGCGACCTAATAAATTTAGTTCACTACGAAATTCATCGCTGAAACCATAAGGATTGTTTTTCAATTCGTTTTGGTTCTTTTGGTTTGGTGTTTTGGTTGTTTTCATTATAATTTCATCTTGGACGGAAATTTCATCTTTGGTCTCGATTTCTTCATTGAAACTCTTCCAAAAAGCCAACTTTTTCAAAATATATCTTACAAGAAATGCCATAATGTTTAAAAAAAAAATTTAAAAATATATTACAGGAAAATTGTACTGTTCAGTAGAGAAAACAAGATACAACTGAATAATAAATTTATCAACAAAACTAAAGTCTACTTTGATTTAATATTATAAAAATGTAATTTTCAAACAAATGAACGAACGAACAAAGGTCACTTAAATAGAAAAAGAGGAGGCAATATGTCATATTTATGTACGAGTATATTGTATAAGTCATATAGATCTAATTGTAGATGTTTATGTTTTTCTTACAGTGACTACACTTTGCAGGATTAAATTTATAAAATCCAACTAAATGTAGCTTGCTACAGAGTAGGAACTCCAAAAACTCTTGTAGCGTACTATTGTTTATCCAATTGAGTTACGCTACAAAAATCAATTCAATTCAATTCTTTAAAATTACAATTAGTTAATAGATAGTCCGGGGTAGTTGTCCGAGGCTTTTCTCTTTAAGAAATACGTGTAAATCACAATGAAAATGTCTTCTATAATGTACTCGTATGCTACTAAATATATTTATACTCACACTCCAACTTTTCAACTATCAAAACAAAAATTAGACCCTATAAAAACGACCTAATAAATTGAGTTCACCGCGAAATTCATCGCTGAAACCATAAGGATTGTTTTTCAATTCGTTTTGGTTCTTTTGGTCCTTTTGGTTTGGTGTTTTGGTTGTTTTTATTATAATTTCATCTTTGACGGAGATTTCATTTCATTTGATTTTTCATAGACGTTAACCATTGTTCGATGGTATAATCAAACGCTGTATGTTCGAAAGTGTGCTATCTATGGACTCAGAAACTGCTGGACCGAATCAGACCAATGGTTCCGAAAAAAAAAGCTCCACATGTAGATTGGGCCACAGCAAAGCGTGGCTGGGTACAGCTAGTACAAATAATAAAATGAAGAGTATAAAAACTGCATTTAATCAGCTACTAAGTTAAGGTAAGATTCCTTGATTTTGAGGCGGTACGAAGTTCGCCGGGTCATATAAATTTTAAAGTAAGCTTCCTGCAGTTTGTGCTGCAAATTCCTTTATATGCTCATCACATTTTAAGTTTCTTGTTATATTACAATTTATGGAAAGAACTGATAAGTGATAGTCAATTGTTTGACATTGTTGTCCTATATTGGTTTTCTAAGTATATACGGAATCCTAAAGAAGGAGCGCTCCGCTTTACAGCTAATGATTGGCATCGTTAAAAAAATCTTTAAGATTTCAACTTAAATCACTCATTCACTAAATGTTCGTCTATGTCATCTAAATAATATGTAAGTAATAATATTACGTACACTTTCCAGATCTATGTTTTCCATATTTTTATTTTGCAAATCCATAAAAAATGTGTATTTCTTTCTATGTGTATTTCTCATAGACTTGTCTTCTTCTATTTAAGGTAATAATCAGCTTATTCAATGCAACGTTTAGCGTATCTTTTTAAATTCTGCGCCGTATATTAAAACTTTATCTTTAGATTTATCTGAACTTTTTGTTTATGTCACAGTATTCAGTTCCTATTCTAGTACTTAAATTTTTAGCTTTCTCTTCGTATTATTTTAGTTTCTGCTCTGATTTGTGCTTACAAACTCTTTTAATGACATAATTAATGTATTGCGTTCATAAATATCAGTGTTTTGGAATTTTTTGTTAACTAAATTGAATCTCTCTAGAATTTTACAATATTGTCCATTGTCTTCAGTGGGACCTGCATCTCAAACCCTTATATAGCTCCGCCCCTGTAAGTCCTCATTTCAATAGTAGATGGGGCTGTATGTCAAATGAATATTTCTCATATAAAATTATTATTTCACGAATCTGTTCAGATACTTCCTGTCTAAAGCATCCATGGCCAATTACGAATTGGACAAATTCGAACCCCACGTCGTCAGGGTTGCAACTTTGTGAGCACTATTTGTTCACCGCAGTTACAATTTGGTTGTGGCTATCCATGCCCAGATCGCAGTTGCATTAAGCAAGATTCATTTACTCATCGATATGTGAGAATTGTAAACAGTTCCTTTGTGGTGGTATCTGCTCTTTTTTGGCAGATTCACTTATGTTGTGCTTACAGCACAGTCGGTGATTGAAAAGTACGCTGCAAGATACCTGTTGCTGATTACTGTCTCCTCCGAATTGACTTTATTCTCGACAACATGAGCAACATGGAAGCAATCAAAATGAACGAGTTTACTTGTCCGTAAGGTGAAATGCAAATATAGACTTGCTGAAGGCCGGAAAGTAGTTATTAATATATCCATATCTTTTTATCAATCGTATTCTTGCACCGTTACCTTAAACTTGTTTTTTTATTTTGTTTAAATCGCTTTATTAATTATTTATGAGGTGTTAAATCGTTGCTCACAATGCTTCCTCGTTCCGTCTTCTGGCTGAATCTTTAAATAAAAAATGAATGTATTCCTGCAGTCCGTCCCCAGCCTCGCATTCACAATTTGTAGAGTAATAAACGCTTACATCATCAGCGTATGACGCGAGAAGCATTTTTTCTGGATTGATGCCCAATCCGTCTGCATCTGGAAAGGGGAGATCTGCAGTGAATATGTTCTATAAAATGGGTACCAGGACCCTGAGGCACTCCAGCAAGAATTGGAATTGAATTGGCTGATTTCACCGTTCGCACCTTGACTTTGAATTTACGCTCCTCCAAGTAGGAACGTAGTAGTAGAATGTATTGAGCATCAGACCGATGTACCAAACGCGGTCAAATGCCTGTTGGACATCGATAAATATTGCGTTGCAGTACTCTTTGGCGACGATGACCTTTGCCATAAACTAAAGTGGACAGTTTATTGTGAGAAGGAGAGTGACTCGCACATTGTCGGGATGCTAGCCCAATAGATTTCCCTATCTAAGGCATTACCAAAATATTGACGTGCTGAAGTCACTACTTTAAATGAAGTGGCAGCACATCCCTGAGGCTCACATTAATACAGTGAGCTATGCGTTTTTTGACCGAATCAGGGTCAAGTATTCTAGGTTTCACGACAATGTATAAATCGCATGAACGTATAAACTCACAAACTTATAAACGGACAAAGTTACAAGGTTGCTTTCGTGAATGACCCGTTTTTGTGTGCACCTCATACATGTATGTATATCGCATAAATCAGCTATTCTCTTATACAGAACTCCCAGTTGAATTTAAACAAACAAATGAAAATGCCAAAATAAGTGAAAAAGTGAATTTATTGAAATAAATACAGAAATTGCAATAAATAATTTATTATTCGACCTTTTATTTGTCGTAAAACAATTGTTTTTTGAATTATATTAGTAAATCAATGCACTTTTGGGCATAGTAGTTGCCAATCACAATAAATATACTGTTGGGAACGTTCACTTATATGAGATTTGTGCGTATTACACGTAATCATCAAACAAATTTATACGAACGAACCATTTTTTTTTGTCTTTTTTCTGGAACTGTCAGTTACTTTATGAGCACAGAAAGTTGTGCGGTTTGTGCGATTTATACGTTTTCGTGAAATAATTTTTAATAAATATTTTAAATTTTAGTAGACTATGATTTTTTCGTCGAATGGATGAAAATGTTGTCATAATTTAATACAACTTCTCGAACAAAAAAAAATTAATAAACACAACGTAATTAAAAAAAAATTAAACGTAAAAAACAATTGTGAAAATTATTTAAGGTTAAAACAACAAGAATTGTTACGACGGCGCATGGCTATTATGTCACGTTCTGTTGCACCAGCAGCTTTAGCAGGTCCAGGTGGTGCCGGACCAGTTGTTGAAAATGGAGCCGTTGCCGTGCTAGTTGTAGGCATGTCCGGGGTAACTGTTACCCAACAAGTAACGCCTGGTCAGCTGACGCAACAAATCCAACAGAATATTATGCAACAGCCAACATTGATGGGCATCATTGAATCAGGTGGTGGTGGCGGACTTGTTACCAATCAAATTGATAATGCCGGCAATATGCCTGCATCTGGGGGTGGTGGGGTAGTGGGTGGCACGAATGATGCTGCTGGTGGTGATCGAATCAATAACCGAGCACAAGGGCAAGAACCAAATAATGTAAATAATCCAACAGGCACCACTTGCGAAGATGGAGCCAACATAAGCAGGCCAACTCTTAGTACCCAACAACTGGTCCAAATAGTGCAAAAGATTAAGAACAATCCGTCCAATGAAAAGCATCAACATCTATTGCAAATTCTCAAACAAAATCCACAAATAATGGCAGACATTATTAAGCAACGCCAACACAGTCAATCAAATCTATAACAGCTGGGGCCGGCGGTTGTGGAGGAAACCTTTCACCTGGAAATGGTAACCTGCAACAACAAGTTCGAATGCCGCAACAACAAATGCAACATATGATGAATCAAAGCAACAAATGCTTCAAGGTGGTGGTAATCAACAACAAATGAATATCATGCAAGCTCAACAACAGCAACAACAACCAGGACCACAACATCAACATGTGCCTGGTTTAAATCCAATGATGATGCAATCACAGCAGCCACAACAATTGGCTCCCGGTGTATCACCACAAAATGCAATGGTACGTAGTAATCATGATTGTTGTTGTTTGGTAATGGATTCTAGTTTTATTTTGAAGGTAATTTTGTTATGCTGCCTCCTTCGTAGAATTGATCATTTCCACCTCCTATTGGCAAAAAAAAAAAGAAAAAAAGGGGGGACAAATGGTTTTCACTGTTGTTGAATTTAATATTACCAATAGAGTTTTGCAGCAGCAGTGACAAGAAGAAGAGATGGTAATCCGATGGAAGAGCAGTTTCAGGGTGTCATTTCAGTTCCCGGACCTCCCGACGGGTCGCCGGTCACCAAAGATATGTCTTGTGTGGATTGGCATTGTGATAATGGAAGGCAACTCCTACCTTCCGTCTGACCAATTCTGGTCGAAAATGATATCCTTTAAATGGTCTAGTATGTTCGATATAGTGCTTCGCCAGATGGGAACAGTTTGTAGTGAATCATTTGGTTCCCTTCCAATCCCAAAACACAAAATGACATTATCGTGACCAATCATAACAATATTGTTTAAGAACGGGTCCTTTTCATTACGGGGGTCAGTTCGCAGATACAAATGAGATCAGTCGATTTGGTTCAGCTCATCCTGCGTGTTTCATGTATCTGTCGGATACTTTTAAAAACACTCGGTGCTTAACTCGGACACATCCGCTATATTTCTGCAGAATATTCAAATGCTACCGGTCTTTGTGGCTTTTCTTAAATGATTTTGTCACCAACGTTCGCTTGTTGTCCATTGGGTATAGAGGATCTGTTGTGGCGTTCTTATTGCTACAGTACCTACCATCTTTCAAAATATTATTAATCTTGCGATGTCGTTCACGTGCTGTTTTGCTTGGCACCAAAAAGAAATTCATGAATCCATCCATTTTTGAACGACTGCCACTAAACCAATGATGACGACACCAATGAGGTTTTGTAGCTAATGCCTTCACCAGTCAGTCGCTTGTCAAATCTTATCAAAAATTGTCATCAATTTATTTGCTTTCCCTGCCCTTATATACATATGTATGTATATGAAAGTGTATGTATTGCAGTTTTATTTGTGTATGTGTGTGTATACTGTATTTGTTGATCTACTGTATGTGTGTTATGTTAGTTGTTCCTTTGTTTCATGAATTAAATTTTTTAATAATTTTTTTACTTTCATTCGTTAGATGATGAATGTATTTGAATTTTTGTATTTTGAAGACGAACATGATTATGAAATGGGTGATGGTGATTACCAATGGTTTGGTGAATAAGATCTGCTGATGTTTGTTTAGGCAAGAAGATGATGACCGTCAAGATTTACTTATTTTGCAAAGAGATTATATCAAAATTCAAAAAATATAAAGAAAAAATCAATCTCAATTGTTTCAAATTTAAATTGCACCTCAAAAACTGATACATTTTCTATAATATACAATACAATAAAACCAACTGTTGAGTCGTGGGATGAGAAGAATGTGGAAAGATATCCTATACAACACAATTACAATGTGAATGAAGTTGCACTTCTGCGGTTTATGTGAAATTTATGTGACATTTTTCTTCCTCTGCGTTTTTGAAAATCTTACAAAAAAATAATATTTATTTATTATAAAAAAGCACAGAAAAATGTATTAACACATACATAATTTATTTTTATACACACTCTCTCAATTACAGGTACCAAATGCTCAATAGTTTAAGACACGCACCATGCAAATGAATAATTATCCTCCACCTTTTCCGCAACGACAGCATGCTCCATCCCAAATGGATGGAAGCGTTGGTGTCGGACAACAATTTCTAACCGGTGGAAATAAATCTGTTGGATGTGGCGGTGGAGCCGGTGTTGTTGATCAATATTCAGCCACAATGCAACAACATCAACAACAAGGTGTTGGCCTTAAGCCCAATATACAACAACAAATGGGTGGCATGCCACATGGTATCCAAAAACAACAACAGCGACAGAAAATTATTTAAAAAAACGGCTGCTGCAGGCACCGCCAATGGTGGCAGGGGTTTAGTTAGCGGTCCTAATTCAAATGTTATGGGTCCAACAACACCGCATTCATTACAACAGCAATTGATGCAAACAGCACGTTCATCTCCACCAATATGTTCATCACAACCGACACCATCAGCCTCACCACGTGCTCAACCTTCTCAACATCATGTTATGAGTCATTCACCAGCACAACAGGGACCATATGATGGCACGCATAATCATAATATGCATCATCAATCTCCATTGCCAGTTGTGCCATAAGATGTTGGTGTAGGTAGTGGAGGAGGCGGTGTTGGTGGCATTTTCGGTGGAGTTGGTGTAGGCATGGGAGTGGGTGTAAGTGTGTGCGGTGGTGGTGGTCAATTGCCCGATGCTTCTGATCAATTGACAAAATTTTTTGAGCGACTATAGTGCAACTAGCGGCCATTAGTGGTACCATCACCTTCGCAACTCCTAAAACAAACGGCATTTCAAGCGGCGTCGCTGTAACCACCGCCCACAATGACAGCAGAAGCAGGAACAACATCATTTGTCGATTATTACCATCTTCATCATCATCATCACCAACAATAACATCAATACCTGTTGTTAAATCAACATCAATAATTAAATGGTGGAGGAGGCGCCAACAACATCAACAATAATAATAATATTTCACGTAGTAACAACAGCAATAGACTTGATCATTTGCCACCGCCACCGCCACCGCCACCGCCACCGCCACCGCCACCATTACTGTCACCATCGCCTCGTTTCTTCTAAAAGTTAGTAAATAAAATAATAATATACACCAACAACCAAGCAACAATCAGCAATTACCAATTACGAAGAACAATCAATTACAAATCACCAACAACCAGCAATTACCAATCAGCAAACAACGACGACGATTATGTCTATGATAATAAAAATAAATTACATAACAAATGCAATAATTAGTTAAGAAAACTTTATGATGACCAATACTACATCGATCTGCCAATCTGCCGATTAGCTGATCAGCCTAAAAACCAATCAACAACCGAACCACAATCATCACACCAAATATCAAATAGCCAACTCAATCTATGTATTAAGTTAGTTAAGTTATCCTGCCCATGATCTGTGCCTAATCTTCTTTGAAATGCCGCCACATAATTTCGAAATAAAACAATGTGAGAAAAGCAATGAAGACAAAAATTTAGTAGGTTTAGTTTTTTTTTTTTTCAAATGGATGAAAAAGTTTTCATTTTTTAGTAAATCACAGAAATTTGCATTCGTTTCAAAATTCTCGAACTGAAAACACATAAAACATGGAAAAATTAAAAAATTAAAAAAAAAAAAGTATGAATTTGTTGTATGATGAAGAAAAGTTTAAATTCGCGTTTCTTGTGTCTCGATTATCAAGATTCTGAATTTTTGTTGTGTTTGTGAATAATTCTTTGTAATTCAAGAAATTGAAATTGTATCTGACCTCCGCTTTGTCAAATGACGTTTGATATTGGATCCAGAATGTAATCCCTCTGAAGGTTAGTAAACTACTAGCATCGGCACTTACTTAATCCAAGCTCATAACAATCCGGTGATATACAGATTGAAAGTACGAGTATGTGAAGTCGAAAGTTATGTTGTCGGGGAATGAACGGGATAATGGGATAATGGTAACTAATGATCATTTAAAGATTGTCAGTCTACTTTCTCTATGGTAATCGCATTGCAATTCTGTGTAGATGTTTATGTAAGAGCCTCTTGAATTCGGAAACATTTTAAATGGTGATTTAAAAGAAAAAAAAAAAAAATGGAAAAAATAAAAATTAAATTAGCAAAAAAAAAAGAGGAGAAAATTGAATGTAACATTAAATAAAAATAAAAATTGGGAAAATTACAATATGCAAAAGAAATCAATGTTTTTAATATTGATATTCAGAAGTATATATACAAATGAAAACAAAATTTAATTATTTGTTTAGTTGAAAAAGAAAGATTTTCACCTAAATAACATAGAATATGTGTATGAATCATCATCAGATAATTCTTCAATGTAGATTATAGATTTCATAGATCTATAAAAATGTGTTCAATATAGTTTCTTAATCAACAGCATAGGTTAGGAGCTAAAGACCTGAGGTCCGAACATATAACACATGGATCCCATTTCCTGTTTTAGGATTCGAACGAATTTCAATTTAGCTAAGTGTCTATGCCTATTAATCCTTGAAGCCACAAAATATATCATGTGAGATATTGAGAATATCGTCCAGGAGTTCATTACCATTCATACTTAATGATCCATTTTCAATCATTTACGTTCCAGTTCAACCAGTTTAGTGGAGTCAAATGCCCCATGCTCAGTTGCCCCTTAAAATGAAGGTGGATTTAATTTTGTGAGCTTTATATAACAGAACTTTGTTCCCCTGGATGGAATGTAGGATCTCATAATAAAGTATGACCTTCAACAAATATTTAAAACAGTTTCGTGGACATATTTGCAACTACAAATGTGAAGTAGTTAACCAATAAGATGGTGACTAAAAGTATACTGCTCACGTAGCCCAGACTATGACAGTCTTCATTTCATTTAAAGGAGCAGCCAGCCTAAGCCCCAAATCTCAATCCGAGTGACAATGTGATGTCATTGAGAAAGGCGATGCTTCCAAAAGAAATTGTGTTGAAATTACGAAAATTAACTCATTTTTGATCGCCACTTTATATTCATACTTATAACAAGAAACTTTGAATGAATTCATTGTAAGTACAATATACTAAACTCTTTGTAGCATTTTTATCAATACCATTTCCATTTGCTTTCCATATTAAAATATTGTATCTAATCGGTGCATTCAATTGATGGAGTACAAAAGATTATGATAGAATATGTTATTATGCGATAGATAGGCTGTTGGACACAGGCTGCTCGCTCATCTAATTTAAGTCAATTATATAGATTGGAAATGTACAAAAAAAATAGTTAAAATGGAAATCATACAAGTGCTTGATATATCATATAATTCGTTGCTTGTCGGTATGAAGCTCGAAATGTTAGTAAAAAGTCCGAGAGGATATTGAAAAGAATTGTTTATGAAACAAAGAATTATATAAAAATATAACATTAAAAATTACATTTATTGAAATCTGCTAAAGGGGTACCTGTTGTTATAAGAGAAAGATATTGAAAATATTTAGAAGTTATCTGTTACCATTATTAAAGTAATGACAGAGGAATAAGAATGTTTGGACAAAAACTATTTGCTATATAATTTTTTAATAAATTTGAATCAAACTTCATTTGTAGAGAAGAAACAAACATCTCGGACAGGTTTTCCTTATATATCTAATCAAGTACATATGTGTATACATATTTATATATCTTATGGCCAAATGTCAGCAGAAACTTATTACACTCTTATTGAATACAGGCTATAAAAAAATAGGAAGTTTACCGTAATAACATGTCCAAATTTCCTCTTTTAAATAAAGTTGATTACTAATTATTACTTTAAGGTTGCTTGGTTTGAACTGTTCTTCGCTTCAGTCTTACCTGCATCGCTCTTAGAGTCCTTACATCTACTGTTCCCCCTTTCCTTGACAAGGTGGCAATTCAGCAAAGGGGATAGTAGTCCGGAAAATAAATAAATAATACATAATTCCGAGTGGAGAAAATCAGATCAGAAGTCGAAATGTATGGAAACTGCTATTACCACGTGTTTGATTGATCTTGAATGAATTCGGTTCCTAATTTGTATTATAATTATTCTGGAAGAATTTACGGATACTCCCAGGATATCACATCATCCATTAATATGGATTAATAAACCGAATAGTCATCATATCTAACATTATTCGTTCTTTAGATAGACAAGTTAGGTCATCAACACAATTGGAACGTTAATTTTAATCATCATAACACTAATTACATTTAAAACATATTTTAACTGTATTTGTACTTGAAATTTTATTTAAACTTTTTTTTGTTATTTTACAAAAAATGAACAAATTTTACGATTTTTATTCGACTGATTGGTGTAACTTCAACCAAGAACCGGGTATGCACTGCAACTACGAACCACAGACAAAATATATTGAACAAGATTCCTCGGTAGAACGTTTCTTTCTCCTTGGACGAGATATGTATTATAACTACACAAATAAAATATTTGCATTTTATGTATTGGTTAACGGGCCAAAACAAATGATAATCAGCAGCATAGCAGTTAATGGCAGTCTGTTGAATATGCTGAAATAAGGTTTCAGGTGGAACTTGTCACATGCGGCTATATCCGGCAAAAGGTTCAATGGTTAAACGATGGCCTCGACTATGCGTTGTTCATTTGGTGAATTGTATTTGCGTTAACTAAAAGAGAATGAAAAGTCAACATCAAACCTTGAGTTTCAAGCTTTTAGGTATATACTAGTTGGTACCAAGTATATATGATGGCAAATAGGACTAATCTCAGCTTTACCTTTGTTTTATCCTTATTCTCAATATTCAACTGATGTTTCGGGTCTTGTCTTCTTCAATCTCGGTTATTCAGTTCTGGCGTTTGAAATGTAATTTAACCTTCCACAGAATGTTTGTCAACGACTTTACACCAACCTGATAATTTGTTCCGTTTTTTCACGTTTTTGTGATTTTGTGATTGAGACGAAATACTGATAAAAATATATTTTTTGATTGAGCCGAAAAACTGATTGTGCGAATTTATAAAAATATATGTTTAAGATTTTTTTTTCAACATATTTTTAAGCCAAATAATATTTTTGTAGATGGTCTTGCGCATAGGCTCTTTGTTTTTTAATGCGGCGAAGAACTTTGAACTATTTCTCTTAATGTTTTCCTTAAGTCTTTGATCACGGTTGGTAGGAGTTTTTACTCGTCCCTGAACTGTCACCGTACCATCATCTGTTTCGTTGGCCAGCATCATGCACATACCCCAACTTCTATTTTTGTAGATGGTTTGGCGCATAGGGACCTTGTATTTTAATGCGGTGAAGAACTTTGAACTATTTCTCTTAAGGGTTTTCTTAAGTCTTTGATCACGCTTGGTAGGAGTTTTTACTCGTCCGTGAACTGTCACCGTACCATCATCTGTTTCGTTGGCCAGCATCATGCACATACCCCAACTTCTATTTTTGTAGATGGTTTGGCGCATAGGGACCTTGTATTTTAATGCGGTGAAAAACTTTGAACTATTTCTCTTAAGGGTTTTCTTAAGTCTTTGATCACGGTTGGTAGGAGTTTTTACTCGTCCCTGAACTGTCACCGTACCATCACCTGTTCCGTTGGCCAGTATAGGTTTCAAATATGTTCTAACCCAACTCTTTCTTTTGTAGACAGTTTTTATATGTTTTCTGTATTTCAATGGAGTTGTGAATTTTGTTTTATTTCTTTTCAGATTTTTCTTAAGTCTTTTATATTGGATTCCCCTATTTAGTCGTTTTCTTCCCTTTACAAAAGTGTTTTCGGTAAATGATTTTTGATCAAGAATATCACATATTTCCATTACTTCTCCACAATTTCCAGACTCAATGCAGCTAATGGCATAAAAATTCGCATTAATTTTTTTTAGTTTTTCCAGGAAGAGACTTTCTTCCAAAATTTCAACAACAATTTCTCCAATAATTCTTTTCCTTGATTCTTCATCAACCGTTAAGAACATCTTTTTGTAAATTATTATTATAATTGTTCTCAGATCAATCGGTTCCTTGTAATATTGCACTGCTTTTCGAATGAAATCCTCCATAAATGACATTTTAAATTATTTAGTTATAAAATATAATATAAACTTTAAGCTTCCTTAATCTGACTTTCCTGTTCAAACATTAGATAAAACTAAAATGATTCTACTGACATTTTTCCTTATATAGCAAAATTTTTGTTTCAAAGCATACCTAGAACGGAATTTACTTTTTAATTTTTCAGGGGCGGATCGTGGGTTTGTGGGGCACTGGGCTAATACTACTTGGGGGCCTTCCTAATTAATCAATCAATTGGAATTTTATTAAAAATTGTTTTCGATAATGATATACTGGGTACACGGTATAGGAAATAAGAGGACTATAAAATATTTTAATTATTTAATACATATGACAAATATTTATAGCAACTATATTAAGAAATTATTGCAATAGAAATCAACAGGTTATGTGAAGTAATGTATTTCTCATTTCTCATATACAATAAATCAAAGTCGTGTGTGTTACACCATTTATAACTCTAAAACGGCTGAACCGATTTTATTGATATATGTTTTTTTGAATTCGTCTCCGACCCGAATAGCAGAATAACTATTAAATATCGGACAAAACCAATCTATAAAAAGCTACAAATGGGTTATGCTTATTTTTGTCTTAGTACCATGATTTAGCATGAGGCATACACAAATTAGATTAGTGATCGTATTTCAAAGACGACGAAGTGAAGAAATACATAAGCAATGTAAAAAAAATATAATAATATATTAATATGGTTGGTCAATTTGTATGCTTTGGCGAGTGTTATTAATAAATCTTATAATGCGAGTACAATACGAAGAATGTCGTAAATAACAAGGTGCATCAATGTAGGGAATCGAACCGAGTGCAACCCAAGCAATATAATTAATAAAATGAAGAGTATACAAACTGCATTTAATTCAGCTACTAAGTTAAGGCAAGATTCCTTGATTTTGAGGCGGTACGAAGTTCGCCGGGTCATATAAATTTTAAAGTAAGCTTCCTGCAGTTTGTGCTGCAAATTCCTTTATATGCTCATCACATTTTAAGTTTCTTGTTATATTACAATTTATGGAAAGAACTGATAAGTGATAGTCAATTGTTTGACATTGTTGTCCTATATTGGTTTTCTAAGTATATACGGAATCCTAAAGAAGGAGCGCTCCGCTTTACAGCTAATGATTGGCATCGTTAAAAAAATCTTTAAGATTTCAACTTAAATCACTCATTCACTAAATGTTCGTCTATGTCATCTAAATAATATGTAAGTAATAATATTACGTACACTTTCCAGATCTATGTTTTCCATATTTTTATTTTGCAAATCCATAAAAAATGTGTATTTCTTTCTATGTGTATTTCTCATAGACTTGTCTTCTTCTATTTAAGGTAATAATCAGCTTATTCAATGCAACGTTTAGCGTATCTTTTTAAATTCTGCGCCGTATATTAAAACTTTATCTTTAGATTTATCTGAACTTTTTGTTTATGTCACAGTATTCAGTTCCTATTCTAGTACTTAAATTTTTAGCTTTCTCTTCGTATTATTTTAGTTTCTGCTCTGATTTGTGCTTACAAACTCTTTTAATGACATAATTAATGTATTGCGTTCATAAATATCAGTGTTTTGGAATTTTTTGTTAACTAAATTGAATCTCTCTAGAATTTTACAATATTGTCCATTGTCTTCAGTGGGACCTGCATCTCAAACCCTTATATAGCTCCGCCCCTGTAAGTCCTCATTTCAATAGTAGATGGGGCTGTATGTCAAATGAATATTTCTCATATAAAATTATTATTTCACGAATCTGTTCAGATACTTCCTGTCTAAAGCATCCATGGCCAATTACGAATTGGACAAATTCGAACCCCACGTCGTCAGGGTTGCAACTTTGTGAGCACTATTTGTTCACCGCAGTTATAATTTGGTTGTGGCTATCCATGCCCAGATCGCAGTTGCATTAAGCAAGATTCATTTACTCATCGATATGTGAGAATTGTAAACAGTTCCTTTGTGGTGGTATCTGCTCTTTTTTGGCAGATTCACTTATGTTGTACTTACAGCACAGTCGGTGATTGAAAAGTACGCTGCAAGATACCTGTTGCTGATTACTGTCTCCTCCGAATTGACTTTATTCTCGACAACATGAGCAACATGGAAGCAATCAAAATGAACGAGTTTACTTGTCCGTAAGGTGAAATGCAAATATAGACTTGCTGAAGGCCGGAAAGTAGTTATTAATATATCCATATCTTTTTATCAATCGTATTCTTGCACCGTTACCTTAAACTTGTTTTTTTATTTTGTTTAAATCGCTTTATTAATTATTTATGAGGTGTTAAATCGTTGCTCACAATGCTTCCTCGTTCCGTCTTCTGGCTGAATCTTTAAATAAAAAATGAATGTATTCCTGCAGTCCGTCCCCAGCCTCGCATTCACAATTTGTAGAGTAATAAACGCTTACATCATCAGCGTATGACGCGAGAAGCATTTTTTCTGGATTGATGCCCAATCCGTCTGCATCTGGAAAGGGGAGATCTGCAGTGAATATGTTCTATAAAATGGGTACCAGGACCCTGAGGCACTCCAGCAAGAATTGGAATTGAATTGGCTGATTTCACCGTTCGCACCTTGACTTTGAATTTACGCTCCTCCAAGTAGGAACGTAGTAGTAGAATGTATTGAGCATCAGACCGATGTACCAAACGCGGTCAAATGCCTGTTGGACATCGATAAATATTGCGTTGCAGTACTCTTTGGCGACGATGACCTTTGCCATAAACTAAAGTGGACAGTTTATTGTGAGAAGGAGAGTGACTCGCACATTGTCGGGATGCTAGCCCAATAGATTTCCCTATCTAAGGCATTACCAAAATATTGACGTGCTGAAGTCACTACTTTAAATGAAGTGGCAGCACATCCCTGAGGCTCACATTAATACAGTGAGCTATGCGTTTTTTGACCGAATCAGGGTCAAGTATTCTAGGTTTCACGACAATGTATAAATCGCATGAACGTATAAACTCACAAACTTATAAACGGACAAAGTTACAAGGTTGCTTTCGTGAATGACCCGTTTTTGTGTGCACCTCATACATGTATGTATATCGCATAAATCAGCTATTCTCTTATACAGAACTCCCAGTTGAATTTAAACAAACAAATGAAAATGCCAAAATAAGTGAAAAAGTGAATTTATTGAAATAAATACAGAAATTGCAATAAATAATTTATTATTCGACCTTTTATTTGTCGTAAAACAATTGTTTTTTGAATTATATTAGTAAATCAATGCACTTTTGGGCATAGTAGTTGCCAATCACAATAAATATACTGTTGGGAACGTTCACTTATATGAGATTTGTGCGTATTACACGTAATCATCAAACAAATTTATACGAACGAACCATTTTTTTTTGTCTTTTTTCTGGAACTGTCAGTTACTTTATGAGCACAGAAAGTTGTGCGGTTTGTGCGATTTATACGTTTTCGTGAAATAATTTTTAATAAATATTTTAAATTTTAGTAGACTATGATTTTTTCGTCGAATGGATGAAAATGTTGTCATAATTTAATACAACTTCTCGAACAAAAAAAAATTAATAAACACAACGTAATTAAAAAAAAATTAAACGTAAAAAACAATTGTGAAAATTATTTAAGGTTAAAACAACAAGAATTGTTACGACGGCGCATGGCTATTATGTCACGTTCTGTTGCACCAGCAGCTTTAGCAGGTCCAGGTGGTGCCGGACCAGTTGTTGAAAATGGAGCCGTTGCCGTGCTAGTTGTAGGCATGTCCGGGGTAACTGTTACCCAACAAGTAACGCCTGGTCAGCTGACGCAACAAATCCAACAGAATATTATGCAACAGCCAACATTGATGGGCATCATTGAATCAGGTGGTGGTGGCGGACTTGTTACCAATCAAATTGATAATGCCGGCAATATGCCTGCATCTGGGGGTGGTGGGGTAGTGGGTGGCACGAATGATGCTGCTGGTGGTGATCGAATCAATAACCGAGCACAAGGGCAAGAACCAAATAATGTAAATAATCCAACAGGCACCACTTGCGAAGATGGAGCCAACATAAGCAGGCCAACTCTTAGTACCCAACAACTGGTCCAAATAGTGCAAAAGATTAAGAACAATCCGTCCAATGAAAAGCATCAACATCTATTGCAAATTCTCAAACAAAATCCACAAATAATGGCAGACATTATTAAGCAACGCCAACACAGTCAATCAAATCTATAACAGCTGGGGCCGGCGGTTGTGGAGGAAACCTTTCACCTGGAAATGGTAACCTGCAACAACAAGTTCGAATGCCGCAACAACAAATGCAACATATGATGAATCAAAGCAACAAATGCTTCAAGGTGGTGGTAATCAACAACAAATGAATATCATGCAAGCTCAACAACAGCAACAACAACCAGGACCACAACATCAACATGTGCCTGGTTTAAATCCAATGATGATGCAATCACAGCAGCCACAACAATTGGCTCCCGGTGTATCACCACAAAATGCAATGGTACGTAGTAATCATGATTGTTGTTGTTTGGTAATGGATTCTAGTTTTATTTTGAAGGTAATTTTGTTATGCTGCCTCATTCGTAGAATTAATCATTTCCACCTCCTATTGGCAAAAAAAAAAAAAAAGAAAAAAAGGGGGGACAAATGGTTTTCACTGTTGTTGAATTTAATATTACCAATAGAGTTTTGCAGCAGCAGTGACAAGAAGAGGAGATGGTAATCCGATGGAAGAGCAGTTTCAGGGTGTCATTTCAGTTCCCGGACCTCCCGACGGGTCGCCGGTCACCAAAGATATGTCTTGTGTGGATTGGCATTGTGATAATGGAAGGCAACTCCTACCTTCCGTCTGACCAATTCTGGTCGAAAATGATATCCTTTAAATGGTCTAGTATGTTCGATATAGTGCTTCGCCAGATGGGAACAGTTTGTAGTGAATCATTTGGTTCCCTTCCAATCCCAAAACACAAAATGACATTATCGTGACCAATCATAACAATATTGTTTAAGAACGGGTCCTTTTCATTACGGGGGTCAGTTCGCAGATACAAATGAGATCAGTCGATTTGGTTCAGCTCATCCTGCGTGTTTCATGTATCTGTCGGATACTTTTAAAAACACTCGGTGCTTAACTCGGACACATCCGCTATATTTCTGCAGAATATTCAAATGCTACCGGTCTTTGTGGCTTTTCTTAAATGATTTTGTCACCAACGTTCGCTTGTTGTCCATTGGGTATAGAGGATCTGTTGTGGCGTTCTTATTGCTACAGTACCTACCATCTTTCAAAATATTATTAATCTTGCGATGTCGTTCACGTGCTGTTTTGCTTGGCACCAAAAAGAAATTCATGAATCCATCCATTTTTGAACGACTGCCACTAAACCAATGATGACGACACCAATGAGGTTTTGTAGCTAATGCCTTCACCAGTCAGTCGCTTGTCAAATCTTATCAAAAATTGTCATCAATTTATTTGCTTTCCCTACCCTTATATACATATGTATGTATATGAAAGTGTATGTATTGCAGTTTTATTTGTGTATGTGTGTGTATACTGTATTTGTTGATCTACTGTATATGTGTTATGTTAGTTGTTCCTTTGTTTCATGAATTAAATTTTTTAATAATTTTTTTACTTTCATTCGTTAGATGATGAATGTATTTGAATTTTTGTATTTTGAAGACGAACATGATTATGAAATGGGTGATGGTGATTACCAATGGTTTGGTGAATAAGATCTGCTGATGTTTGTTTAGGCAAGAAGATGATGACCGTCAAGATTTACTTATTTTGCAAAGAGATTATATCAAAATTCAAAAAATATAAAGAAAAAATCAATCTCAATTGTTTCAAATTTAAATTGCACCTCAAAAACTGATACATTTTCTATAATATACAATACAATAAAACCAACTGTTGAGTCGTGGGATGAGAAGAATGTGGAAAGATATCCTATACAACACAATTACAATGTGAATGAAGTTGCACTTCTGCGGTTTATGTGAAATTTATGTGACATTTTTCTTCCTCTGCGTTTTTGAAAATCTTACAAAAAAATAATATTTATTTATTATAAAAAAGCACAGAAAAATGTATTAACACATACATAATTTATTTTTATACACACTCTCTCAATTACAGGTACCAAATGCTCAATAGTTTAAGACACGCACCATGCAAATGAATAATTATCCTCCACCTTTTCCGCAACGACAGCATGCTCCATCCCAAATGGATGGAAGCGTTGGTGTCGGACAACAATTTCTAACCGGTGGAAATAAATCTGTTGGATGTGGCGGTGGAGCCGGTGTTGTTGATCAATATTCAGCCACAATGCAACAACATCAACAACAAGGTGTTGGCCTTAAGCCCAATATACAACAACAAATGGGTGGCATGCCACATGGTATCCAAAAACAACAACAGCGACAGAAAATTATTTAAAAAAACGGCTGCTGCAGGCACCGCCAATGGTGGCAGGGGTTTAGTTAGCGGTCCTAATTCAAATGTTATGGGTCCAACAACACCGCATTCATTACAACAGCAATTGATGCAAACAGCACGTTCATCTCCACCGATATGTTCATCACAACCGACACCATCAGCCTCACCACGTGCTCAACCGTCTCAACATCATGTTATGAGTCATTCACCAGCACAACAAGGACCATATGATGGCACGCATAATCATAATATGCATCATCAATCTCCATTGCCAGTTGTGCCATAAGATGTTGGTGTAGGTAGTGGAGGAGGCGGTGTTGGTGGCATTTTCGGTGGAGTTGGTGTAGGCATGGGAGTGGGTGTAAGTGTGTGCGGTGGTGGTGGTCAATTGCCTGATGCTTCTGATCAATTGACAAAATTTTTTGAGCGACTATAGTGCAACTAGCGGCCATTAGTGGTACCATCACCTTCGCAACTCCTAAAACAAACGGCATTTCAAGCGGCGTCGCTGTAACCACCGCCCACAATGACAGCAGCAGCAGGAACAACATCATTTGTCGATTATTACCATCTTCATCATCATCATCACCAACAATAACATCAATACCTGTTGTTAAATCAACATCAATAATTAAATGGTGGAGGAGGCGCCAACAACATCAACAATAATAATATTTCACGTAGTAACAACAGCAATAGACTTGATCATTTGCCACCGCCACCGCCACCGCCACCATTACTGTCACCATCGCCTCGTTTCTTCTAAAAGTTAGTAAATAAAATAATAATATACACCAACAACCAAGCAACAATCAGCAATTACCAATTACGAAGAACAATCAATTACAAATCACCAACAACCAGCAATTACCAATCAGCAAACAACGACGACGATTATGTCTATGATAATAAAAATAAATTACATAACAAATGCAATAATTAGTAAAGAAAACTTTATGATGACCAATACTACATCGATCTGCCAATCTGCCGATTAGCTGATCAGCCTAAAAACCAATCAACAACCGAACCACAATCATCACACCAAATATCAAATAGCCAACTCAATCTATGTATTAAGTTAGTTAAGTTATCCTGCCCATGATCTGTGCCTAATCTTCTTTGAAATGCCGCCACATAATTTCGAAATAAAACAATGTGAGAAAAGCAATGAAGACAAAAATTTAGTAGGTTTAGTTTTTTTTTTTTTCAAATGGATGAAAAAGTTTTCATTTTTTAGTAAATCACAGAAATTTGCATTCGTTTCAAAATTCTCGAACCGAAAACACATAAAACAAGGAAAAATTAAAAAATTAAAATAAAAAAAAATGTATGAATTTGTTGTATGATGAAGAAAAGTTTAAATTCGCGTTTCTTGTGTCTCGATTATCAAGATTCTGAATTTTTGTTGTGTTTGTGAATAATTCTTTGTAATTCAAGAAATTAAAATTGTATCTGACCTCCGCTTTGTCAAATGACGTTTGATATTGGATCCAGAATGTAATCCCTCTGAAGGTTAGTAAACTACTAGCATCGGCACTTACTTAATCCAAGCTCATAACAATCCGGTGATATACAGATTGAAAGTACGAGTATGTGAAGTCTAAAGTTATGTTGTCGGGGAATGAACGGGATAATGGGATAATGGTAACTAATGATCATTTAGAGATTGTCAGTCTACTTTTCTGTGGATGCATGGTTGATTAATTGTAAATTGTATTGGGTAATTTGTAATTGTATTGTAAATTATGTCATGGTAATCGCATTGCAATTCTGTGTAGATGTTTATGTAAGAGCCTCTTGAATTTGGAAACATTTTAAATGGTGATTTAAAAGAAAAAAAAAAATGGAAAAAATAAAAATTAAATTAGCAAAAAAAGAGGAGAAAATTGAATGTAACATTAAATAAAAATAAAAATTGGGAAAATTACAATATGCAAAAGAAATCAATGTTTTTAATATTGATATTCAGAAGTATATATACAAATGAAAACAAAATTTAATTATTTGTTTAGTTGAAAAAGAAAGATTTTCACCTAAATAACATAGAATATGTGTATGAATCATCATCAGATAATTCTTCAATGTAGATTATAGATTTCATAGATCTATAAAAATGTGTTCAATATAGTTTCTTAATCAACAGCATAGGTTAGGAGCTAAAGACCTGAGGTCCGAACATATAACACATGGATCCCATTTCCTGTTTTAGGATTCGAACGAATTTCAATTTAGCTAAGTGTCTATGCCTATTAATCCTTGAAGCCACCAAATATATCATGTGAGATATTGAGAATATCGTCCAGGAGTTCATTACCATTCATACTTAATGATCCATTTTCAATCATCTACGTTCCAGTTCAACTAGTTTAGTGGAGTCAAATGCCCCATGCTCAGTTGCCCCTTAAAATGAAGGTGGATTTAATTTTGTGGGACAGCTTTACATAATATAACAGAACGTTGTTCCCTGGATGGAATATAGGATGGGATATAGTATCTCCAAATACAGTAGACCACCAATAAATTTTTAAAACATTTTAGTAGACATCTTTGCAACCCCAAATGTGAAGTAGTTAACCAATAAGGTGGTGACTAAAAGTAGTTCAGACTATCTCAATCCGAATTAAAATGTGATGGCATTGAGAAATGTCTTGCTTCCAAAATAAATTGTGTAAAAATAGGAATATTTGATCGTGACTTTATATTCATATAGCTATACAAATAAAAAAATAAATAACATATTTATATAATTTTTATTTCTTTATATTCTTCTACACTTATGAAAAGTTTTGAGTTATCGAAAACAAAGTTTTAGAAATAGATTTATTTTCTAAAATTAGATCTATAAATAAATGATTTATTCACTCAATAATTTATGACAATTATAACTAAATTGATATAGAGGGTTCCATTGCGTTGCCCGACATTCTTTGCATTTCGTAATCTACTGAATAAATAGTCTGGGGGTCAATATATATTGTATATAGTAGGCAAAAGATTAAGATTAGGAACTACCCGAAATTTGTTGCAATCATTTGGTTGATATATTTTAAAAAGCAATCAAAATTATTAGTGTTTAAGCAGTAGCAGTAATTTTTCTTCATTTCAATGGGAACAATTTACTATAATAATAATCTATGGAAAAGATTAACACCCCGATAAGATTGCGATTATTTTGGATGCATCGTCATTCATTCTTAAAATGAAACCCAATAAATGGAGACATTAAATTCAGTTTTATCGAAGATTTCATACCTTTGATGAAACACAAATTTTTACCAATATAGATATTTTTGTCGGATCGATCTTAGCCTGTTAAATAGCTATTACTATGTAGCAAATTTATTGCTTCAAAGTAATGCAAATTGTGGAACTCTAATTTATAAATTAATTTAATATAAGAACTAGTGAATGTTTACGCCTCTTCTTTAAAGATACAATCTTTCAAACAAAATTAAAATTCCATGGATTTTGTGATAGGTATAAATTGAATATCTATAGGGATTCCAATTTTAACATATATAGCCCACTCACATTATTTGCAACCAATAATATAAATTGTTCATTTAAATGTTGATGATTGTAATCTTGACATTAGATTTCGTATTATAAGAACAGTAAAGTTTCATTCTTTAAACACATTTTTATCAAAATTCTAAACTTAATGGATCTGATCTGTATTAATTGAATTGAAGTAGAATCGAACCACTTACTTAACGTTTACTTTAATTATTAATTTTTTTATTATCTTTTTAGATTTTCTAATCATTATACGCCAATCAGGGCTCATTACGCTCTATAATGGGCTTATTTTCAGAGTAAAAAATGTGGAAATGTCAACGTGATGGCTCAAGGTATGGGAGGGCAGGTAGCCGCATGGTGCGCGTAAAGCGTTGTCTGCTCCATTGCAGGATAGGGGTTGCAGTGGTTAGTGGTCGTTATTTCGGTTAGTGTTGAAACGCATTTTCAACTATCGCCCGGTTCTTGTCTCTATGAAGAGTAGAGTTCCTAACTTATCATGGACATCCTGTCATTAGGTGCAATATTTTCCTCTGTAAGACTTGCACTCTCTTCAGTTGGGATTTAGCAGCAATTCCCCATATCTGGATGCCGTATCTCTATACAGTTACAATGATTTGGGCATGTACTCTGCGCTTATTCCCGAGAACAGTAAGTGAAACCTCTTTAAGTTTTATCGGCAGCTAAGTATCACCGACATAATGTGCTGATCTTTGATCAAGAGAGATACCTACTTATGTATTTCACCTTATTTGATTAGGCAAAGAAGTCCCCGCAGCCTGAGAGACATTCCTTCTTACAATAAAGTTCATGTTCAACCGGTTTGCCCATGTCTCTCAGCAGCTACGTACTTGCAGCGGGAACTGTAGAAGATGCCAACATCATCGGCGTAAGTAGCCAATATTAATTTGTCAGGGTCGATATACATCTCTGAAAATAGAGAGAAAAGAATTAGACCTAGAACTCTACCTTGGGGAACCCCACCCAGAATGTGGTGAGTGTCCGACAGAACAGTCCACGATTTGACACTAAAAAGGCGCCACTTCAGATATGATTTAATGAGTCTAAAGTAATGTGAATGAAAGAATGACTTCATCTTGACCAAGAGTCCAAGATGCCATACCCGGTCGAAAGCCTGTTCAAAGGTCAAAATCGATGAACTCAGCGTTATTATACTGTTTTGTATTATACTACTGTGTAATTGTTCGGTAGTGCTGTGACCCACTCGAAAACCGAATTAGTAGTCTGGAATGAGTTGGATAGAACTTTTTTTGTGTTGTCACACAATATCAACTTATATACACACCTGGACAAAATACTAGGTGTGAACCCCAAAATTAGGGAATTGTAAAGAAAAATAATTTACCATATCTTCTACAATCGCAAGACCGATTTCCAAGTGTGGCGCCATTGTTTTAAAATGAAGTAGGGGAATATCTGCAATAAAATTCCTTCTAGATAAATATTGCTTATTGTTTATTTGTTCATTCTTCAAATTAACCTGGATAATAAAATAGGTATAATTTCGTAAAAATTTAAAGTGATTTTTAGTTTTCGAAGGTAACATTTTGAGGAAATTTAACTAAATTATGGATTAACTACGATGTTGTAATAATTATAGATGGGTCGTGGACATCACTGTAGTCCAGAGTAGAAAAGACTTGTTTGTCAGCTCCGAGATGAAGGAAAAACATACAAATTCATTGGAACATCAATGAGACGATCAGAAAATTTCGTTACAAATGCCCTCAAACCGAAAAAAAATCATGGAAACGCGCAAAAAATCTGTATCAGTAGTCGACAATCGTA
Source organism: Amiota mariae (assembly GCA_035041805.1). NCBI lineage: Eukaryota > Metazoa > Arthropoda > Insecta > Diptera > Drosophilidae > Amiota > Amiota mariae. Next base: position 385,338 of record JAWNKV010000456.1, on the reverse strand, counting down.
TCATAATATTCGTTAAACACAACCCGTTTAAATTAACTTGGACAATTGCTAGTGAAATTGGGAATATTTTATCATAACGAACTGTTCGACGACGATTAGGAAGCGCAAATCTACCCGGAATGATAGCGCTCAAAGTTCCTCTACTTACAACTAAAAATTTAAGGAAGAAAAAAAACTTTGCATTGGTTCATAAAACCTGGTATGGAGTGACGAAACAAGTATTAATTTGTTTAATAATGATGCGGAAAAAAAAGTTCGTCGAGCGAAAGGCATGGAATTTCATGCTAGGAATTGCTAAGTTTATTGGACATACCTATTAATCTGATCATTCGAAATTTGGTGCATTTTATGAATTTACCAAATATTTTTTTATTTTTTAGAATTTATAAAGCCGTTTTTGTTTTGTTTTGACTATGAAGTATCCTAATGTTGAAAACTAACTGGTTTTTTAAAAATTATCACACCTATTATTTTGTCTAGGTGTGTAACTTCTTATGTTTATCGTGATACTCTTAATTATAGAGGCCTTTTCTGTTCCTTCAGAATAGAATATATATATTTCGTAAGAACCTCGGACCAATTATGACCATAGAAATCGTGTGACTTATTACTTTAAAAGTATATTAGAAATCGTGTGACTTATTACTTTAAAAGTATATTAGATCTTCTTCAAAATTTCTTTATTAAAACAACACACAAGTTTCAAGAGCATTTTTTTTTTTTTTTTTTTGGTTTTATTTTTATACCTTTCGGGAAAATAAGTATGTATGTATTATCGTTTTGTCATGAGATATTTGGAACGCATAATAAATAAGTACCATGCAACTACTGGAAAACAACCTCGGTTTTCAAAATGCTGTCTAGCATAAACTATTGAGTTTTTAGGAATATTTGTAAATCGAATTTTCCCCATTTTCTGATTTATAACATATAAATATGTATGTAAGTAAAAATCAAGGCCTTTAAGATATACATACATGTCTCGGTGAACCGATTTTTTTTTTTTAATTTGTTTGGGTTTTTCCACAATTCTTGATTCAATTGCCTCATACGAGCATATAAAATCCAATACAATTTAAATCTATTCAGTTTCTAGCATAGATAAGCCACAGAACAGAACAAAAGAAGGCAAATACATATACATACTCGTATTACTTTTGGACTGACTATTGACTATTTCGGTGCAATTGTTTATCGGTAGTCATCACGAGCCCCAACAATTGATTAACTTGAATTAAAACAATTGGTTTGAGTGTTTGGATTTTATCTAAACTCTTCTAGTAAATAAGTAGTATAGATTTCGTTTCGTTTCACACATTTTGGTCAATGGACAATACAATTACTGACTGACTGATAAGTTTTCGTTCTCTATATAAAAGCTAATGTCACCAAAAAAATTGAGATTAGTTTTCGTCGTCTTAATGCGACAACAACAAATTTTAATTCGAGTTGTTTTTTTTTTTTAGTTTTTTAAAATATCTGATCTTTAACGAACATAATGCAACGACATATCCTTCTCGTCGTCGTCGTTATCTCGTCTTTATTAACAATTTGTGTATTATGTTCTAATGCCACGAATAGCATCGGAACGAATGTGAACCGGTCAATGGATTTATATAGATCACCATTCAAAAGTGATGTGGCTTATCAGTTTTTTAAACTCGCCTCCGATTTTATCCGGATGAAAGCAAATAAGAATGAAGGAATAAATATATTAAATCGTGATTACTATGAAGATCAGTGCTATCAGGATATAACAAAGATTAGAGAGGGTCTCGATCGTTATGAAGAATGGGCCTTACATTGTAAGCTATAAAAAATGTTTTAAATTTGTGAATGAATGATTATTTTTTTTTTTTTTTTTTTTTTTGGGATTTAAATTTAAATGGCCTGGTTATTTTTTTTATGGTGCTAAAGTATTTTGAAAAGTTAAGCATAATCGAAGTGGTTCATAAAATTTTTAAATTTATTTTATGATATGTTATTTGTTTTGCACACTACATACATATTTATTATTTATGGTTTAGAAAAGCCCTTTATAATATATGTAGATTAAGATTAAGATATGAGACAGTTCTCCCTCAATTGAGTCAATAATTGATGACATTGAGTTTAGATTTGGATTAGATGTAAGTTAGTTTGGTTAATACAGGCTGCTCGCCGCATAAGGCTAGTTCAGCCAGAATCCTTACGGGTCCATTGCCATATTTGAATTAAGAGGGGAGGGGGGGGGTATGGTAAAGTATCCTTACATAGTCTCAGAGGAACCAAGCCGAAGAATGAAATTTCCCAAATCGTCGAAGAAAGGTTTTCCGAGAAGACAGTTCCGCTTTACAAGAAGAGCAAGGCACTCACATAGGAGATGATGAATACTTTCGGATCTCAATCACTTCTCCACAGCTGAGACAAAAGTCTTGATGGGGAGCATAGAACCTTTGAGCCATTAGCCCAATACCCTGTTAAGGCTCCCGTTATCATCTGAATCTTACATCTGTTTAAGTTTGGAGGTCTGTTTCGGTTGGTAACAAAAGACCATAAAATCCAAAGATGGAAGTTTCTGTTTAACTTTATTATCTCGTGTCACTATTTATTTTTGTTGAGAAAGAATTTTCTAAATCAAATTGACTAAATTTTAGAAAAATGATTTGTATTTAACATATTGTTCCTTTAGTTCCTGATACATGGGGTCGCCTACCGATTGGTTTCTGGTGGGGCCATTCCATCAGCATGGGTCAATATGAAGAATGTCTTGAAATAACTCGTCAATTCTCTGATACCGAAGAGCTTCATGGTCAATATTGTTTGGCATCTATTAATATTACGAATTTCATTAAGGATGTTATACCAAATAATGCAGCCTCTTCGATGCGTGCAATTAGTTATAAAAAGAAGCAATCACAGATATTCGAATTGGGTGTTTGTGTACCAAGTTCATGTCATCCGAATACTACCGATCTGATTTTAAAGTATGTCATTAGTACATACTATAATGCATCTAAAGTAGATATTAATGCACGCATGATAAAGGAAAGTTGGTGTGATTATGAAAAACCCATACAACTACGTGGAATCGATATTTTTGCCATGTAAGTACAATATGAATTGTCTATAATCATCTTAGTATAATAAGTATTTTTTTAATTTTCTATTACACTTACAAATTTTTTTTTTTTTTTTGTAATTCTTTTTATTTAGTGTTTTCTTTTCGGTTATTACATTCATTATGATTGTGAGTAGTATTTATGATTATGTGCAGACAAAAAATGGAGCACACAAGAAGCCTCTATTTATTGCATTTTCTGTATTGACAAATGCACCGAAAATCTTTACCGTTAAGAAGGTTAACGGTCCAAATGTCATACATTGTCTAAGTGGTTTGCGTGTCTTCAGTATGATGTGGGTTATCCTTGGACATGGATACCTGACCACTTTTGAACTGCCACATATAAATAAGAATAAAATTTTTAATTGGATTGAGACCCCATATTCGATGCTTATTCAAAATGCAACACTTTGTGTTGACACATTCTTTTTTATGTCCGGTTTATTGATGTGTTGGGGGGCTTTTCGTGAAATGGAACGCACGTGAGTAGTTCAAATGGACATTTGATTAATTGTAAGTACATTTTAAAACAATTTTTTTTTTTTTTTTTTATAGAAAGGGTAAACTAAATCTAGGCTTGATGTATTTTCATCGTTATATACGTTTGACACCAGTTGTGGCTGTTGTTATACTTTATATTATGTCACTATATAGATATAATGGTGCCGGTCCTATGTGGTTCAAATTGGGCATCCAAGATCAACGTTGCTCCAATACATGGTGGGCTACACTTCTCTATGTACAGAACTATGCATTTCCATATCAAATTGTGAGTACTCTAAGTCCTTGACTTAATTCCATAAATGTCTATTTCAATACTTTTATTTTTATAGTGCATGTCCCAAACTTGGTATCTGGCTGTCGATACACAGTTATATGTTTTGTCACCCTTATTCCTGATACCTTTGTGGAAATGGGGCAAAAAAGCATTGATACCGATATTCATTTTGTTTCTTTTGTGTCTGGGTTGCACTTTTGCCACTTTCATACACAATGAATTTACACTATTCCGTGTTCAGGACAATCATGTCGATGACCGTCAACGCTTTACATACTATCCGACACATACACGTATACCAACCTGGTTAATGGGTGTCGTGTTTGGTTATTTCTTATTTACTAAAAACCGTGGTCGTCAAATACCTTTAGCCAAAGGATGGGTCATTTTGGGTTGGATAATTGCATTTGGTATTATGTTGACCGATCTATGGGGACCATATTGGCGTATTCGTCCCGAGAATCCTGATTCACCGTTAATCGAAGGTGCACTCTATGAACCGCTTAGTCGTTCATCATGGGCTGCTGCAATCGGTTGGATTATCTGGGCATGTTACAATGGTCACGGTGGTCTTGTTAATGATTTCTTGTCTTGGGATTTCTTTACCGGCTTCAGTCGTTTGACCTATTGTATGTATGTGATACATAGAATTGTCCAGAATATCAATGCGGGACGCACGCAAACTGATACACATTTTTCGGGTTACGATGAGGTAAGTAAATGATGATGGTAAACATTTTTTTTTTTCATTATAATATATTTCTATATATGGGTCTATAGATCTTACGTTGGTGGAATGATTTTGGTATTTCATTGACGCTATCCATTTATGCTATATTGGCATTTGAAGCACCCATTCTCGGAATTGAGAAAGCAATTTTTGGACATAGAGCTGTGCCAGCACCTAAAAAGATAAATGATAAACCAGATACAGTAATTGTTACGCCTGGAGTTATACCTCAGCCCGAGACTGTACGAACTGAAATTCCAAACAACCAACAGCCGGAACTACGATCTAAAGTCTAATCCTATCCTAAGTCTATTAAATAGTAGTGTTTAAAATTTAATTATGTATATTTATTGAATAATAAAAATAGCAATTTTTTTTTTTGTACCTTTAAAGAAATATATATGTATTATTATTTATTATTAGTATATATATGTATATCAGATAATGAAAACAAATCAAATTATTTCAAGTTGACTTTTTATACTTGAAATAATTTGAATTGCACTTTATGTTAGAATGAATCAGCAAGAATCTGTTACATATTTTATACCAGTGTCAATGTTTTTTTTTAACTCTGGTATCATACATTTGAAAGCTTCCGTTTCTAATTGACTCATTTTCGGTAGGCCAAGGTTCTTTTCAACACCTTTGCAGCCCAACAGAACTGGTGTAGAGAAAAATGGTAATTCTGTAACATCAGAGGCGACATAGGCGCATTCGACAATATTCTTTTCACCATTGAGGGCGCGCAACAAGGCATTGACAAAGTGTGCAGCCGCAAAGCTAATCGCCAATGTACTTGAACCTTTACCATCCTTTTTTTTAACAACTACCGTACCAGCATCTTGTATACGTTCCATCATTTCAAGCATTTTCTTGTTGTTACCTTTATAGGCCGGTTTACATTGTGATAATAATGGCAAAATTGTTATACCGGAATGACCACCAATAACTGGTATATTGACTTTTTTCGGATCACAACAAAGACATTCACCAACGAAAGCTTTTGCACGAACGACATCTAAAGTTGTGACACCAAATAAACGACTCGGTTCGTAGTCACAACATGTCTGATATTGAAAATAGTGAATATATAAAAATAAAGACGATTTAATGAGATAATAGAAACCAAATACAATACAAAACTTACTGATTTAAGAACTTCATCAGCAATTGGTACAATACTATTAACTGGATTCGTAATAAAGGCCAACAAAGCTCTTGGTGCAACTATTCCAGCTTTGCAAGCAATTGTTGCTGCAATGCCGGCATTCACCTTGAAAAGTTCATCACGTGTCATACCTGGCTTACGGGGCATACCAGCAGATACACAAATGACATCGGCATCTGAAAAGCGAAAATTCCCTATCAATTCTGTATTGATTTTTCGCTTGTTCATTTTACTTAGACTGCCCCTAGTCGATGCAAGTCTCAGGACCCCTCAAAGCATTCTTTCGCATCGAGTTCTTAGAACTTTTCCATTGAGTGCGTAGGAAACTAGTCTACAATAATTCACTATATGAATAATTTGTCACATGATTCTACTACAATAGTATTATGATATCATGATGTTGATGACTTTAAGCAATTCAAGTCTCGGGAACACTCACACAATATTCTTATGCATGGAGTCCTTTCAAACTAATCTACAATAACTTACTCTACTGGATGTATGTATGTGCCTAATTTACAGGGATTTAGGCCCTTATTTATCTAAACGAAAGGGACCCTAAGCAGTCTATGTTTTGGAAATTCTTACAACATATATTTAGATCAAGTCCTTAGAACTTTTATAATAATTCTCTCTATAGATAATGTCCCACACAATAGAAATTATTAGATTTGGGCTTCCTTTATCTTCCTACTTACAAATTTGTCTGACTTGATTATAATTTTGAGCGTCATCTTGTGTCGTCTTACTCTTTAATATCTCTTTCTATGAGCCCTCACGATATTTTGCATTGCTGATGCTTACAGTTTTTCCCCTTCAGAATAATAACTTACCTTTCATACAATCATCAAGACCATCATCCCCTACAAAACCAGAAACAAATCCTTTGACACAGATATGTGAAAGATCTTCTGCTACGCCCATTGTCTGCTCCTGGATATCATGGATAGACAATTTGCTTACCAGAGTATTAAGCTTAAGCAACAAAGACAAAGATTGTCCAATACCACCGCATGCACCGACTACGGCTACCTTAAAGTTTTGCTTAAAGACAAAATAGAATTTAAAATTGAAATTAAGTCTTCCTTTTCTTTTTTTGATAATCTTTGCCATACCGGTTTGCTGGTGGCCAAATGGCGCTTTTCATAATGATTGTTATGTCGACAACTTGGAGAGCATTTGATAAGTAATTTATTTAAATTTAACATTGCTTGTTTTTTTTTTTTTTTTTTTTATTGATAAGTTCACTTTTTTTATTTACTGCACTGCACTACTTGGACTTATTTATACAAAATTTTGCCAAAAAAAAAAAAAAAAAAATTAATTTTAATCCGAAATTTGTGTTTCTGTCCTGTTCTGTTGTAAATAAAGTGAATAAATTTTTGTGTTTGAGAATTTCATCATTCCTTATCGAAATTTTGATATAAAATCCAAAGATTGTTATATATATATGTTCTATAACTTTCTTACATACATAGTGTTTAGGCCATGAGAACAACGTCCTATAATGTCCTATTTAAAGATATAGTCAGAATACTCGTAATGGCGACCTTATATCTTATATATTAATTGGTTTTGCCCGCAATTTCGTCAGCTAGTAGATAAATAAAGTACGTTACGTACAATTAATGCTTGCTAAGTAGTAAAATAGCAAGTAATAAAAAAAAAAAAATTGGATTCGAATCTACTATAAGTCGATGGTTAATACAAATTATTAGCACATTTTTTGTAAAATAAAATTTCAAAAATAAAAATTTCTTTTGATTCTGTTGGTCGATTTTGATGAAATAAATTCTAAATGTTTCTTATCTTTCATTAATCATCAATGAGTGACTTTTATGTTATGCGCGCACAAACAAACAAAAAAATCTTACGTGGAAAGGAATTCTTAATTATGAATTGATATTTAGTACAAATTTATTAATATTTTAATGCCTCTGCATTTTTTAACGGCGATTTGGCGGAGGTATATTTACATTTTGTCATTGCGATCCTTTACTATGGTGGAAATATAACAAAAAATTTCAACTTTTTTTCCCATCGTACGTGCTTACGTATCGTCGCCGTCAGGGTCAGTTCCAAGCGAGCAACTTTTTAGCGGAGCCGGTTTAATTTATGAGCCATTACGAAATCGATTAGAAGGCGACAAAGCTGCAAAATTATTGTTCATTAAAAATAATTTGCCCCTCATCAATTTTGTTTACCAGTAGACCCTTATATACTAAATATACCTTATATACTAAGTATATTGTAGCTTGTAGTACAAACTTTATAGTATGTAAATATAGTATATAAGTGTAGTACTAATAGGTAAATTTTTTCGTTAATAAAAGTTAAAAACCGATTTTTTTTTTTCTTTGTAAACCCACTTCCGCCACCGCCACCGCCTCCGTTAACCTCCTTGGGTGCGGAGGTCCAGAGTTTGACCTCCGCTAAAATGACATCCGTTACAAGCCTATTCCTGGCTACACACATGAATCGGGCCACTAGCTAGGGAGTGAAGTGTATTACAACTTCGGCATAGCCAAAGTTAGTCTTTTTTAGGGTTCCGTACCCATAGGGAGCTAACGGGACCCTATTACTAAGCTTACGATGTCCGTCCTTCCGTCCATCAGTCTCCTGCTCTATCTCATGAACTGTAATAGGTAGAGAGTTGAAATTTTCACAGAGTTTGTAATTCACTTGGGTGTAGAACGACAAGTACTAAAAATACACATTTTTAGAAGCATTGTTCTTTAATTTAACCTTTTGTTTAACAATTTTTTTGTTTTTGTAGTATACTTTTAAGCTGTAATTGTAGTATACTTTTAGGCTGTTAATGTCCATATTATTTAATATTTTAAGCAAATCTTGTATATTTTTTTTCTCTAGGAAACGTACAAATATCTATTTACATTCTAGCCACATACACTTAAACCGTGTAGACGTGAAATGGGAAAGTCAGGTTAAATATCATGGTCTGATTTTAGATAAAAAACTATTATTCAGGAAATACATTAATTGCATCAATAAATACTGTAAGTTAATATCTTGACAAGGGTATTTTATCTTTTAATAAACAGAAACTCTCGTTTTAATATAAAGAACAAATTGTATCTATTTCTATCAATTTTTCAAGCAGTTATGTTTTACGGAGCCTCAATTTGGTTTAACATTGCTAAATGTCATATAAAAAATCTTCAAATCACGTAAAATAACCTGTTAAAATAATTTTCAATTCACCTTGGAATCTACCGTTGATTTGCATTATAGGGTTAAAATCTATGGACCGACTTTATGCTAACTTTAGGAATAGATATATACGTATATTCTGCATACTCTCACATTAACAATATAATTTCCTTTTGTTGGTAACAAACTGTTTACTGTTCTATAATCTTTATGTACACCTAAGTAGAAAGCGCAATGATCCTGAACTCTTAATTAAGAACTTATAGACTCACAAACATGTATATACTATTATAAAAAACTGTGAATAAATTAGAGATGAAACGGATAGCTGTTTTTCTGGATACCGGATATCCGGCCAACCTTGTAGCCGGATAGCCGTCTGAAAATAGCCAATTGTTACTTCTTACAAATGATCTTTCGTAGGGGGAGAATTCGGGCATTTTCATTCATGAGCCAAGTTAGTGCTTCATTGTCTTATAAAAGACTATTAAAAACATATTGTACATACAAAAAAAAAAAAAGGAGAAAAGCAAAAACTTATGATAATAACTGAGAATAACAGTACGTCGATGACCTTTTGCAAACGCACAGGAATTGATTTTACCAAATTTTGAATTGTTTGCAATGAAATATTCTTCTAAAGTCCTTCGATCTCAAGAGACAGAGTCGGCAGTATCTCACGAAGCTCACGACACGTTCTGGGACTGCTTTCATGAGGTAGCGAATGATGATTGTTTTCAGTCTCATGAACAGAACACGATTGCAACGGAGATTGGTTTTTATCTAAAGTCAGTGCAAATTGGTCACGATCGTCAGCTAATACTGTGCAATACCCAAACTTATTAAAGTTTCCTAGAATTTATTTTTCAGCGCCCTGCAGCAGCGTATGCAGCAAAAGACAACGAAGACTAGCGAAACCGTTTGTTGCTTAGAAATTCGTATTCATTCATCATAATTTGCCCTTAGTACAGTACGAGTATTCATTTTTATTGTATTTATTGTGTAATAAGAAATAATGATTTTATTTGTTATATGGATTAAATAAAGTGTCTCTAAAGTTGAGACGTAATTTTTTTTAAAATCCGGTATTCGGCCGGATACTTGTATCGGAATTTAAATTTGGGCCGGATAGTTACCGAATATCTGTTTCATATCTAGAATAAGTACATTGAAATTGATATTGAATACTATATACATATTTGCTAATATCGAAACAAGCGGATTATTGTTTGTCTTCTATAGTTTTATACAATATAATAACATTTTAAGAATAATGTATAAATCTTCATTAGAATGAAAGTGTAATGCAACATTTATGGCAAATATTGATTATATTGCCAATGATGAGCTTCATCCACAGAATAATTACTTAAAACTTTCGATTTCGTCTTATAAAGATTCTTGTCATATCCAGTGTAATCCTGAAAATGAAAACAAATATATATATATATTTATGTCTAATGCTTCGTTTATACCATAGCGAAATTGGAATTGACTGTGTTCGGATTGACTCAATCCGTATGTGTAAACGTATTTTCAATACGCATTGAACACACGAAGCGAGTTGACCAAGCTCGCATTGAAACCCCAATGTTTTTTTTTGGTAATACGCATTGATATTCAGTGTAAAGTGTGTTATTTTATACAATATGATTTTTATTATGGGTAAGCCGCATTATATTTTAAGCATATAGCAACACTGCACTATAAATAAGCATAAATTTGGTTTAAATAAGCACGTAATAAATTTGCAAGTATTAAACAAAAAAAATTGTCTGAGTCAATCCGAACTGAGTCAATTCCGATTTGGCTAGCGCGTTTAAACCATAACATAAGTATGTATGATTAATTTCCCATGCAGGCATCACCTTTTCGATTTTGCGTTGCCGTGTAAAGTGATTAATTTGATGTGCAACAACTGGTTTAACTTGAAGTACTTCTGATTTTTGATTAATACTATTATTTAATATCCTGTTATTATTTAATGATGATGATTCTTCTTCCGTGCATTTTGAATGCGATTTTAAATTAAGCGTCAAATCGATGGCCGGCGGTGGTTCATGTCTTATACGTTGTTCAATCTCATAGAGTTCCTCCTGTATATTATATATAGAGATACATAAACAGATACCGATATCTTATTTAAATATGTATGTCGTCATTGTTTTTCAATAAAATGATTCTTTGAATCTAAGACTTACGCGATTCTTGTAGACCATACAGCAAGCACGTAATGTAAAATAATAAACAATTTCGACTCCAGAGAGTAAGGAAAAGCCTAAAAACAAACTAGCAATGCCACCAAAAGACACCAATAGATCAACCCAACCAAAAAGTACTTCACGTTTATAGCGAATAATTGGCCAAGTAAGAAATTCAACGAGGACACCTTGATGATCAGGACGATCCAAACTTGAAATGCATTCAAATTAGTATATAAAATTGATCAAATGTTAATGATGATGATAATAATGAACTAACTTCTTGATTAGTTTGTCTATATTGAAAACTGTTTTCGAGCAACTTAATTCACAGAATAGACAATCTTTAATATTTGTTATATTTGATTTGTAGTCATGCAAACAACCAAAATCCTTAATATTGCACATGGGTACATTATCTAATTAAATAAAACAACAAAATTAGCAAGTGATTAAGTGATTAAGTGATTCATTGATTTAAACTTACTTATTGGTTTATAAAATGGTGGATTGCATTTACACAATTTGATGGCTTTATTCATTCGGCATTCTTTCATGCAAGATGAAAATGTATAAGGACCCGGGAAATATTGCAATTTGACTTCATCATCAAAAATGCATTTCCGTTGACCAATTGACAATTGTCGAGCATCATCTGTAGTATAAGTGTTTTTCTTTGAGATGCGTACCTCAACTGCTTGACCTTCATTCCATTCAATTTGGGCATTGAAATCGGAACCGAAGTATTCTTCATTTGAAAATATGAAAACCTCAAGAAATACAAATGAATATGGAAAAATAAAGCAATTGAAAGAATCATTACAACTTTTAATCAATAAAATTATACAATATTTTACCTTTGCCGTAGTATTGGGCATAAAGAAAAGTGCCCATTTTTTATCTGTTTCATAGAGATCATGTGGTGGACCAGTTTTATTACTAAAAAAGAAAAAAATACAATGAGAAACATTTCAAAATAATCTAAAATCATAAAGATGAGATCATTAAATTAGGTCGAATTTTAAGAAATATTAGGTTGAGGAAAAAATACGAGGCCTTTTTTTGTTCTTATACTTTTAAGTGTTATTCTATAGAAAGTTATTAGAAAGAGAAAATCAGTGAAAATTCGGAAAAAATTAGATACATTTTACAATTTTACAATTTTACTACGATAAGGAGAAGAACGCGACGCAGGCACGTGAACAAATTTGTGCTGTTGTGAAGGTACTACATCGGAAACCACTGCTAAGAAATGGTGGTCGTAGTATACTTTTAGGTGTTGGGATTGTTTGAATATCTTTGATCTCGGGAACAGGGATACAAAGCGAGACCAAAACTATCCGATGTTCAAGCCGGGAACCAACCATACACATTCACAAACTTAAAATTCTAATTTTTATATATAAGATGTATAGTTCAAGTAGTTTTTTGGTTCTTTTACCAAGAGAGATAGATGAAATTATTGAAAAAATCTTTGTCGAATTAAATTAATTTGGTGCTCTGACTAATTCGACAGTGTGGAAACAATGAATGGTCTGTCACTAAAATAATATGGTAAATTCAGGAACCCAAACTCACTATGAAAAGAATATGATCCAAACAGTCTCTGTAGACAAAATTGAATCAAAGCATGAGAGAAAAAATGCAGACTTCAACGAATCAGAATTGGATGGAACGAAATAAGATTTTCTTCTGATAATTACTGTCGGTACTAGACCAATACCAATAACTTGAACAATTCTATATAGTAGAAAAGACAAGTGTCATTTAAGTAAATCAAGCACATCCCCCAAATCTCTTGGCAATTCGTAATAATATCGTAATAGTATCATGTTTAATTAATTAACTGTATGTTTTACTCTGTTTTACTTCTAACTGCAATTTAAATTTAAATTAAGAAAAGTCCAAAATTTCTTAAAAATTCATGAATTGAAAATATCTTCATTAATACAAAGTGGGTGGGTCTAATATTATGTGAGCTTCTATTTTATGTATATGTATTTAAGATCTTGTTATAGGTTTCAGTCAGGTTTGAAATCCTTAATTAAAGAATCGAATAAATCAATCTAAGTCAATCATACAATTTTCTGGGTGGTTAACAGAATCTGCAAATGGGGTTTCAATTATAAAATGCTACCCGACTTAGTCGCTTGCAGAACACTGGTTGAATGATGATTGCAAATACTTAGTATTAATTTATTTCATGTTTGTTAATATACTAATACTTCCATAAACAACTTTAAACTAAAGAGATTATGAAAATTATTGTGTCAAGGAGCTCAATAAGTCAATAAGTCTTTAACATGGGTCTACCAGATGTTCCAAGAGGACCGAGAGGACATCCAGCGGACTTATGGCAGTATGCTAGTGAGTGGCTCCAAAATAGTGGCTCCAAAATAATCATAGTATTCATGCGTTGTTCTGGAAATTGGATAGATGGTACTTACTCTGCATTTTCCAATGATTTGAAACGACTGTTGAAGGCGTAACAGAATCCATGCTCTGTATAAATTGGTTCAAAGTGTTCGCAACAATTAATTTCTTCATCTCGATATTTACACAAAAGCAAAGTAGTCTCACAACTTATAAAAGCCTACACCCAGAAATGGAAGCAATTCACATGGAAAGTTCATATAATTATATACGTGTACTATATTCATATTCATAAGTATTTAGTAGCACATTGTACCTGAAAAGCCCATTGACGTATTGTGCGTAATTTAAGTTCATTTTCTGGCATTGGTTCACCTAAAATTTCAGCATCTTTAACATTATCAAAACTAAGTGATGTCAATAAATCCAAAAATGGTGCATATAATATTGCCCGGGAAGGATCATAATTTCTATAAAAAATTAATTAAAGGAAAAATAAAATCAAACATATATTACAAAAAATTGAATAAGTGATTGATTTCTTACGCTAAAGTCTTGTAAACGACATCATAAGCCTTATCATGATCAAATGGTGCCTCCGGACAAACAATTGTCGTTGGGAATACGACATTTTGATTATGGAAATCGGTATCGAGACCAGTTATAGTTGGATTTGTTTGAAATTTCTCCCATAAACTCATAATAATGACCAAAGCGGTAACAGCACCAATTGAAGTAAAACAAAACCACATAAATCTAAAAAAATAAAAGAAAAAAGAAAAAATAAAATAGAATGGAAATATTATATCAAAACCAGTAAAAATAAGATTAACTTTGGCTATGCCGAAGTTGTAATACTCTTCACGCACCTTTTATATCTTCTGAATGTTGTTCTTAAGTTCATGTTTTGTATGGGACGTACCCCACCTAGTAGTCCGAGGGTCTTGGAATTTATATAGTGGTCCATTTTGCCTGATTCCGATAAATGTACTGCATATGGTGAACAGAAAGCTACGTGCAGCTCTAGTTCAAAAACTGAGAGACAAACAGAAAGACGGACGGACATGGCTTAAACAACTCATCTAGTCGCGCTACTCAAGAATATATGTATGTACATATATACTTTATGGGGTCTCCGATGTCTCCTTCAGTGTATTACAAACTTCATGACAAAATTATAAGAATATTCACTGCGTGAAGAATATAAATATACGCATACACAATATATAGAGAATACTTACTTTTCACCAATTGGTCTACCACTTTCTGCTATATATCGAACTCCATGTAATGTGGAATTCTTAAAGAATTCCCTTGTCTGATAGATGAGACTACGACGGAAAATTATTAATGTCTCAATGATTTTACGTTTATTTATTTTCTTTTCCGGCATTTTCGCTTAACAAACATTATTTAAATCAACAATCAAAAATAATAAATACATGAACTCTACAATGCTATGCTTTGACATCCAAGCAAATACTAAGAAAAAAAATATTATATTATGTATTACGGTTTCACTTTTGTGTCATGGTGTCATGTTTATAGTGACGCATGGATAATTATTTTTATACCCTTCATTATTTTCAAAAAATGAAAAATTAAAAGGATATTAACACATTAATAAAGTTGGTGAAATTATATAATTTTATAAAGCTAAAAAAGAGAATCTTTCTTATCAGAATTACATATAATACAAAATGCAGCAAAGAGTTCTTTGATTATTGGAAGATTGATTAAATTGTTTGATGAATTTTTGTTTCATAAACTTAGATGTGAATGATTTTAATCTAAAATAATTTCTTTACATACTTATTTTCAATTAAAAAACTTTTGAAATTTTCATTAAGAGATTGTTAAATTAAATCGAAAATATTGTACATATATATAAAATAAGAGTTAGTTCTTCGATTATTGGAAGATAAACTTTAGCCTTATAAATTTAGATAATAATTACTTTTATATTTTGCATTGAAAAACTTTTACATTTTTCATTAAAAAATTGTTAAACTGAATTCAAAATAGAATATCATGTATATATACAATATATATATATATATTCAGTTAAGAGTAAGTTCTTTGATTAATGGAAGATTGGAGGATAAATTTTCGCCACATAAAATTGAATGTAAGAAAAAAAATAATTTCTTTACATATATTCAAAAACTTTTAAATTTTTCATTAAAAAATTCTTAAACTGAATAAAAAATATATAAAATAAGAGTGAGTTATTTGATTATAAGAAGATAAACTTTCCCTTATAAACTTAAAGATGTGAATGAATTTCATAAATTTCTTTATATATTTTCAGTTTAATCTATAAAAATGCATTCCCCGACAAAAAAATCGTAAATTTTTGTATAAAAAACCATGCATAAATGTAAGTTAAATATATTCTAAAATATTCATAATTTATTAAATTTATTTAAATGTATAATAAAATAAAATTAATTTAAATACTTATAAATATCAGAAACCAACATAAAAGTACTTATAATATAATTACAATGAATTTTCTAGTTCAACCTATCTCTCCCAGGCGGAAAGCTTTCGTGGCACATACAAATTTCTTGGTTGCAAGTTATTCGTTATGATTTTATAATAAAATACTTTCTGGTGGACTCGGATACTACATTTATTTACTTTTCATACATTTGAATCTCTTGTAGGTGGACCAAAAGCACTTTCTTCTTACGATAGAATTAAATAAATAATATTATGTAATAAAAAAAATCTATCATCGTCCAAGTTGTTTTTTAATCTAAAATAAAATATGTATTTAAATAATAGTGAACAACATAAATAATAGTCGTTCATTGAGATTTTCTGTTCTTTCCGGTGGATTTCCCAAAAGTTTTATTATTTGTCGTTATAGCGGCAATAGAAGTACATACTGGGAAACTGTCTACCTATTACGGTTCATGAAATAGAGCTCTGTAACGGACGGACGGACCCTTAGTAATAGGGTCCCGTTTTTACACTTTGGGTACGGAACCCTAGAAAAGGGATGAAAAATATATATAACAACCTTATATGTAAGTACTTTTTGATAGTGAAAATTGTTATTTTTTGTTCTGTATGTGATATACGTAACGTACATCTTAACTGCCCGTGGGAGATTTAAATGTATATAATCTAGAATATTATAAAAAAACAGATATATACATGAAAATATTTAAGCAAAAATTTAATCACTGCTATCACTAGAATTTGCAGACTTTTAATCTTTTTTTCCTGATTGTCATCACAATTAATGCTATTCAAATTCGATATTAGATGAATTGGAAAAAAAAAATCGGCAAATCTTCGTTATGAAATAGAAAATAATATGACACAATTAATTAATTTTTTAATCTTAAATTTCCAAAACGTGTAAAAAAGAACAGTGTAAATCGATATTATTTTTCGTATATTTTAAATTTAGAACTTATTTTTATATTCTAAGTAATACAATTTAATACTGTTATGTGTAAAGGGTATTTAAACTTTGAAAGAAACTGAAATATGAATATAATAAATACATATAATTTTGTACTCTTTTGATTTCATTGATTTTGGATTTAAATGACCTAAAAGCAAAATAATGTTCTATCAATTATATGACATTCATATATTGAATGAATGAATTACTGACAGACTGATTGACCAACACAACACAACTCAACACCTAACCATGCATAGGTTTGTTTTTTTTTTTTAGTTATCTTGATCTAATCTTGATATTAATGGAAAGTACACGCAATTCTTGTAATTTACTATTGTAAGTTACAGAAATCCATTGTTTCTTTATTTATTTTTCCATAATCACATTTCATACATATAAACACCACACATACTCAGATACTATATCATGAGCGTAGCCAGGATTTCGTCTTGGGGGTGGCAAAATATATTTTGCATTGTAGATTAATGTTATTTCAAAAATCTGATATAAATAATGAAAAAATACAAATACATAACAAAATGCAATTCATGTTTTTTAAATATTTTTTTTTGTTTTTAAAATACATATTCAAAATAACATACACCTATTATTTTTATTATAAAATGATTTAAAACATGGGCATTTATTTTCTCCAGATTCTCCTTTATCATTTTTTTTTTTTTTTTGTGAACTCTCATGAGACATAAGCCTTGGTATTAAAATAATTAATTAACAACAAATGAAACTTATTACAGTTTCAATCACAATTTTTTTTCTTTTCAAATTGTTTTCGTTCAACTAAGGACACTTTTTACACAGGATTTTGACGAGCGGTTCATGAAAATACTAATTTTTACTTTATTTATTTCACTTTGACTTTGTGATCTAATGCTTATCAATGATCTCCTTTTATACTCTTTCTTTTGTTTGACATCATTGATCAAATACGACAAGTTTGATTGATAACTGCAATAAACTAGAATGCCCTTCATAAGGACTTGTGTAAAATAGTTCGATAACAAGTGCAAAATGCTCGAAAACAATTTTATTCATTGTTTGCTTATTCTAATGTTAGTGAAATGTTTATGTGTGCATTTCAAATACAATGTTTGATGGAATAAATATTCAAAGCATTTGGATATTTCGTAAATCATCACTTATAAAAGTGATTTCAAATTTCATTTATAAATTTATGTGATAAAAGTTTGATCAAGTTGGAACCTTTGGGGGGGGGGGGGGGAGCAGCTGCCCCATTGGGCCCCCTCGCTACGCCCATGTACTACACTATAATACAAAAACTGAAGAGATTGGTGATTTGCACCTATACTCGTATATGTAAGTATAATTCTATAAATATTTTGGAATTTTTATTGTGCAATAATGACGATATAAGTTACGTATATCTCCAGTCCAATTGTCAAGTGAATCCGCTACTCATTTTCGTTGAATTTATACTTGGTGACTTAACATTCAGCAACGAATGTATAATATTTTATCTGTGTCAACAAGTCAAAGTATCTTATACATATGTTTAGAGGTATGAAACTTTACATTGAAATAAAACACAGCTTAATGGTATTAATTTTCCTGAATTGCCATGGCTTTATTGGAAAGATAATCATATTTATTTGAATGTAATTTCCGACATATGGCCACTTTGACTGGCTCGGAGGAAGTCCAATCGGGAAGTCCAATTTTTGATCACTTTTTGCAGCAATGGATTCCGTATATCAGTGATAAGTGACCAATGATTCCACCGGCTTATAAAGCAAACCAAACAGTGTCTTTTTCAGGATGCAACAGTGTTTCGATAATGGCATGAGACTTTTCTTCACTCCAAATGCGACAATTTTGCTTATTGACGTTTCCATTCAACCAAAAATGAGCTTCATCGCATGAACAAAATTTTCTTGTGAAATTCGAGATTAAGAGCAACTTTGTTTTGAGCCCATTCACCAAATGTACGGCGTGCCAGGTAGTCGTGCGGCTTCAATTCTTGCACGAGTTGAATTTTTTAAGCTCACAAACTCAAATCTTTACGCAAAATCTACCATAAAGTGGATGAAAACAGCTTCAATTGTTGAGCACAATGCCGAATGGATTCATTTGGATTTTCCTCGTTACTATGCTTTACATCAGCAATAGTTTCTTCGGTACGCACTGTACGACGTCTCTGAGGATGCGTGTTGTCTTGTAGATTTACAGGGGTGCTCACCCCTGGTTGCTCGAATTAAATGCTCCGTTGGATGAATATGCCGAAAATTCGCACAATTCGCAAGAGTTGTTCAGGTGTCAGTCTATTCATGTTGTAACGGCACACCAAATTAAACATAAAACAAGTGACAGCGGTCAAAATGGCACATATATAAAAAGTATTGGCAACTTAAAGTTCTATATCTCAAAAAAAAAAAAAGAAAAAAGCAACACCCGTTATAATGGAGAGCTTGAATTAAAGAGTATAGCAAATGGATGGCCAAAGAAGTGTCTGAGATGACAAAGAAGTGTCTTACCTTAGTATACAAAGTGTTTTATGTTAAAAATTAATAACGGAAGATCTAGAAATGCATCAACAATAGACTTCTGTGTAATGTGATGCCTTCAATTTTGTATTTCCGCCACATATTCATGTATCTATAGACATATGAGTTTGTATGTGGCCTTTGTTAAGATAAGATCTGATTTTTTTTTTTTATATATAAATTATAATTATTTAATTTACAGAGTTGTTCTTTATTCCATGAAACTGTAGCTTTTTGTGTTTAAGCCTTGTTTTCCCAATTGCTTGGGTCACTAAGATTTGAAGCTTCTTCATTGATAAATAGACTGACTTAGCCTATCCATATAAAACTACGCATATCTTTGTATTGTAGTGATGTTTCACTGATTTAATGTCAAGATAACAAGATCACCAGGCTACATGGACTGCATAGTTTAGTACTTTATTCTAAAATCTTTGGATCTGCATTACATTGTTGGAATATTTTGTTTTTTTTTTTTACAACTAAAAAAAGAAAAAAAAAATGGAAAATGAAAAATAAAACAATATATACAAGAAAGTTAATGGTTATAGGAGCCACCAGCCTACAAGTGTTATTAGTTTCTTTTTTGTACCTCGTTGAAATTGAACTGTCAAATCTGTTATTTGTCTCGTTTACACTTTTTTTTCGATTTTCTTTTTATTTGCTCTTCCATATACTTATATCATATATAGTAGATACTATATTTTCATTTTGAATGAAACCGTTTCTGTCTAAGTATAAGAATATTTCTAGTGGTGTTAAGCCATTTAATTTAGCAGTTTTAAAGTATTCATCACTTTCCTCATAGAATGATGCATTTATTATACTGTTAGTTGTATTGTCGAGACAGCAACAGATGTGCTTTTTAAAAAAATTGCTTATGATTGTTGAATCACGAGCAACCCTATAGCTGAATCCCCTATAAATTCATACATTGCATATGTATATTGTATGTATTATGCACACGTATGTATATATATTATTATGACGAAAAAATGATCTTTTTATTAAAAAGAGAAGTACGAGTATAGAGAGACAATCAATATGAATCATATGCTTGGCTTAAATGTAATCAGATGGATAAAATCAATGAAAATTTAAGTAATCAATTTATTTACAATAAATGTAGACTAGAACTTAATTTTAATCACATACAATAAAAAACTGAAGCAACTAGGGTTTTGAGCTAGGTGGTAGATCTTAGTTTATTTTACAATTTAAGTGTCCTAAGTCTTAAATTAAAACACGAATATAATTGCAGTATTAGGTTTGGATTATTTATTAGATGAATAAAGTTTTTTATGTTAATTTGACTGGCTTCTGTAAGTAGTTGGTGGAGTGGAGGGATGTGAAGGGAGTTACATAGGCATTGGATTTGATTTGTGTTGTATGTAAGATGGCATATTGTCAGTTTAGCTGCGTTGCAAAATTGCATATTGGATTATTGTTCTAAGTTCATGTTTTATATGGGAGGTACCTCTTATAATAATCCGAGGGTCTTGAAATTTACATAGTTGGATATAGGTCAGATACTTATAGTGTCCAAATTTCAAGTCGATAGTACAAAAAACAAAAAAAGTTTTTCTAATAAGAACATGAATTTGGATGTATTGTTTGTATGGGGGGTACCCTCCTTAGTGGTCCGATTCGGTTGTCAAATGTACTGCGTATGGTAAAAAAGCTCAGTGCAAAATTGCAGATCTCTAACTCAAAAACTGAGAGAATAATTTGCATACATACAGACAGATAGACGGACAAACGGACATGGCTAGATCAACTCGTCTAGTCGCGTGATCAAGAATATATACACTTTATGGGGTCTCCGATAACTCCTTCTGTGTGTTCCAAACTTCATGACAAGCTTATAATACTATAAAATGCGTGAAGAGTATACAAAAAGTGAAATAAAGGTTTGTGAAGACTCTCAAAACAAAAAAATCAATTTAACGTTTGTGAAGGCCCGTTTCCCCACCGTAAAATCGGCCCTGTTCTTGTGGTTCCCAGTCTGAATATGGTGTACATAACGTTATGATGTTTGCTTATACTGCTTATAAAAATGTGTAATAATGTCGGTTTGTTTAACGTGAACACCTGTCAATTAAGAGTTTATATCACGGTGCCGAGCACAGGGATTGAAATGTCAATTAACGCCTCCTTGGATAATATCCGCAGGTATCAAA
The DNA here is from genome assembly GCA_035041805.1 of Amiota mariae. NCBI lineage: Eukaryota > Metazoa > Arthropoda > Insecta > Diptera > Drosophilidae > Amiota > Amiota mariae. The sequence continues at coordinate 363,688 of JAWNKV010000456.1, read as the reverse complement.
TTCGAGCCATGCTTATTTTAGTCACATGATTCACTCCTTGGTCTGGAGTTGAGGCCTATCTAACACCTCCACTGTTCTATGGGTCGCAGCACCCGGTTGTATAACGCAACTCCACGCAGAGTTAGTACTCTACACCTGAAATATGCATTCTAATAATCGGAGATCTCCGTTTGAAATAATTATATATATCTATTCGTTTGGTTGTATTATTTACTAGGTGGTTGATGTTGTTTTTATTGGACGTGTGATGGAGTACAAGTGGAACTGTTTTCGCCGCAGCGTCGTCTTGCACGTTTCCTAATATACCGACGTGGCCAGATACCTAAGTATCTGATTCGGTCTGAATGTTATGCAATTGCTGAATCTGTAGGAATAAACAAAGAATACAATTTTTATATAACAAAGTTAAAGCATTGGTCTCGTTATATTACCATATACACATATCCACACCTCAGCCAGTTTATGCTATTGAGATCTTAAGAAAATAACCATAACCACATCACATCTCAGTTGAAGTATCTGAAAATATCATTGTGACTTTCTAAAAAAAAAAAAAAAAAAAAAATACAACTTACATATTCAATAAAACGGACATCTTCCCCAGGTGGACATTTCTCGTGACGGGACAAACTTCTTAGTCCCAAATTATGTTTTTAGAACAAAATACATTCATGTGGACGGATATCTACCGTGATGGAACCGTAAGTGTTCGTTTACGGGACATTTTAATGTACATACATTTATGTTATGAGGAGGACATTGCTTTGTTTTGCAGTTTAATTTTGATATTTATTTGTTACATATTATTGTGATTGCTGCTTAACATTTTCAATGTTGTCGATTCCTGTTTCTTTATCTGCTTATGTAAGGAATATCTATTGTTATTCTTGTCGATGTTGTTGCATTGCGTCTTTGTGAGTAATATGTTGAGCTGAATTAATACACTTATTAAATTTTTCTTCATATGTATGTAAGTAGATGCATAAATATGTATGTTTAATTCCTTTTTATTTTATAAATATTACAATAAAAAATTAATTAAACTTCTTGCAAACATAAGCGTAAATGATCACATATAATATAACATTTGCATCTCGCTTGCACATTATGAACTGAAGTATTGACTAAGCTTGATGTCATCAAGACAGACAGTTCTGCTCTCGACATGTTAATTCTATTTGAATTTTAGTAAGTTTCGTGCTGAAGAATTTGGGACAAAGCATACATTTTATATATGTAACAAAGTTGTATCATTAGTCTCAACAAATTGATTATAGTCTGTTTGAACATGTTTAATTTGAATTGTATAATAACAGAAATACTCCTCATTCCATATTAAATAAGCTTTCAAAATTGCTCAAGGGGTCTCCGATGCAAAGTAAAGCTTCCATTGCTAGTCGTGCGTAATAAGTATAGAGTTATACATGCATAATAAACAGAATTTCAATATTTATTTAAGCTTAATTCTTTTTCAACCAAACGAGCTTCCAAAATTTTTAATTACAATGAGAGTACTTTGTTATGGTTTAATAAAATTTATTAATAATCGCTACAACTCATGATTCGGGACTAAGCAATCAAAGCCGTTTGATCTCATTAAGCTCAAAGGCACTACTACAATGGTTTGAATTCATTTTTAAGCATACGCAATTGAGATTGAGCTCATGATGTTCGTTCGCTTTAAACTCAACAGACTTGACTAGAGCAATTGCTTAGTTTTTATGCATGAGACCCAATGACTTGACAAATCATTGTTGATTACACATTGTATGAACTGAGAGTCAGTATCTTTTGAAAATTGATTGATCTTCCATTATCATCAGTTGGATGGTGGCAGACATACAATACTTACATACAACTACTATACTATATACACACATGATTTGATTGATTCATAGAAATATTATATAGAAAAATTTGTCTTTTTTTTATAGGCGGGTTTCAATCTTTAATGCTGTTTTTTTGCTTTTGGTTTATAAAACTCGATAACAATTTCTATTTCTTCTTCTTCTTGTTGTTGTAAAGGAATGTGAATAATAATTATAATAAAATTAATAATAATAATAGTAATAACAATTGTTTATTTGACATAATAGTTTTTGTTTGTGGTTTCTTTTCTTTTTCTTTTTGTTTTTACACATTAAACTTTCTTTAAATATTTATTGATTTATTTATATATTTTATAATCAAAATTTGTTTGTTTTATGTTGCACGTGATTTTGTTTAATTTATTTTTAAACTTAATAAACATTTTAAGCATGCAAACTATTTTTTTCTTTTTTTTTTCCTCTAAATTTATATAATTTTACAATTTAGTTTTAAATCAATTCAAATTATGTATTTAAATTTTTAGTTTGTTTTATTTTAATTAATTTACAATTATATTTTTCCACTTTAAGCTTAAACTTTATGAACAAAATAGAAAAACAAACAAACAAACAAAAAGAAACTAATTATAAATTTACAATATTTTTTTGTTTTAACAATAAAAGAAGAGAGAAAAAAAATACTTTCATACTACAATATGGTGAAGACGAAAAAAAAAAAACAAATGTAAACATACTAATTAATTAATTATAATACAAATTATTTGCGAAACATAATGAAGTTTCTTGTTGGTGTTTGTTCAATCTTCATTATTTCCTTCTTCATTATTTTTGTGATAATAAATTGTTTTTTTTTTTTTTTTTAATGGAAAAAAAGGGAGAATTGCTTTGAATTGAAGAAGGATTGTGAATTGTTGAAGTTCCAGTTGCAGTTGATTTTTAGAAAATTGGAATATAATTATCGATTTTGGTACGATGCTTTTGGGCAACACATTCAGCAATCCAAACAATATTACGACATTCTTGTTCTTTTAATTTGAGATATGAATAGAAAACACCAAAATGAAATTGTTGCAAGAACGCATAGACATTAAGTTTAACTTCATGTTCAAAGAATTTATCCTCCAATGTCTTATCGCCAGGATTTGTTCCTGAACCATCAAATAGTGCTGCATATTCAGCATAATACTCAGCAACAGTTTTCACTTGTTCATAATCATCGGCACGTGCCAAGGCAGCCAAACCATCTGGATACATTTTACCACAATTGGGATAAAGTTTTGCACGATCATCCTTCGAGAGTTCAGTGCCAAATGAATTTATTGTTATAATAATAGCACGACGATCGGCTTCAAACTATAATATACAAAAAACAGAAACAGAAACAGAAATAGAAACACACAGACTGAATGAATGAATGATCGAACGAACGAATGATTAGTATGAACGGAGTACTTACAGCTAATATTTCACACATAACATCGGCAGTGGCTCCACCTAATTTCTTGCAGAAATTATAAAAGGCCTCCAAATAGGCCTTGTACAAGGTATTACGTATGATTTCAATGTTCATTTCATCTAGATCCTGTTCAGAAATGCAATCGACAAAGAATGGCGCCAATGGTGTATCCACTAAGACGGCATTATACAATTCAGCTGGCGTTGCAGCAACATGAATAGCCTCCATCTGTTCAAAGCTACCCAATGGATGACATTTGGGTATCAATTCAGATATCGGTCTTTGATGCAATGTGCCAGTAATCAATAGGATTATGTTATCGATCATATAGCCATAGGTTATGAAATCTAAGAAACTGGCTAAAGGTTCCACGGCATGATTACGCATATGCTGGAATTCAATGACCAATTTCTCACGTAATTTATCATCGATGACAGACACAGATAATGGTGATGGCTCATTGGCCAAAAAACTACCATAATCGGTACCTTGCAGATGTAGTTTAAGATCTAAATGGAATATAGAATAGAATTAAAATTCGTTTTATTGTTTTGTTTTTTTTTTTTTTCATAATTTCTCATTTATCTGTTAATAGTTTTCTTTTTCTTCTCATTTTTTGAAATACAACACCAACACAATAGAACACAAGAAAATAAGAAAAGAAAAGAAAAAAAAAATGAATCAGTGATTTTTTTTTTTTTTTCATAAAACAAAACAAATCACAAGACAAGCAAAATGTGCTGGTTCCTTATGTTTGATATAATAACTGCCCTCCCCCTCCCTCCTTCAACAACACGTTGATTTTTGCTTATGGAGTAATTGACACTGATAGTAGTAGAGTTCACACACACACATGCATATATTATATATATATACATAGATACATGCATGCATGTGTGTATATCACATGACTGCCCCATTAATGTTTGTTTTTACAGTGAAAATGTTGATTTTGCTTGACTTTGGTATTTTGGAAGTGAAGTGAATTGTATTGTATTGCATTGTATTGTTTTGTACCTTCTAAAGTCTCGCACTGGACAAGATTCAGATAATCTGATTGCTTTAATACGCCACACTTGAAGCCACGGCACAAACCCTCCAAGTAGCCACCATCAATATTGAACATAAATCCAGAACTTGACATTTTTTACTCTTTTCACACAGACACTTTTCTTTTGCGTTAATTTCTTATTTAACTTGATGACAACAATTTGTCTCTTTCAATTTTGATTTTTGCAAACTTTTATTTTAACACAACACAATTGACGCGTTAATAGCGAACAAATGAATAATAGCAAAAAAAAAGAAGTCAGTTGTAATAGTGATTTATGCTCCAAGAAAAAAATGTCTATTGACTGGATCTACACCTCATCATATGATTAGTGAGGACAAGTTTTGTGTGTTGAACAAGACAAAAATTATGCAACGAAATATTTGAAAGAAAAAAAACAACCAGTGTTGAACAAAGAAGTGCAGCGGTGCAGTGCTGCCAGGTTGCAAAACACAGGGTGTTCCTGCTAATATTCAACAAATGCTGCAAAATCAGTTGAATTCAAATGAATTATATTTTTTAATAAATCCATTCAACAATTTATTATTCATTTAGTAAAATTACTAAATATACAACAAAGAAATTAAATCAAGTCTGCTTAATGCGAATATACTTATTTATTTTTTCTGACTGGATAATACTAATTACTTGTGCGTTACGCAGAGAAATTGTAAAAAATCAGCCAAGTGTGAGTCGGACTCGGACACGGAGGGTTCCGTACCATCGCACAAGATTTAACACAATGTATGCAAATATGTACCTCTGTCTGAAGTTATGTAAAATTAATTTGCTTTTGTTTTTGTCGCAAAAGTGAAATATTCAACAGCCTTAAAGTATACTACAAAAAAAAAAATTAACCAATATATTAAAGATTAAATAACAAAGCTTCTAAAACTGTGCGCAGTGCGTATTGAAGCACACGTTTATTATATTTGTAGTTTAGATGGAGTCTTTTAATTTTGGATGAAAGTTATCATCATTATACAATATTTGGATGTCTATGCAGCAACTGATTGGAACGACTGCTGTGTAAAGTGATTTCCTCAAGCACTGTCGGCATCTTTAGATCCCTATGCATCGTAGTTCTGCGGACAAATCATGAAGCTCCTGGGATTCATCTTAGAGCCTTGTTTTGTGAAAGCCTGCACTTTTCTTATATTGTATGTGGCAGTGATTCCTCAAAATTGTAAGGCTTCACAATTTGCCTATAAATTAATTTTGTATTTGCTAACGAAAGTCTACTTTTTTGACATTAATACATGTGCACTCCAGGTGAAGTGTTTGACCAGGATTATAACAAGATACCGGACTTGTTCCATCTTAGGAAAGACTTCTAAACCGAATGTGATATATGGACAAATGCCGCGCGTCAGCGTCAAATCACAATTGGATGATTTGCTTCAGATAATTGCAATATTTTCAAGCTTGGCCAAAGCATAGAATAGGTACAAGTAATTGTTGATCCTCTCTGCTGCTTATGTGGGTGAGCCAGAGTTGTACAGAGTAAATAAGTCTCATCGGTATATGTTGTCAGCAAGGCGTTATGATCATTGAAGTTTGGCGTGTCTGCAGATGCAAGCAAATCCATAACTCTCATGTGGAAGGGACGGCCTATGCGATAGCTTTTAAGCATTAAGTATTGCTTTCCTGGGAGTACGTTTTAGATTTCATAATGTAGACCGTCTATCCATACTCTGTCAAAGACTCGTTTAACATCCAAGAGAACAACTTAATCTCAGATGTAGTAAGAAGGTGCTGCACAGCTCGATGTAGTTGCTCTGGGGTATCATGCTGTCCTAAAACCAAATAATCCAATTCGGTATGCTTTCCTTAATGCGTTGTACTATTTCCAACGTTTTATTTAACGTGCTTTTATCAAAAACTCATTTCTGGTACAATTTCCTGAACTGTCAGCCGAAATGTCTCACGAAAAGATGACATTTACGCTTCATCACCGTTGGTTGCACAACCTGCTTAATCAAACCCTTCTCAAGAAGTTCAATGAGTGCACGCTTGGCCAACAATCGACGAATGTTCAAACGTTCGGAAACCACTGAAGGCGTAATCAGTTTATACTGAGGAACTTCCATGTACAATTTCGTAGGTGGCTTTATCGAACAGAGTCTGGTTGTTTAATTTATCCCTGGACTTTGCCTTTAGACCACTTCTTCTTTTTAGTTTTACTGCCTCCAGAACCTTCATTCTTTTTTTTTGTCTTTTGCGTCAGTTTAGCCGATGATTTCGCATCCTTTTGATTGACATCGGTGAAAACTCAATGCAAACATATTCTTTCAAATATCTTGATATTTGACTTTTATTGCAATTTTTGGATCGGAACTTTTCGTGAAGTTAGTCTAGGTACTCTTCATTTAGAAATGAAACACAATGGAGTAAGATCAAATAAGATGAGACTAAACGTTTACAGCTCGATTGGTTTTGAGTCTAAGAACAAAAAGGAAAATCTCTGAGATATATTGAATCGCTTTGCTAATTCTATGCAAAATGTTTTTAAAAATAAAATTAGTCAAAGACACCAGTGGTTCAACGCATTGTAATTCTATCGAAATTGGATACATACATATGATATATTGAAATCATCAAGGAACATATTATCACAAGAAATCGGAAATGTTGTAAGCGATCTCACAGTTCGTCAATGTTTACAACTTGCAAATGAGTGTCGATGAGACTAAAATTTACAGGATTGGAAACAATGGTGCAAAATTCTTTGTAGCCATGTGACGATGATAAATTTATTTGGGAATGACTGTTGTTGACTGTGGAAGATTTATAAGATAAGACAAAGAATTGAATTTTTATCTCATGTGTATACTATTAGTAGGGAATAACGATACAAACCTTAGAATTGAAACCAAAACTAAAGTCTTACTAGGGGTAACCCTAAGCACGGTTATTTAATATGCCACGTAGGGTGGGGGGGATATTATATAAAATGGAACGCTTTGAGTACAATTTCCTACAAAATCTTACTTACTTAATGATAGTCAGTACATAAAGAGTAAGTAAATCATATTGAAAGTCAGAGAATGTAGAAAGTTTCATCCAATCTTGTCAGTATTCAGTAAAATAAAGAGATGGTCAAACATTCATTGTATTTACAAGTTTAAATAAAAAGTGACCTGTTATTTCAGAATATTTATATAATTCTACAATACACAAAAAAGCACAAGACACAACAAGTGTACAGGTGCGGAATTCATTTCACTAATTTTCGACTCTTTGAGCAAAAAATTACCTAACACCGCCCATAAGCAACAATATATGGTAAACCACATTGATTGATATTATATATGGTTTCTCGTGGGAGCAAAGGGCCACAACAAGGTTCCTCCATTCTCTTCTGTGTTGCGCCAATCTCTTGATTTCACTCCAGGTCTTGTTTGTTTTCCTTATGTCCAGGTCCAAGTTTCTTCTCCAGGACAGTGCGGGCCTGCCTCTTCGCCTGCTGCCTTGCGGATTCCAGTCGATTGCGATTCGGGTGATGTCGTTTGGATCTCTCCTTAAAACGTGTCCGAGCCAGCCCCATTTCCTCTTCAAGATCTCTATGCGTAATGGCGCTTGGTGGTTACGGGCCCACAATTCTCTATTAGAGATGGAGACAGGCCAGAAAATTCTCAAAATTTGTCTGAGGCAACGATTTACGAAAACTTGCAGCTTTTGGATATCTGAGGCAACCAAATTCTAGATTTCACAGCCATATAAAAGGGGTGACTTGATGTTGAATATTTTTATTTTCGTACGCCGTGTGATGAACGACGAACTCCATACGGGTTAAAGGGCGCCAAAGGCTTGATTGGCTTTTTTAAGCGGTTGTCGATGTCGTCTTTTGAACCCCCATTAGCAGATATAATACTGCCCAAATAGCAGAACGAGTCAATCTCTTCAAGTTCCTCACCATCGATTTGGAATTTTTAAGCGTTTGTGGTGTTGATTCGCTTTTCTTTGGTTTTACGAATATTTATTTTAAGGCCTACTTTTGCAGCAGCAGTTGTTGTATAAGAGTAAATTTCTTGTTCATATCGGCAAAAGTGTGAGCCATTAGGCAGATATTGTCCGCGTAGTCAAGGTCTTCGAGCCTTCCATTTAGCGCCCAGGTTATTCCTTTTGTTTCGCTGGTAGCTTTGGTCATTACTACGTCTAGGACAATGTTAAACAGTAGTGGTGATAATACACAGCCCTGTCGAACTCCGGTCGTAACTTTTACATGCCCACTTAGTTCTTGTTTATGCATAATTCGGCATCCAGCGTTGGTATATAGTGCTGTTATCAATTCGATTATGCTCGTTGGGACACCCATGCAGGCTAAATCTCTCCATATTGAGTGGTGGTGAAGTGTGCCGAATGCTTTTTGAAAATCGGTGGAGAGCGCCATTTTGATTTGAGCAATCACCTTGTTCACCATGCTTAGCAATGTGATTCCACGCCAGTTTTTGCAATCTGACAGATCGCCTTTCTTTGGGAGGTTGATAATGGCGCCTTCCTTCAACTCTTCCGGTAACTGCCGCGTGGTCCAGAATTTATCTATAATTAGACCAATTAAGCGTGCGCTTGTTTCTTGGTTAGCCTTTAAGAGTTCTGGTGCAATATTGTGTAGCCCAGCCGCCTTGTTGTTTTTTCGAGTTTTTATTGCATTTATTATTTCTTGCATTTCCGGGCTGGTAGTCACAATGGAGTCGATTACGGTGTGCGTTGAGCAATCGCATATGTCGTGTGCGATTTCGGGTACTGAAGACAGCATCCGAGTGTAGTATTCCTCCCATACATCGAGTTGTTTTGATGCAGTTGTGACTAAATCGCCGAGTTTTAGCTACGTTTAATTCAGCTTTTACTTGTTTTCAACGCTGTATGAGTTCTCATGTCGCGTCTGAAAACCAGTATTTTCTGTTGCGTTCCGGGTAGCCAACGTGTTGCTTAGCAACCTCGCAGAAGATATTTTTGACTATTGTCCAATCGCGACATTGCTGGGTATTTAGAGCATATGCGGCCGTTTGTAGCGCTTGAACATAGCTACTGCGTATCGATGGATTGTGGAGGTTGCGTACGTTAAATTTCCTCTGGACCTGCAATTCATGCGATTTCTCTGTTGCCGCAACTTTGAGACGTACTGTTCCTATTAAGAGATGGTGGTCGCTGGCACAGTCGGACCCTCGCTTATTCCGCACGTCTAGGAGGGAACCCCTTCAGTTTCGGCTTATAGCGGTGTGGTCGATCTGGTTATCGGTTACGTGGTCAGGTGAAACCCACGTTACCTTGTGTATCGACTTATGCGGGAACATTGTACCACCAATCATCAGGTTGTTTCCGGCGCAGAATTCCGTAAAGAGATCTCCGTTTTCGGTCATCTTACCCAAACCATGTGTTCCCATTATTCGTTCCAAGCTTCTGTTGTCTGGCCCCACTTGGGCGTTGAAATCTCCAGCATCAACACTATGTAGCCTTTGTTTATTTTTGATGTTATACTTGATAAGTGACTATAAAATGCCTCTTTTTCGGGGTATGTTGCCATTTCTGTCGGCGCATAGCATTGAATGCAAGTGATGTTTCTAACCCGGGATCGAAAACGGGCGACAATGATTCGGTCTGAGTGAGGGGTCACCCTATTAGGGCTGCGTGCACTTGTTTGGAGAGTAGGAAGCCGACTCCATTTGACCTTGGTTGGCCGTTGGGCTTACCGGAGTATAAAAAGGTTGCCTTCTGTTGTTCTTATTTCTCCAGATCCGGCCATCTGGTTTCGTTGAGTCCTAGAAAAAGTAACTTGTAGTTTAAGAATTGATACAAGAAATATGCGACCCAAAATGCAGATTTGGATCTATCAACACACCCAGGTCACTGAATTATGTGACACGTTCTAGAGTGTGATCATTAATGTGGTAGTTTTTTACAATTAAATTTTTGCGGTAAAAGGACATTATTTTACATTTGTCACAATTAAGCGAAAGATAATTTTTAGAGCACCACTGAGATAAGGAATCAAAATCTCATGAAGAAACATTTGTTGAACCGGAGATAAAATAGATAGGCATAACTTAACATCATCAGCGTACATTAAGACGTTAGAATGCTTTATGGCAGATGGCAAATCGTTTATAAAAATATTAAATAATAATGGGCCAAGGTTTCAAAAATAACTCTTTGGGTCCTAGAAGTTAGATAGGATGTAATCCAGCTAACTAACTTGGGAGGAAAACCAAAGGTATTCAGTTTTTTAAGGAGTAGGAAGTGACAAACACTGTCAAAAGCTTTACTAAAATCTGTGTAAATGACATTCATTTGATGTTGTTGTGAAAAACTACAATTAACCAACGAAGTAAATTCTAATAAGTTGGTTGTAGTTGAACGCTTCTTGGTGAAACCGTGCTGTGAAGTACTTAATAAAGGAAGAACGAAATGCTGCACCTGAGCATAAAATGATAAATAAGAAATAATAGTCAAGAGAAACGAAAAACGGTTTCTTTTGCACACAAGACAACAATAACAAAATTATCTGTATTTGTTTTACTGCCGCTTTGGTTGTCAAAATTTGCATTCTTAACATACAAGTATTTTATATCAATTCTAATTCGAAGTTAAAAGTGAAAAGTAAAAAAAAGAGAAAAAATGCATATTAAGCGGAAAAATAAATGAAACAAATTAAATATATTTTAAAAAATGTAAGTATAAAATTGAATTAATTTTGTGAGGTAAATGTGTAGAGTATTGTGGTGTAGCGTCCAGTTTTTGTGTTTTCAATAAATTGTGCATAAAAATAACAAATTCTTTATTTATTATTTTTCTTTATTTTGTTCTTCACTCATTTGTTGTATTATGCAATGATGCATATGCACTTACACATCGCACATGTTTAAATGAAGTTTTTAATTTTTGATTTTTTTTTTTTCTTTAAAACAACAGCGTTGTACGCTTATTCTAACCACTTTGAAAATTTGGTGTTTCTTAATGAACAACGTGTAATGATCATTCCAAACCCCCTTTAAAAATTTGATATTTGCTTCTCTACGCTTCACCCAAAAAAAAAAAAAAAAAAATCCTTTCTTTCTTATCTTCAATGTGTACAAAAACAGTTTTCTGGTTCAACAGAAAAAATAATTACACAAGTCAACACGATTTTTGTCACTAAGTAATAAGGTAAAAAATACTTTTTTCGATTTATACCTGCTTTTGTAGAAATGAGAGCAATTTTTCGAATTTCAAGGAAAATTACTGATTTTTTCCTTTTATTAGACTTTTATTCAGACTCTTTTTAATTCAAGAATAATGATTAGTAATAGCGTAAGAATGTAAAATAAGAAACAATCAAGTAGAAATGAGCTGTTATTATTGAAAGTGGTATAAGTCCACTTTTTCATGTTCCGAGATATTTAAGGGTTAGCATTTGCATTAATTTAAAAATATTGGCAAACGTTAATCAATTCGATGCTTTTAATGCTGTAGACATATTAAAATTTATTATTCAATAATTGTTATTAAAGTTATTTAAAGGAAACACGGTTTTTTATAGATCCAAATGGACTTATACCACTTTCAAAAATAACAAAATCAAAAACAAATATACAAGAAGAGATTTAAGTCCACATTTTTATAGACATTTCATTGAATGAAATGGTTTTGTCAATGTAAAACTTTATATTTTAAAATATTATACATACATATATGAAAATCCGAGTTTATTAAGAATTAATTTCAGTAATTAATCAAAATTACTTCAAGATTACTAAAAAAACAATAAACCTTTCTAAAACTTATTTCTCCTCTACAGTAAGCATAGTGAAGTATTAATGGTAAATATGTGGTATATAAGGCAATAAACTGATCATATCGTTATAGATCTCGAAGTTTTATACAGTGGAATCATATTAATTTTGCTGAGTTTTTAGGTCTTCCTTGCTTTCCAAATAAAAAAATTGCTTTAAATGGAGCATCATTTACTTCCATACTTGTTTTATAAAAAATATCCCTTTTAAAGCTCATCCAGCATACTTGTATTTTCACCCACTTCACAATTTCTCGGTCTGTATTTGTTTTTCCTGTTTAATATTACCTCTTATAGAGATTTGGTTGAGACAAAATCATACAAAATGAAACTATTCTTATTTTTGGTAAGTTTTTATTGCATTAAAATAGTATTGAGCAGTATACAACTGATCCTTTTGCTTTAATGCTTTTTCCACAACTCAAAAATCTCTGCCGTTTGGAAAAAATGAATGACCGGATAATAATAATTTATGGTCAATAACATTTATGTTATTATCCGCTGATTGAACAATCCTTACCCACATCAGAGCAAGCTTAATATTTCGATTTTATCATATACAGATGTCACTGTATGCTATAATGTGGGCCTGGGTTGTAAAATTCAGGTAGGAAGATGCTATTTCTTCCGCTCCTCTAGATGCTACAGTTTTCTCCCATGCATACATATGAATTCTGTTATCATGGAAATTATGAAAACCTTCATTTATATAATTACATATTTCACTTATAGTATGCAACAGTATCTGATAACTTCGGATATGGAAAGGCCTTTTGTTTATGAAAGGAAAATGCGAAACATTTATCTGGGTTCGTTGACAGAGAAATGTTTCATTGTTCTCTTCAGACTTTTCGACATACAAGTTGTAAATTTTTTTTAAATTCAAGTCAGAGCTCATGTATTGTTTATTTGGATTATTAGAACGCATGTAATGACTTTTTTCTAATATTATCTTTTACGGCGCTTGTGGTAGTCTTAGGTTCCTACTTAAATAAAATTGACATCAGACGGTAGTTGCGAATTGAAAGCTGACAAGATCAGTCTTGATATCGCGTACTCATATCAAGCACATTCACTGCGTGATGAGTATAAAAATACAATGCAAGCAAATAAATAACAGTTTAATTATATCATACAATACAAGGAAATATTATATTGTATTGGAATGGACTTATTTATTTAATGTAATCTCTCATCACATTCTCGTTGTATTATTGCCCTTGGTAAAGTCATTCAAAGTTCATCATATCTTGATGAAAACGCTGAATAGGCACCCATGTTACTCTTAAATTTGTCCAGGTAAGCATGTGGTATACGAAATTTTATGGACATTTTGCAGCCCATAATGTTTAAGTCTTCAAACATAGTTTCAATCAAATGAACTACAATGGTAGCCTTGGAATGTATTGAGTGATACCAAAAATTGAAAAAGATAATTTTCCTTTTTTCATATTTTATATACTTCGCAATTGTTTTATGTAATTTTTTTTTTAACCACAATTATTTAAAATGCATTGAAAAAATACATATATTTTCACCGTTATATTTGACTGTTTTTGACAAATTTGCACTTTTAAAATAAAAGCAGACTTTATAACTCGAAAATTGAAATTTAGTTTATTTTTTATCATCATTATTTTTAGCATCAGAATTTATGCATTAGATCAGAGAAACAATTTCAATGAATGAAAAACACTTTCGAGTTGGTTCGAAATTATGTATGTAATAAATAATTTTTATTCCTTTCTTTGTCTGAACATAGACTAGTACTGCAATCTCCTACATAATTAATATAAAATGTCATACAAACGGAAAAGCCGGCGTTATATTTGCGAAACTTCGCATGTGGCAAGAGCTACTACAATACATGATGAGTCTCAAAATACTAAAAAAGAATTCACAGGTAATAAGTATAATAAAACAAATTTTCAAGTATCGCACCATTACTAAGTAATTATTACATTTTCAGAAATCATAAATGTACTACGAAAAATAAGTGAGCAGCAATTGCAGGTGACTACTATGATTGACAGACTCACAGAGGAAACCATTTCTATAAGAAATGAAATGGCTTCCATCAAGGCAAAAGTGTGTGGAGAGCAGCCTTTATCGCGGGATTATTTGCCAGTGAAACCACTTAACACGCTAGAGCAACTTCTCCACTTTGAAGATACCATTAAGGAGGATGATGCGATGAAGAAGTTTGTAAGTATATTTTACACGAAGAATGAATGTTCTCTACTTAACTGCATCATTTACATTTTTTTAGGTATAAGAATTAATGGAAAATAGTAAAAAAAAAACCTACGATAAATTTATAAGGCAATGTTGGCGGCAACTCATTTCTGACGATGTTGCTAAGCAATTTTGTTGGCGAGGCACAGACAATAAAAAATGTGTCAGGGGCCTAAAAACAACATTGGGTATTCGAAGTAAGTTTTTATTGGTAAAAAAAAAGGAATATGTTTATGCGTACTTTGTTTATTTACGCAACTACTTTTTTTTCTTCACAGTTGCTTTCAAACATAAATTTAATTTGAAAGACGCTGACTTCGACCGAACTACCCAGAAGTTCTTCCAGTATGCTCATGACAGATCGAAAAGGATTGAGGTAGCTACTGGCAAACGCCAAAAATTGTAGTATTTTTATTTTGTTCTATTAAGTAGTTTTTAAGCTTCTTTCTGATTTCCATAGAATTGTTTATTTTATTTTGATTTCTTAGTGTTTTTTTAATTATTTTTTCTTTTATGATTGTTTTTTTTTAATTTAGTCATTTTTCTTTCATTCACATTTATTTTTCAACTTTTATAGGCGACTAAAATTCATTTTATATGTACATTAAATATATTAATGTAAATTTTAAAAAACTTACTTTATTGGGAATCTATGTGGGAAAGAATCAAAATGGGAAACTATCATTAATGATTCGTAAATCATTACAGATTCAAAAAGTATCGTTAAAGATTCGCAAAAAATATTACTAAAGATCCGTTAACCATATTTGAAAAGACTGTTACAAAAATCATAGAAAAAATATAAAAAAGACTATCTTTGGCTATGCCGAAGTTGTAATACTCTTCACGCCCCAGCTAGTCCGATGGTCTTGAAAGGTTGGTGGCTATAGTTCAGACACTTATAGTGTCCAAATTTCAAGTCGATAGTACAAAAAACAAAAAAGTTTTTCTCATAAGAACCTGACTTTTGATCCAGGGGAGTACTAGTGGTCCGAGGGTTTTGAAATTTTCATGGATGGATTTTATGGATCATGGAATCTTATAATATCCACATTTCACTATCCACTATCGTAAATGTTTCTTTTACTGCCATAAACTAAACGACAGATGATTCATTTACGTATCATTTTCGGATCCGAGCACGATAGTTTTGTCCATAAAATGCCGGAAAAACTATCACTATCTACTGGGCTTATAGATTTATTATAATTGTGTAGCCACGAGCTTTATCGTGGCCCTTTGTATGCGAAATTATTGAACAAAAAAATTAAATCAGTAATTATTTTAAGATTCACAATTTATTTAGCATAAGGAAAACAGATTTTGTTATATGTTGCTATTGTTGTTATAGGTGTTGATGCTGTTTAAAATGTTGTTGATACTGATATTGTTGTTGCTGATTTATATGGATGATGTTCGTGATGTTGTTGATGTTACTGTTACTGCTAGCGTTGTTGTTGTCATAGTGTTGTTGTGTTATTGTCGCTGCTAGTGCTGATGGTTGTAACATCACTATGTGAAGTCCGAATTCGACGAAATGCTAACAGTAACTAAACTAAGAAATCACTGAATAAAGCATGAAAAGCACCTGAAGCCGCAGTAAGTGAATGAACATAATAGGACCTTATTTGTACGAGCAAGACCTGCTTTGATGACCATTTTTTGATTTGCATAACCAAACAATAATATTTTATAATTTCTTAGAATAGAAGGCCTAGTAGCTAGTGCTCTATTGCTAATTGTTACCTATAGTATTATTTTTTTAAAAATGTATTATAATTAATTTTAATAAATAAAATACAATGCCCATATATGCAATTTTATATAATAGTATAGATATATTGTAAATATAGCTTACGCATAAATTAACTTTGGGTACGCCATCCCTGATCCTTTTTTTTTTAGCTTAAAATTTTGACGTTTCATCTACTATTATTTGAGTATCTTCAGAACTTTTGCAGGGTATCTCTGCGTAGCTCAAATCTATGTTATGTAATAAAGTGGAAGCTTGTTATGCAGAGGAAGAAGTTTTCATTTGTGACAAGATGCCAAAACATTCTTCTAAACTTAATAGAAAGTTGCCGATATTTGAGTTTAAAATGATTCTGCACAACAGACAGAAGTCAGCCATGGTAAGGTTGAGGCTCTGAAAAATTAATTTTACTATTCCGTGAGATTGACGGAGTGGAGAGGACAGTTCAATTACCTGAATCAACTGGTGATCCTGTGGATGACAACTATAGATTTAATTAAACAATTCCATTCCATTTTCCAAAAGTCCATTTTTATTTTGTTTAATTAAATTACCATTTATTTCTTGTTATTCTTGTTGTTGTTTGACTTTTTGTTATTCAAATTGAATATAAATATATTAATTTTTCTAAATGATTATTACAAATTACATTTAATTTATTTTTATTTATTTATTTTCTTGTTATTACAATTTATTAATATTTTTTAAATTTTTTGTTTTGGTTTATTTGAAATTATTTATTTATTTATTTATGTATTTTGTTTATAGTATAATAAAAAAGTTTATATTTGGTAATTGTATTTTATATTTTGTATTAATATTGTTTACTATTAAAAAAAAAAAAAAAAAAATGGAAAAAGCAAATTATAAAAAATATTAAATTTTGTTATAAAAAAGATTTAAAAATTTGCGCTAAAACTATTTTTATTGTTAGATTGTGTGTTTTTATTTTTATTTTTTATTATTATATTTTCGCTTAAAAAAATGTCGGGGTCTTGGCTTGGCTTTAATTTTCTTAATTATTGTATTTCCTATTATTATATTATTTTTTTAAAAATATTTTTTTGATTTATTTTTTCTTCTTTAAATTTGTTGTTGTTGTTGTTGTAATGGATTTTCTCTTGTTATTATAATAATTGAATTTTATAAATAGGAATCACAGTATTGTGCAAATAAATAAATAAATAAATAATTTTTGTAATTTATAAATCATTTTTTTGTTTTGGTTTATTTAATGAATTAATTCTTATTTCTTCTTATCTTCTCTTCTCTTCTTAAAATACTAATTCCCTTTATTGTTTATTATTATGTATTATTATTTGTTGTTGTTGTTATTGTTGTTGTTTTTACTCACGGTTTCTTGAACCCCGACAGGCAGTGCGTGTTTTGAAAAATTACAAAAATTGTATACTATTTTGACTTTTATTTAATATTGTAAATTTTAAATTTTTTATTTTTTTTTGCGGTTTATAAATTTAATATTATGTTATATTTAAATATACGTATAAATATTTTATATTTTTTGTGAATATATTTGTTCCTAGCAAATGCAATTTAAATTTGATTTATTTTGTTCATTAAAATTTTAGAATATTTTTATTTGTTTCTTTTGAATTGTTTTTTTTTTTTATTTATTGTTAATTTTATAAATTTATAAATTGATTTTTTTTTTCAATCACAAGACACATATGAGTGCGCTGTTTTCTTTTTCTTTTTGGATACCTTTTACACCACAAGAGATTTGATTTAATATTATGACCCATCTTCTAATCTAGGAAAACATATCAAGAATTTCTTGTAGATGAATAATTCAATTCAATTCAACTTAACTTAACAATTAGCACTCTAGCAGTTATCACCTTAATTTTAAGTCAAAAGCAACATTTAACCAAACGACACCATGCCATTCATATCATTTGCCAATCGAATACCAAGATGGAATCATGCGTTCATTCATTGATGTCAATCAAGTTCGATCGTTAAAAAGACTTGAATGAAAGAGTGAATGGCAACCGTTTACATTATTACTCACCGCCATTGTCCATTATAATGACAACTTGTAGTTTGGTTTAAATGTACCTTAAGCAAACTCAAAAAGTTTCCTTCAATTTGTTATGCTTTCGATCTGAAATTAAAAACAGGCACTTTGATTTTTCAACCATATGTTGATAACATTGCCATATATGTAAGTACTAATTCATTCATTCGGCATAGCCAAAGTTGATCATATTTTTTTTTTGTACAGGTTTTCTTTATACGTTTTGCATTTATTAAGATTTGACTACAAATGAAATGAAAACTCTTTTTAAAGAGATAAACCAGATTAGACTGATTAGATATATTCACAGTCGGACTCTTCTACATCGAATTCCCCCCATACCGATTATTTCTTTTTAGCGAGGTGATTGATAGGTTCCAACGACTTCTTTATATATAGATGAGTCCTAACTCCCCTTTAGCATAGACTTCTCTTAAGCGAAGTGATTCACTACTCGCAATACTATAATCTAATCATATAAACAAATCTGATACTAAATTTCCATCAGAGGTCGCAAATAATCGTCAAATTTTTCATTTGGTCTTAAAAATATCAGTTTTAAAAAAGATTTCTTCGAATCAGTCACTGGTTGACAACTGACTTTTTCGAATCAATCACTGGCTGACAACTAAACTTTTCGAATCAGTACATCTAAAAATTGATATGATCGGACAAATAAACCCCAAGATAGGAAAAACTCTCTTTTAAGGATTCTGTTGTGTATGTAAAAGGTAAGTATGGAAATGAATCGGTGAAACCGAATTTAATATTCTCTTTCTTTCTTTTATTATTTTGTTGGTTTTAATTTTATATACTACAATATACACATATATAGTATGTAGCATATATTTACTATTGTATAAATCGATATTTGAATGTTTTTTTTTTTTTTTTTGTTAATTTTATTATTATTGTTGTTGTTATTTTTATTATTTCTTTATATATTTTATTAGATATAAAATGTGATCGTTGTCGTTTGATGTGAAATGTTGCCATGCTCATTGTGTGTTTAGATGAGGTTTTAAGTTTTACATATAAGTACATACATACATACAAATACTAATTATATACTTAGTATATATGTGTGTGTATATATGAATGAGTGTATTTCTAATGTTTCGTAAAAAATGTTCCCTTTTTTATAATTTTTAAAATGAAATCATCTTCATCACCATTTCATCATTTTAATTAATTATTCATTCACTTATTGACATTCTTAAGATTCTTAGGGTTCTCTAATTTTCTCTTTCTGTGTTTCTTTCTTTCAATCTCTCTCTTTCCCTTTCCCTTTCTCCCCCCCTCTCCCCCTCTCCCCCTCTCCTTCTTTTCTCCTTTCTTTTACTTTCTATATCAAATGTTTTCCTTCTATATTATCTTCTTCAATCGTTGGGATATGCGTGCAGGTGTTTATGGTTTTTTGATGTGGTTTATTTTTTTCAAATTCAAGGATATTTTTGATTTTAATTTAATTTTTAATATTATGGAAATTTATAGAGTTTTAAAAGAAGAAGAGAGAAATAAGTGTACTTAATATACTTAGTAATTTCTGTAGCGGAAAAACACACACTAAAGCGAAAGCGTTTTTTTTTTTCTTTTTAATCGGAATTAAGCAAAACTTTTCTTTATTTAATGTTAATTTTTTTTTTAAGTTTTAATAATTTAAATTAAATAAAAATTGACTAGGCAACCCTGTATGTTTATATTAATTAATATATTTTAATAATTATTATTATAATATTAAAAAAAAAAAAATACAAAAAAAAAAAATACAAGAATTAGTTTTATTTAAAAATTCAATTTTGAGTGAATTTTAGTTTTTTATTTATATTTATCTTATATAATATTAAACCGTTTTAGAGACTGTTGGTAGAGCCCTTTTTTTTAACCATATACCATGAATGCATGACTTCTTAACAATTAATTGTCTCTTATGAATTTATGGCCACGGTCTTATTTTAAGACACTTTTTGATTTTCAATTCTTTTTATAAATAAAGAAAAAAAAAAATATATAACAAAATTTAATCATTTGTATATTAAATCAATTAAATAATAATAATAAAAATGAAAAGTATATACTACTTATATATTTTTATTTACTTATATATTATATTTTAATTAATATTTATATTTAGTTTTATGTATTTTGTATTTTTAAGGCCTTAAATGTGTGCCTTTCGTATCGAAAATAGTGCTAAGCCTACGCATTCGTTTAACTAAGTAAATTAAAGATTCTTTGGATTCCTTTAGGAATTCCATTCTCATTTGCAAAAAATAAAATTGAGAAATTCTTTTCTTTTTTTTTATTTAACAGCAAGCAAATTATTGACTTTTTATATAAGAATATTTTTTGTATACCCTTCACTAATCTATGTATGTATATTGTAGTAAATCTATTCAAATTCTATTCCTTAGTTTTTTCGTATAACAAACTATGACTTTTCGTTTTTTAAGTTGTATGGAGATTAAGCCGGAATTCCTCTCATCTAGTATGTAAAATTAAAAACCTGGAATTTTATAAAGAGAAATTCTCTATAGTATAATACTAGGTTATTTTCCTTTCTCAATTTCAACTTGAAAGAAATGATTTAATCTGTATCATGGAAACTATATAGAGATATAAATTGGGAATCTTTTTCATTTCATCCATTTAGTTATATTATATATGTATGTAAAAAAAAAAGAACCGATAAAATAGTAAATACATAACATACATACTCGTATGTCTCTAAGAATTTTTTTAAATTACAAATAAAGAATTTTAGTAAAACTTCGTTAAAAGTTACAAGAAAAGTTCAAGGAACAATCAACTAAAATTTTCATACAAAAGATTTAAACTATTCTTTACATTATATTATGTATTTATATTATTTTTTTTTCAAATGTCTCTAGATTAATTACATAGATTTATATATTTCTAATAGTGCAGGATATGATGTAAAAATTAGGATTGTGATTCATAAAAGTAACATATCAGATCGGGGGTTTTATAGACCCTCTAATAAAAACTTGAAATATAATGTTAAATCATATAAAATTGGATTTTTAAAAGAAATAGTAGTTTTACTCTTTGTTTTTGGAAACATTGGAGATATCGTAAAGTTTCCAATAAAAAAAGGATCTTTAATTAATTACTATAGTTGCCAATTTTTTATTCAACATGTTTCAGTTGGATATCCCCGATTACTGGAAGATATAGTTAGCCTTATACATATTAGATCTATTGCTACAAAAAATAATAATTTTCATTAAAATTCTTTGCACTTTTCAAATCAAATCATTTAAAATGATCCTAAACATATGGAGTTCAGTGAACTGATAGGACCAATAACATATACCAATAATAATAATTTAAATTGGAATGATTAGACGAATGTGAAATATATAAGCTGCTTTGCATAATTCAATCAAGTTCTTTACCCTACTGCAAGCTATAAGAAGACACTAAACAAACATCTGGAACTAATGGTGTAATTGGATTGCAAATTACTTATATATAGTGACTATATAAAGGTATGATGATTATTCGATTTTGAATTTCTATCAAATAAGATTTCCTTTAATTTAAAGTAAAAAAAAAAATTTTAAATATTCCTTACTGATGAATTTCTTGGGTTTTGACATCTAATTATTTATCATTCTATCTATCATATGAGTTTGGAAGCATCTACATATTTAATGATCCTACATATAGAACTATACTAGTACATATGTAGTAACATAGGTATTATGGGCGCTTGTTTCTATCGAAAAAAAAAAAAAACAATTCTTAAATTAGAAATGGAACAATTTGGTCACAACTTGTGTTAGAAAACTTGTTTTTTTTTTTTTTTTGTATATACAGATTATACCAATAACATATAGCAGTATTTTTCCATATAAAAGTATCTATCATATGTGTGTAGCAGCATAACTTCCATAAAATTGATTTTTAATGGAAAACATTTACATTTCTTAAATACAAAATGGAACAATTTAGTTACAATTTGTGTTCGAAATCTTTGTGTTTTTTTATATAAAAATGAGATTAATCAGATTACAATACCATATGGTATTCACCAATATATGCATAAAACTTCCAAGAAAATGTATTAGTTAACTTTTCAATTATAAAATAGAACAAAGAATTTTTGTTTTGTTCTCATCATTTATCATCATGATGATGACTTTTGTAGTGTGAAGGGTATTTAATATAAGTACATGAAAGTGAAAACATATTTCAAAAAAATTGTGTAGTATATAATTAAAAATAAAAATAAAAAAATGCCAATTTTGTAAAATAAAATGTTTATTTTTTGTTTTTTGTAGTGTTATAAAATTTATTTACGTTTCAATTTTCTTTTGTTTTTCATATATATAATAATAAATGGGTTTATTTATATATACGTATAAATATGTATATAAATAGATTTAAATTATTTACTTTAAGTTCCTATTATTTTAATTAAATAACACTTTAAATAAAAAATTATACATTTATAAATTTATTTATATAAAAAAAATATTGATTGATTTTTAATTTTTTTTTTTTTTTTTCTATGCAGTGCTTACATTATTTTTTTATGTATTTTATTTTTTATTTTTTATACAGACACCGACAAAAATATTGATATACATACATAGTGTGTTTAATAAGCGATTTAACATTTATTCTCCATTAATTTCTTGTTTTTTTAAGCTGTTTTTACTTTTACTTTTACTTCATCTTCATTCTTAAATCATATAAAATTTGTATGATAAAAAAAAAAAATATATAAATAAATTAAGAATTTACTTATACGTTTTTAATTTATTATTTATTAAGCACAACAAATTCGTTTTTTTTTTTTTAAATTTGCATTTATTTTTGTTAAATAAAAAATATATCAAAAATAAAATAAAAATATTAAATAAAAATAATTTACTAAATTTAAAAATAAGGATTGAGAAAAAATATTCTATGGACGTTTTTAAAATAATTGTTAACCTTTTTATTTTACTTTTCTATACTATGATATCCTTCACTGAATATTATAAGTTCTCCAATATTTGGTGTAATAGGGGAGATAAATGCCAGTTACGAAAATAATATATTTTAATGATAAAAATGGGCAACAAGGCACAAAGAGGGACCGAACAGGTATGTACTTTATGATCATCATCATGATAATTTATAGAGTTTATAGATCGTAATTTAAATAAATGGTTCTTGAACTTATGTAGTTAATCATGAACAAATCATATTCAATCGCATCAATATGCCTATATTTTCTTATGGATTTAAACTCTTTATAAAATTCACAATACATAAAACAATTAGTAAAAAATAGTTTAAATAAGTCCCACCAGGGTACCGGGAACTATAGTATCGCTTAATTTGGACACTAAGGATAAACAATAGAAAGTTTTAAGTTTGAAGACAATAATATTACATTTGGGATGACAAAAACCCATATTAGACACACCAAATTGAATTTGTAAATATTGTATTACATAAATCATAAGATGTTCATCAAAGAACAATGTTTAAGGATACAAAATTAATTGATTTCTAAAACCTCCAATCGGCAGTGTCGTTGATTTTATAAATTTGTGAAGGATACAAATGAGAACTTCGATTAAACCGAAGATTAACATTGATTGTTAAATTTTTATTTATTGTTAATTTTTTGCACTCACCAAATAATTATTTTATTAATTTTATTTTTTGTTTTAATAAATTTTATAATAAAATTTTGAATAAATTCAAATTATGAATTCAATTTAAAAAAAAAAAAAATAAGAGCATTGCATGCATTCCCAAAATTACACAAAGATTTCAATTTATTTGAGAAATTCATTTATCTGTGAGTATTTCTGAACATTCTTAATTAATTAAAAAAAAAAAAAAAAATTAAAATATTAAGAATTCAAAATTAAATTACATTTTATGCAAATAGATTTTGTATTATTTCTATGTTTTTTTTTTTTTAGTGTATTAAGAGGAAGAAACACAATTAGTTGGGCGACCAAAAATCAAACATTTCTTATTCAGTCAATACTCGTATGCAGTAAAATAATAAACTGATTAAGTTAACAATTGAAGTTTCTTCTATGGTTTTTAATATTGATAGTAGAAGAATGTAAGAAAGAAATACTTTAGATTACAGAGACCGAAGTGAGGCAACCAGCCATATAACGAATTGAAATTATTTTTGATATATTCAATTGTAATCAATCAGTTAATAAATTATGTATATAATCATAAGGATTTCTTATAATTTGAAAAATTTCATTTGATGACCAAACATACTTATGTATATCAATACCCATTAACCTATCCAGCTTTGGTGGTAAAATCATGAATTTTCTGTTGATGAATAACTCAAAACTTAATATTTACTACTACTTAGTTGGATGGCTCTTGAGACTTAAGGCAGCAGTCAACATTGACCACTCAATACACCCAAGTCAATATCTTTTTCGATGGTGTCTTCCATTTTATTAAGTAACAATATTTTATAAACTAATCATTTAAATTAACTGGAATTTGCAAGAATCACTTTTGTTTGGATTTTAGTAGTACTGTCTATTTAAACTATTATTTCAGTGTTGTAAAATACATAATATATTTTATGCTAAAAATTTTTTAAAAAATATGAGACAGTGTTTCACTAATCATCCGATTTAGCTAGAACTTTAGCAGAATTGATTTTTATACAAATTGTAGTAACTTCTCAAGTAGAAATCATTATCTTAGTGTTGTAAAATACAATAAACAATTCAGAGTGTAAAAATATGAGAAATTGTTTCTCTGCTGAATAAAAAACCTTTCAGGCAATTTACCTGGAACTTAATGAAATTAATTCTTCTGTATTCTTCTATTTAAATCAAGCTATAAATATGTGTAAGTTACTTCTTAGTTTCTTTGTAAACCACAAGAAATCCTTAAATTGATTGATTTAATTTTTCTAATTGCATTTTTTCCCCTCGTTTACATTAAGAGAAAATTATTGAAATGAAAGCATAAATAAAATAGGGTTTACTGGGAAAATAGTTTAGGTAAAATATTTTAGATAATAAATGCACACAAAATACTCCACAAATAATTAGTATATATTAGTAACATTATTACAAGATAAAAAGGAAAAAAAGAATAAAATAGAATAAATAAAATATTGAAAAACAAAAAATTGCTTGACATAAATGACTAAAAAATAATATAAATAAATATGCATACATAGCCGTAGTACATAATTAATTATTCATTTTATTTATTTATATTTATATAAATGTATCTAAATACACACAAACAAACAAACAAAGAAGCGAATGTTTCTTCTTCGTCATTTTTCTTAGGTTTTTTTTCCTTTCTTTTTTTATTTTTAATAATAATAAATAATTTTTTGTTTAATTTTTTTTTTTAAATATATCATAAATTGTTTTTTTTTTTTTGCGACAAAAAGGCTTTTTTTAAGTTCATTGAATTTCAAGATTTTTTTTGTTTTTCTTTAATCTTTTTTGTTTAAAGCAAAGCGAAAATTAAATTCATTTGTTATGTTTCCACATATTTTCATTTTATTGTGTTTTTTTTTTTTTTTTTTTTGTTGGTTTTAAATTTTTGATAAATATTATAATTAAAAAAAAAAAAAAAAAAATGGGTTAAGTTTTTAAAATTTTCATTTTTTTTGTTTTGTTTTTCATTCACATCTAAAGCAATTTTAAAATTTGCTGCGTTCGTTCGTTCGATTCTTTTTTCTTGGGTGTCTCTATGTAGTAGTAGTTAATAGATCTGATTTCCTTCGTTCTTGTTGTTGTTTGTTCTTTGATTTTATTTTTGGTTATATTTAATCATGATGATCTATCTGACCAGAACTTAGACATATGTTGCAACGGCTGCTGTATTTGAGGTGGCAGTATTTGCATTATTTGCGCTACCAGGTGATGAGTTTGTTTGGTTTGGTCCCGCTACGCCGCCACCACCACCACCAACACCAGATGAGGAGGCAGCAGTTTGACTATTACCAGCAGCCGCCACTTGTGGTTGTTGATGAGCAGCACTTGTATTATTCAATGGTTGTGGGCTAACCGGGGGCTGGAGTTTGCCAGGCACATATTGACCTATGAATGAACCATCTTCAGTGAATTGACCTAAAGAAGATTAGAATATAAAAAAAAAGGAATTCATTAATTTCAAATTAGTTTAATTATATTGTATTGTTAAATGCATGGAAAAAGAGAGAAAAATGATATATTGATTAAATTGTTAATCAGTTAATTAGGTTGTGGGCGGAGAATTAGATTAGTGGTGTGTTATAGAGTTTTGTGTAGTTTGTCATGATTATTATTATTTCTTGTTCGTTCAAGAATTTGATTGCTGTTTGTTGTTTTGTTTTATTTTATTATAATAATATTATTTATACTATTGTTAGGTCTTTATTTTTTAATCAGTGTGTTGATAAATGTTAATAAATGAACAATTTACTACTTTTTGTTAGAATTGTTAAAAAGAAACTGGAAAAGGCAACAATTTTAAACGAATAATTTCACGATAAATAAGATTTACTTATAGAAGAAGATTTAAGAAAGCAAAGTAATCGAAAATAATTAAGGATACAAAATTTATTGATTTCTAAAACCTCCAATCGGCAGTGTCGTTTATTTTATAAATTTGTGAAGGATACAAATGAGAACTTCGATTAAACCGAAGATTAACATTGATTGTTAAATTAATCGAAAATAATTAAGGATTGGGAAAGAGGAGGAGCATATTCTAGGACATAGGTTCTTAAATTTGTATAATGTAGTCTACTAATCAAATTCAATTTTTACATTGGACTCATTAATTTTATCATATTAGGTTAGAAATGGTTGGTCGGCGAGTCCCATGTTGTCTCAACATAAAATTAAAAATTATTTCTATAGAAATTTGTGTGTCCTATGATTTGAATTTAAACATCATCTTTAAACTTTTAAAGAACTTTTTCTGTTTATAAAATGAAAATAAAAAAAATATATTTTAAAAATCATTTTGATTTTGTCTATATCAAAACATCTATCTCTGTCGTGGCTCGATCCCTGTCTTTATTTCTACATTAATTTCGGTATATCTTTGTTTTTCTTAATTTTTTCCATCTGTCATATTTTAACAATAATTCACACATTCATATATTTTCTTTTACATTCTTACACTTTGGACCATTGTGAACAAAACTAATCCGTCGAGCCGTTATCAAGTGATGCGTAACTTGTATGAACATGTTTTAGATGGAAGTCGGCACGGGTTCCCGGTCATAGAATGAGCTGATTTTTTTTACTGAGACTATATATACAAGTAATAAACATAATTACATACAAATGTTATTGGTCTAGTCTCTTTTAACATACATCTATTTTTGTCTTTGCCTTTGTCGTTTTCCTTATATGAATCTTAGGGATTCAGTACTTCTCCTAATTTCTTTCTCTGGGTCTGTTTTTTTCGATTTGTTTATGGTTGCGTTTCAATCTTTGTCTCTGTAATAGTACTAGCAAAAATGTTCTATTTTCATTGCACCCAATAAATCTAATATTTTTAACATTTCTTTCATAGTCTCTGTATACATCGCTATCGTAGTTTTCATCTCTATCACTGTCATTTTTCTTAATAAATGTTGGATAATTTTACGAATCTCTCGGAAGGCGTATTGCATTCCAATAATGTCGATTTCGTTATTGGTAAAATATTGAACATATGAAAATGTAAATTTAAAGTTCACAGAGCACAGTTTAACAAAGTTGTCAAATGTACAAAATTAAACCATCAACAATTTGACAGAATCCATCACATCCTGAAGAAATGAGTTTAGCAATAAATACAAATGAGAAATCCTCAATTATTATCATTATACATAGTTACTATAATCGGTCCCAAATTTTGAATTATTTCCATATGATAAAGTTATGTGAATACATCATGAATTAAGCATGAATATTTTTGACACTTAGTAGATGAGATTTGCAAGGGATGGTTATGTGAAATGAGATAAATGATAAAAAAAAAGAAGAAATTAAAATTTATCACTTATTCACTATTAGATCACTGCGCTTTATACTACAATATATTAGTTGAATAGAATAATATAAAATATTGAATTCTTCATTTCCATACCAAATGAATCTTTCTTTAAGTTGACCTAAGAAATGGTCAAATGATCAAGAAAGATAGAACATGAAATGCTTCTAATGTTCTAGATTTCTATTTAAATTTGTTTAACATTTGGTAATAGATTTGAAGTTGGATTTTTTAAATGAATTTAATAACAGCTATTCAAGTATGTTTAAGTTAAATGCACTGAAATAGCGATGGAAGAGGATAGAATAATAGAATTGCTTATTGAAATCGACACATCCATGGAATTTGGTGACCTCTGCCCACCAAAGATTACTTTCATTAAACTAAATGTATAAGAAAAATATTTTCGTTTTGTGAAAAGTCCAATTATTGTTGCCACTTAACTACATTTTTAAATAATAAAAATAATAAGAATATAAGAAAAGTTAAATTTCATTAATAAATTAAAATTATTTAGAATAAAAAAAAAAAAATAAAAAATAGTATTAAATAAAATATTTAATTTAAAAAAACCAAAGATGTTTCACATCAATAATTAGTAGGTTAAATTAAAAAAAAAAAATACAATACAATACAAACTTTACTGAAAATTTATAAAAAATCATATTAAGGAAAACAATATTTTACTTACAATAACTTGAAGATAGAATTAATTAAAAATATATATAACGTTGACACTAAATTTCATGTTGAATTTTTTTCTTTACTCTAATAAAGCATACAGAAGAAGAAGAAGTTCCATAATAAAGTGATAAATAACTTAGTAACAGTTTAAGCTAAAATTTAATACAAAATTATAAACATAGATAAATATGATTTGATATACTAAGTATCATTCAATCAACATCATTAACACACACAAACAACACTTAATAAGTAGTCCCGGTAATGAGAAGTACTTTTTTTTTAACTATAACAAATGTCAAAATTTGTTAGAATAATCAAGAAAAGTCGACCGACCATTAATCATTTCAGAGTAATGAATCAAGAATTGATCCACTTATTTATGGAAAATAATAATAATTTCTTAAACAAAAGCAGCAATGATTAAAAAGTATTTTGTAGTTTCTGATCCACCAATCAAATTTGCTGATTTTTAACACTATGGCTTAATATAATACCCACTATACCTATGGTGGTCCGAATACGGTCGGTATCTTTACTATAATAAAAAAAAATTAAATTTGGATAGTTAAGTGTTGTGCTCTTCGTATTTTGGGATGTGGAAGATATGTCATTCATCAACTATATTGAGAATGAAAGAATCATAATCATCATAGAGAGCCAAAGTTTGCAGAATGGCTATTACAGCAATGGATCAGAAACATTTGATTCTTTTTACTGTCAAGCATTGTGGTGCAGTCAATTTGAGGGTTTGGGATGCTGGAGCGTAAGTTAAGAAAATATGCCTCCAATCCTGAAAAGGAGGCTGAGGCTTTTAGAAGAAGCGGCACAAATAATGCGATATGGAAAATTTAGTGTTAATGCTTGCAGGTAGTAATAGTAGATGCACAATTATAAATTTAAGATCTTTTTTTTTTTTAAATTAATAAAATTGGATTTAAAACAAAATCATAATTTTTGTTTTTCATATTAATTTTAGGAACTCGTCAGGGCGTAAAAATGTTGGTTATATAGAATTTCTTCTACTAAAACTCGGGACTTGATTAAGTGATGTGTTAACAATTTCATGTGATTCCCGAATTTGACAATTACAAAACAGAAGCTACTCATAAAAATGCTAGTAAATAAATAACTAAATGAAAATTTATTATCATTTTTATTAAAATTATTTTAACGTTGTCAAAATAAAAATAATACTAAAAAAAAAATTAATTATATATTCGTTTTTTTTTTTTAATTTTATTATGTAAATTTATTTTTCTGGTTTTTCTTTTTTCTTCATATAAAAATTTTATATATAAAAAAAATTGTTTCTTTCATTTTCATTATTAAATACTAAAAATTATGAATTAAATAAAACAAAAGAACTTAAAATAAAAATAATAAAATTACTCGTTCATTGAGGAAAAAAAAGTGGAAAAGATATAAAAAATAGTCTAAAATAAAGTGTTACAAAATAAAAAATCATATAAAAATTCAAATACAAAAAAATACAAAATACGATTATAAAACAAAATCAAAATAGAAAAACAAAATAAAATTCCATTGCTTCTATATTGTTTAGGATTTCACGCGGTTGCTCTATCGATCAAGAAAACGTTATGTACTCTAATAATAATAAGAATAAATTATACAAGCAAAGAGAGAGAGACGGAGAAAAGAAAATTAAACATAAAAAAAAAAAAAAAAAAAATACTCATACATATTTCAAAATTCTATAATAATAAAAAGAAATTATTACAAAACAAAAGAATTTAAAAAAATACAAGTAAAAATATTTAAATTAAATTATTTAAATTTAAAAATACACGCGCAGCTGCCTCTTTCTTTTATGCATTTACTCTTTACTCTCTTTAATTTTATTTCCTTTCCTTTCATTTTCTTATTCATTTTTCTCCTTCATTTTGTCTGTTTTTATTTCATTTTCTTATTGTCCTACAGCGCATTATTGTATTTTGTTTATTTGTTTTGTCAATAATCAGTTTCTTTTTGTCATTTAAAAAATTAATAAAAATAGATACATGTACAGTTGTTATTTAAAAATTATTATTGTGCTTTATCTTTTATTCCTTACTATTGTTTTTTCATCATCTCATCCTCATCTCTTTTCTTGGCAGTAGTTTTTCCTTTTTTATTTTTATATTTATATATTTATTTTCATCATTAATTCATTATTCATTTTAAGCCTCGTTTCCATTAATGAAAAAATATTTAGAGCCCATCTCTTTTTTTTTTTTTGCCTATCTGTTCTGTCGGTCGGTCTGTGTGTGTTTGGATTTAGAATACAGTGATGACACTCTAAACAAGATATCTGTCATCTTCAAATGACTCTCAATCTTTCTCCTTGGAATTCTGTGATTGGGAATGCAGATTTCCTCTTCTGATGGCAGGGAAACTAAAATGTACTCCTTTTTCTTCTTGTATAAAGTTGCATAAGTGATCCCAATGGGGAAAGAGCCGAAAGTCTGATTAGGTTGTATTGGTTTGGTGAGTCACCACTGTATATACTAAGTTTGTGTGTGTGTGTGTGTGTGTGTGTGTGTGTGTGTGTGTGTATAGTTTTGGAAACTAAGTTTCTTCTTTTAATTTAATATGTTTTTGTTTTATTTATTTTTTAATTTTATATTATTTAAAAAAAAAAAATTTTTTTTTTATATGATTTTGCAAATCGTTGTTGTTGATGTGTGAGATTTCTTGTTGTTGTTGTTGTAGTTGCACTGTTCATATATATTATATATATTTATTAATTTATACATAATTAAATCAAAGTCCTTTCCGTCCATATTGGCCAATAAATGAGCCATCTTCGTTCATGCCTAAGAAGTTTTGTGTTTGTGTTTGTGATTTTTCATTTTTTATTTTATATTTTTTTTAAGAATTCGTTGGTGGTTGTTGTTGTACATATGTGTGTGTATGTGCAGTTGTTGTTGTTGTTGTTGTAGTTGGTGATGGAAATTAAACAGAAAAAGAGAAAAAAAAAAAAGAAATAAAACAAATCCATTAAAATAAATTGAATTCACAAAAAACAAAACTCTAGAAATCAATCAATCAATTAATTAATTCTAAAAATAAAAACAAATATTTTAATTATACAAAAAACAAATATTTTAATTCTTAAAAAGAATATATAAAAAAAAAAAAAAAAAATAAAAGCAATATTTTTTTTATTATTTTTATACACATATAAATTATAATATGTATATATGTATTTTTTTTTAATATACATATTTATTATAAAAATTAACACATGTTGCGATAAAAACCGCACGCACGCACGCAAGCAATGATTGTGTAAAGTTTCGCGTATATTGCGTTTGCTTTTTGCTGGTTTTTTCTTTTCTTATTTGAATGTGTTTGCGTGCGTGCGTGCTTGCGTGTGTGTGTGTGTGCGTATGTATGTGTGGGTTGTATGAAGCGTTTTATGCGCGTTTTTCAAGCGTTTTGCGCGTTTCTTTCAAATTTGTCTTTGATGTTGTACTACTTATGTGAAAAAATAGTTTTAGAGCGTTTTGTATACGCGTTTTTCAAGAGTTTACGCGTTTTTTGTAACGATAAGTTTTTGTTTTTGAAGCGGTTTTTTTTTTTTTTTTGTTTAAACAACATGCAAATTATTAAATCAAATTTGTTGTTTAGCATTTAAGCAGCAAAAAGCAAAGTAAAGCGTCCCAATAATAATAAAAAATAATATGATTTAATGGGCACAGAGCAGCAGCAGCAGCAGCAGCAGAATTCATTCGATTCGCTTTTTGTATGAGAGTTTTTTCCACCAATTTTTATATAAATTTTATATTAGTAGCAAAAAAGAAATGAAAATTTGTGAAATAATATTAAGAAAAGCAAAGAAAATAGTAGTATCTTTAAACTCATATAAACTTAGGACAATGTGCGTGCATATAGAAGTTTACATACTTTTGCTGCAATAAGAAATATTGTTTCGTGATGAGGAGAAGAAATCAAATCAAATCGAATCAAAAAAGGAAAAAGACAAAAAACTTAAGGAAAAAACTAAATTTTAATTGTTGCTGTTGCTATTGTTGCATTTGTTGTTGTTGTTGTTGTTTGACGAAAACGTTGATTATTTAACTTTTTTTTTTTTAAAATTATATTTATGTTTTTATTTTTTTGTATTGTTACGCGACACGAGTGTCTCAACGGCAGCGACGAAGGCGTTTTCAGGCAACGGTTGATGTTGTTGTTTATGGTGGCCAGCAACGATGGCCGGTGGTGCTTGTTGTGTGGTGGCAACAAGGCCTAAAGACACATACACATAATAATGATAATAAATAAATTAGAAAAAATAACAAAATAATAATATAAACGATAAAAAAACACACACACAAATAGAAAATATTAAAAAATCAAATAAAAATAACAAAAACGCGTGAAAAACGCAGCTTCACTTCATTATCATCATCATCATATCACCATCACAGAGAAGGTTGATTTGGTTGGTTGGTACACAATTGTGCATTCGTCCAAAATATTGGTCGATTTTCGCGAGTTCGCGTTATTTACTTAACAATATCGATGATCGAACTCACCTGTATCACCATCGCCATACTCGGCCATTGAATCGGTATCACTTTCAACACCTGGCTTATTCGCTGAACTGACGGATTGGCGACCAGCGCTCTTATTATCCAAACTAGAAATTATGGTTAGTACTGAAAAATATGTAATACTAAATCGATTATTCGACACTTACGGCTGTGAGTATTCGTGGAAGCCACCCTCGTCGGGATAGTCACGTCGGCCATTCGCCAACTCGCGATCATGGACATCGTATTTGCCACCGCGGTTGCGTCGTATTATGCATATGATTATGAATAAAATAATGATGAAGGCCAATGCCAACATCATGCCAATGAACCAACCGGCATTGGCGAGATTCTCATTGGGCACCTTAATGGGACCCTCGACTGTATTCGTATCAATTTCACTTGTTGCGCTCTCAGTGAAGTAATGTCCGTCAACGGACACAACACGGAATTCGTAAATTGTATCGGGATCAAGGCCACCAATTTCCTGATAGTCGCGATTCTTTTCCTCGGGTGCACTTATCCATTCAGTTTCACCCTTAATTCTATAGAAATATAAATAAAATATTAACACATAATTTATTATAATTATAAAAAATCGATTTATTTTCCAATGCAACAAACTGTTGGATTTCAATCCCTAGTGAGTCTAAATCCCCTGCTGAAACCCTCTACCGACTGAGCTGGGCACTTAAGTAAGAATTTGATGTCCTTGGTCTTCCAAAAGATCTTCCCAATAAGTCATCAAGCTCTGCTGGATTGTCCCCAACCTCACGATATTTCAAGAATTTTCGGGCAAACTTCGCGTTAAAATTCTTTGCAAAATAACTGAACAAGAAATTGCGCCGATAAACTTCATGACTTGGGAAACCAATTAAAGGACCATAAACTTATTATTTGGTTTTGGTCTGGAGGTGCATCTTGCAATTTGGGTTTCACTAAATTTAACACGGCGCTCATCCTTCCGTGCAACGCCGCCTTATCATCATCGGACAACAACAGTCTTACAAAATAAGGTAAAATACATAGGTCTCTTCCTGGATCAAAGGCTTAATTTCAGTCAGCATATTACGTCGGTGTTACTTAGTTGTCGAAAGAAAATAAAAAGCCTTCACTGGTTGCTCAACTGGAGAAGCTCACTCTCTCTCTCCAGAATAAGCGAACAGTTCATGCCCAAATCACTGTCCCTGTTTGAAGATACTGCATGCAGATTTGGGAAACTGCTGCTAAATCCCAACGGAAGAGAGTGCAAGTCTTGCAGAAACGCTACATTACATAGAGACATAAATTTGGCAGTAATTGAAGACCAGATCGCCTTTCACACAAGCCGATATACGTAACGATCCTCTGTTGGCTCACAACAATCGTTTGGTGAGACCGCTGGCAAGGCAACCTCAATCCGGTTGGCAAGGCAACCTCAGTTGGTTGGAGCAGACAACGCCTTACGCGCAATAGGCGGCTTACTGGTTTCCCATACCGAGTGAACCGCATTGCGAAGATTCAATTTGATCTCTGGGAGATATAGATTCTCAATGGCTCTTTTCAAGATATGCTCGAATGGTTTTCAGTACACCTTGGTTCACTCACTGGTCGTTCACCATTACTTTGACGGAAATATACTGTCGGCCTGAAGTCGTTTATTCCGAATATAGCAATCGTGGCTTGAAGGGACTCATAAGAATCAAACACAGAGAATTTGTTGTATTAAATATTCTACAACTTGACAATAATTCGGGTTTATCGAAGCTTACATAATTTTTTTCAAAATAAAATGCATATAATCTGTGGTTTGAATAACTTAGGAAATATTCAATTTTTTCGATACAAAAACTCCGACACATACGATAGATTCAAAGAATTATGCATGGTAGTACCTACATCAAATATTGGTTGGCTAAGCCTAAGCTTTATACAAACTTTAATAAAAGCAAGTTTTTAAAA
Organism: Amiota mariae; assembly: GCA_035041805.1. NCBI lineage: Eukaryota > Metazoa > Arthropoda > Insecta > Diptera > Drosophilidae > Amiota > Amiota mariae. Next base: position 328,384 of record JAWNKV010000456.1, on the reverse strand, counting down.
CAAACATTTTTAGTTTCATTTGTATTTAGCCTATAAAATAAATGTAGTAACATTAAAATTTCTAAGTGATTTTTATATAGGAGATACTACCTCTTCCAATAATCGAAGAGCTATGGTCATTATTATATTAGGGAGACTTCCCACAAAACTTTTATAATGTACTATAATAATTATCAAAGATAAAGATTAAATTCCCATTATTTTTTTTAGAATTTTCAAGGTAAACATGTACGACATTGGGTTTATTGATATCCCAAAACAATACTGACATGGAGTATTCCGTAATTGTTTATTTTGTTTTTTTTGTTTAAAAATGTTTTACTAACCTGTATTTGGTGAAGAAATGTGTGCCCGAGTAGCCTTCAGTGCTGGGTAACCAATTAACGCGGAACTTGGCTAAACCATTGTCAGATGGCAATTGTTCCCAATTGAAACCAGGCACTGCAGGTTTTTGGATCTCATCAGCCAATGTGCGTTTCTCAATGTAGTTTCTATCACAAAGATCAAAGATAAAATTAGATTAACTTCAATCCAATATCGGAATTGAATATGATTACAAATCATTTCACACTTACTCTGTGCCTTCACCCATTTTAGTTGTTGCCGTTATGGAAATCCTATATTTGGTATTTGGTTTTAAGCCAGCCATTTTCATGCGTGTTATGCGTGGATCTGTGATATGTGGATCGTACTCACGACGCTCGCCAACATAGCTTCCCTTGACTTCTTCATAGTAGATTTTATAACCAGTCAATTTGCCATTGGGATTCAAAGGTTTCTTCCATGTCAACCAGAATGCCGATGAACCCAATGGGAAGGCATCTAATGATTGTACAGGTGACGGTACACCTTCTGGTGTATCGAAATCGATAACTGCACTTGGTGGTCCATTGAAACGTCCATTATAGGCAAGGACACGTGCGAAGTTCTTTGAGTCGGGTTTGAATTGTGTTACCAAAGCCTGATTGGAGTCACCCTTAACATGTATTTCACGTAAGCCTTCTTCACCTTCCTTCTCAGTCCATGTTTGGATTTTATAGCCCTTGAAGTGACCCCTTACAGACTCAACACTTACTGGATTCCAGCCCAGATATGCTGATGTAGCACTTGTCACTTGGATCATACTGAAATTTGTAGGCGCATCCAATGGACGATCCTCTCCTGAATAACCAACAATTTCTTCAGCGGCAACATTTGATTCACCACGTTCATTGATAGCCACGACCTTAATGAGATACTTAACAAAGGTCGGTTGATCGCTGATTACCAAATTATTCTGATGCCAATCATAAATATCCTTATTCTCCCAAGCCGCAGCTGGTATATCACGTTTCCAAGAGACACGATACTGGAAGTTTGGTGCGTTATGTTCGATTTCAGGCATTGGGGTCCATGAAATGACCAAATTATTAGGTTCAGTGCCTTGGCCGACAACATTATCGGGATTCTTGAAAGGCACATCGGGTTGTGTGGTACAAACTTCGCTATGGCCGGATGGTGGTGATGGTCCAATTTTATTGAATGCAATTACACGGAATGTATAGTTGGCCCATGGTGACATGTCGATGACAAAACTGAAATCTGTTGAAGGCACCTTCTCATAAGCAATATCCCAGGAAGCTGGTGTGAATGAGGTATTAAATTCGATTGTATAGTGCAAGATGGGTGAACGATTGTCACCCTGAGGTTCCCAAGAAACTTCAGCCTTATTGTCGCGACATGAAATGCCAATGAGACGTGGAGAATTTGGAACATCCTGAACAATAAGATTGGCCGATGCTGTCGCTTCATCTAGTTGGGTACGTGCTACGCAAGTATATTCGCCGGAATCCAATTCAATTGTCTTGGCAATTGTCAATGAATTGTCATTGGTTTTTACAAAACGGGCCTCAGCATCAAAATCAATCGCTTGACCATTCTTCCACCATTCAATCTCAAGATCCAGCGTATCGTCATGGCGTTCATTACAACGGAATGTGGCTGATTGTCCGGCAGCAACTTCATAATTCTGAGGTGGTGCTATGATCTGAGTTGCCTCTTTAACCACAAGGGTACCATTGGCTGTTTTACTGCCAAATTTATTTACTGCACGACAAGTGTATTCACCAGCATTGCTAAAGGCAACCTTTTGGATTTCCAAATCTCCGGAAGGCAATGTATGGAAATTTCCACCAGTGAGTTCTTCATTCTTTAGCAACCACTTTACTTCAGGCTTGGGAGCGCCAAAGACACGACAACGCATCGTTACGTTCTTGCCTTCGACTGTGGCTTCTTTACGTGGAGTTTCTGTAATCTCTGGTGGCAATGCAAGTACATTAAGATAGACATCCTTATAGACATAGCCAAGAGAATTGGTAGCGTTACAACCATAATTGCCGGTATCGGTCTTCACCAGATCACGTACAATAATACGATTATTTTCAATAATGCGTCGTGGATTCGGTTCAGCAAGACCAATGGGTTTGCCATTGTGTATCCATTGAATCGTGGGTTCAGGATAACCAGCTGCCTCACAACGGAATTCAACAGTCTCATCTTCGGCAGCATTTTGTACTTCTGGTTCACTTGTGAAATATGGTATGGCATGAATTTTCAAATTAATCGAATACGATTGGGCATTACCCACACCGTTCGAGACATCGCATGTATAACTGCCGGCATCATCAAAGTTTGCATGACGTATAACTAGAGATTTACCATAATGTCCTTGTGTTATACGATCACTCCATTGTATCGGTCGACCATCCTTACTCCATACAGTTTGCGGTAATGGCGTTCCACCATAAATACAATACATTTCGACACGTTTACCACGCAATGCTACTTCATTTTTACGCGTCACATATTGACGCTTGGGCGGATGCTTATTCTGTGAGGCACTAATACCAGACTGTTTGACATCAAGTAAGATCTTGTTACCAATTTTGTACTCATTACGGAAGACAGAAGTTGCGGAACAGGCATAATAAAAATCATCGGAAGCATCTTCGCGTGTCACATTCGAGAACCAGAGTGTACCCTCGGGATCGAGTGTCATACGTGAATTATTTATCGATTTAATGCTGCCATCCAATGATTGTTGTATCAGCCAATTCACTGTGGGCTTTGGCCAACCATCGGGTGCTTCACATTGCAATGAAAAGGGTTCACCCTCACTTGCTTCAACAGTTTTGGCTGCTTCATCCTTGAATGCATTCAATTCAGCTTTACGTACGAAAACCGAATTTGATGTAGCAATACCAAACTCATTCTCAGCGAAGCACTGATACTGGCCAAGATCTTCATCCTTGGGTGAGGTTATGACAAGTGTACCACGACCGGGTTGTTGCAACATTCGATTGTCATAGGCTTGCCAATCGAATTTTTTACCGTTCTTAACCCATCGGTAACTGTAATGAAAAAGAAAAGAAATAGAGAAACATGAAATCATTTATTAAATCAATCAATCTGTTGTTGAAGAGATGAAGTGAAGAAATACTATTATGATTCCAATGAAGAAGTGACATAAGGTCAATGGCCACACCAGGACAGGTCAAACAGAGGTCAGTAGCTGTTAGTAGTAGGTCTTATGTTCTGTTTTGTTTTGTTCAATTCAACTTAACTTACTATTTTAACTCATACAGATCCAGAAAAGTAATGAACATCTTTTACACAACTTAAAAACAATTCAATTGATTGACCTATTATCATGATCCCATCGGATTGTTGGACAATCACAGACATATTCATAGTATACCACCAGCATATGTACTTTACTATTCTGTACTGATTGTAGTACTTATTGTGTATCATAAGAAAAGAAGAGAGACCAAAGCAAGACGTGGGGCGATAAAGTGGTCTATGGCTACTTGTTAGCAATTGACTTGATTATGCACTCAATAGTCTTCGTCGTCAACCACAAACTGAGGCGTATCGTCTATTTACGCAACGGGATATAAAATATATTTCATATCAATGAAAGGTAAAGTAGACGGAGGAGCCAACCAACCAACACAGCAACATACTTATGTACTAATCTACCAGGCGCACTACATAAGTAGTAACTTTTTTTAAGTAAATCTTAAGACATTTCGCATTACATGAATTGAATGAGTCAGTGACTGAGCATCAATTACGAGTTTTTCAAATCGGGATAATTGAGGCATTATAGGAGATAGAAAAAAAAAAAAAAAAGAGAGAGAGAGAGAGAGAGAAAATAGAGAGAGAGAAATAGTGAATGCTGTAAGCAACGACAAATTCATTTCCTGCTTTTTGTCTTAATTGTAATTATTAATCAAAAACAGAAATGAGAGGAAACACAAGATTTGCGAATTAAACTAATTGTCATAATTAATATGATTATGCAAATAATTAAAACAAAAAGCGACCAGCGCGCCGTCTGTTGAAAGTAGTAATTAAGCAATGATATACTTACATACTTCTAATAGTAGTAAAAGAAAAAACCTACTAAATTGCATAGATAGATGATAGATTAGGGACAGGGAGGTCTCGATTCTGCCTATTGTAATAAACCCCTTAATTACACCCCCTTCTTCTTCTTCTTCTTCTACGAAAGTAAGTCTGCAATTTCTGTTGGTTCTATGTAATGGTTGCCTATATATCAGAATCTGGTCCAAATTAGATCATCACAGGGGCATACTAAATGTTCCAATTGGGCAGATATGACTTAGGGTTAAGTTATTTTGGATCAAAATAAGCGCATATCCCTAATTAGGGATTGAACGTAGCATATTTCATTATCAAAAATGAGCTTTGCTATAATTAACATTGCTTTCTTTTTTATTTGGATCTCAAGGGCAACTATTTGAGCTGTTTTCAGGGTTTCTAAATTGCATACATTTTTGACTTGTTAGACTAGAACTGTCTATCTTTAAACCAAGCAATACAATAAGGTGACTTTCCAAATTTAAATGGATTTTGAAAAATTTAAAATAAAACCTAAATTAAATTTAATTAATACATAGAAATATTGTAAGAATATCGTTATTGAAACTATGTATGGCTAGATAACCAAAGATGGTAGAAGAAATCCAAGGACTACATAAAATGAAAAACCACTGGTATAGTATAATGCAATATTTAGAACTAAAATGTAGAAAATGTGCAATTTTACTCAAGTTGCACATTTTCTTTTTTCTACAAACATAAATATTAAATAATTGTACATTTAAAATAAGGATAGAATATCACACAAGGGAAGTGTATAGGAAATAATATTGAAGTTAATGTTATACCAACTGTTATATACACTTCCCTTCAATATAGTTTTTACTAAGATCTAACTGTCAAGACTCTCAGCTCTTTTACGAAATTCATCAAGACTTTGTCAATAAAAATTAAAATTGTAATTGAATGTTATGAATTGCCTCTTTTTTCTCATTTATGGATATGGTATTCGAAAAATAGTACATATTTACATAATATAATAGAGGATAATGAATCCAAAATTAAACGATCCGATTGGGTGATGTAATAATATTGTCACATAAAAACGTTTCTCATTATAGATACTAAAATGGTTTTATTGTTCTAGGATTGCTTTTCCGTAGTCCCGTAGTTATCTTAAACATGACTATGGTGGTATGGATCCATGGGCCTAGACCACACTCTAAAAATATGTTACAAATATAAAGAGAAAATTGAAATGCTCTTAGTTCTTTTTATTAGTAAATGTAAACATTCTTTGCAGAATATTTAAAACAAGAATGCTAGCAAACCATGCAAAATGTGCGACGTTGCAGCAAATGGTGTATGAAGTGGAATAAGAAAAAATAAAAAATAACCAAGAAACAGGAACGTAAAATGGTGCCAAAGGAGCAACAACACGAAGCAAAAAGCAAAGGCAATTCAAAAAATTACTACACTACATTTGGGGGGGAGGGGCCAGGCCAACATATAAATATACATAGGTCGGTTAGTCGGGGTCGTTTAGTTCGTTGAATAGTGGCAAAACTAAAACAAGGAGAAACATGACAACGATGACGCCGACCATAATAATGATGATGATGATGATGAAATTAGAAAGAAGCAGGAGCAGCATATGCAGCAGAGCGTAGCGAAAAAGCTCCAAATTGCCTTTTGACATGTTAGGCAGCACAAAGAGAAGAGAAAACACAATTGTGGAAAATGGGGACAGGGCAGAGGGGAGGTAAAAACCCAGAAAATAAAATACATAAATATTTTAAAAACAAATGAAAGGCAGGCAGGCTGACAAACACAAGCTATTAGGCTTTACCCAAGCTGCGTTGAATGTTTCCCCACGACAACAATATTTTGGTTTAGGTTAAGTGTAATAACATGGTTAGTAGTAGCATTTTGTGGCAGGAATTCATTTCATTTATGCATCCACATACATATATCAACAACAACAACAACAACAACAACAACAACAACAAATATAAACTTTGACAAAAAAAAAAAAATAAAAAATAAGCACAAAGGACATGCAGACTGCCATAATCATCGTCTAATGGCCAAAAATGTAATAAAAAACAAGTAGAAAATAAATGAAGAAAATGTGAAACCAATAAAAAATGTTATGAAATAAGAAGAAGCATGGTCTGTCGATGCATTAAAAAGAAAGAGAGGAAGTAAAATCTATAAAAAAAAAAAAACAAACAATTTGTTAAATGCATGGAATTGAAGAAACTAAGGAAGTAAAGAAGAGGATAATACTTAAATGGCTTAAGGTAAAGCACAAAGACCAAACTATATGGGCGGTGACTCAGACAATAACATGAAACCATCTACTGCCACTCTAATAACCATCCATTACTTTCTTTCAACTTTCAATTACTTGTTCGTCGTTTTCTTATTTCTTTCCATTTGCTGATGATTTCCAAATGAAAGCATATATAATAACATAAATATGACGTTGCCATTTGATATGTCACGCACATTTTGCATTGAATGTCCTTTCTGTGTGTGTATTTTTTTTTTGTCTTGTTTCTTTTCTGCAATATGTTGTTAAGTAGAAAGTCGTTGGAAATTTATCCATCATTCAATATTGATATGCACCATTAAAAGGACATCATACTTTACTTCTTCATACTTCCTCTTTTACCATTTTCTTCCTCATCAATTTCATTTATTTATTTGATTAAAAAAAAAAAAACCAACAGCCATGACACATGAGCTGCCATCATAACAATCATCATAAACAGCAACTCAAAGAATTATACGACATTTCGATAAATTGAAATAAAATAAAGATAAGAAAGAAGAAAATTTGATTATCATAATCCATACAACCTTTTCTTACTCAATAAGTTAAAAAAAAAAATATGCTTGAAATTTTCATTTATTTTAATTTAAATATTAAAGAACTTGGTAAAAAGGTTTTATCATTTTATTTATCTTATATAAACGTTTATTAATATTTTTTAGTATATCAATTTACCTTTTTTCTTATAATCACAAATGGAAAACAAATGTTCATTTGAACTTTTTACATTAGGAAGAACTTTTAGGATTAAATTTTATTTAAATATATGAATTGAATTTACTCTATTTGTTTCTATGATTTCAGTTGTATGCAAAAGTTTTAATACAAAATTTTGTATAAAACTTTATCCATGTTGAAGCCTTTTTCGAAATGATGTTCTTTAGGTTGATGGTAAATGCAATATAAAAACTTCTATTCATATTAACTGAAGAAGAACTTCAAGTTAGTTTTACTCAAACTAATATTGTTCTTATTGTTGTTTTTCATCTCTAATCTTTTGCTTAAAATTTCATTATGAAATGAGATGATTCTGAATTTTGTCTGTCAAACAATCACCAAGGATATTATGTATGTAATATCAAACTCACAACAAAAACACTCAATATGTAGAAATACATACATACATACGAAAGTGCTTAACTTAAACATATAGATACATAAAAATGATGGAGATAAAGATAGAAAGATATTGAGGCTGAGAATGAAAAGAAGACTATTCTTCTAATATCAAATACACTTACTTAAACTTTATTTTTGTACTTAAATTTTATCCTGTGCTTGGTTGTGTAGAAACAGCAACAAATCTTTATCTTGTCTCAAGTATAATAACGTAGCAACAGTATTATGTTAACAATAAAACCCACTTAAATTGTTAAACAAAGAACAAAAAAAGCACCAAACTTAAGTGGGTAGAACCAAACCAAACCAACCCAACCCATCCTCATCCTAGTATCCCTGTCTCTCTATAGATTTGATTTCTAATTACTAAGTACTCAAGTGTCTAGTAAACAATCAACTAAAAAGCCATTTATTTAAGACTCTAAAAGTTGAGATTGTGCACTCAGATTTAATGAGGATGAGAACTCTAAATATGTTCGTATAAAGAAAGGAAAGCAATTTTGCAAGAAAGTCAAATTCTACATACAAAAGACAAGTATCTTAAACAAGTGTCTGCTTTGTTTCTGTGTTTGAAATGACATTCTTTTTATTACTCATAATTATATTATAATATGTATTATAATAAGAAATTTATGCTAGAGGGAGGAGGGGAAAATGATATGAAATTTATTTGAATCTACTTATATAGAAAAAGATGAAAAAAATGCATGCAAGAAATATTGTTTTTTGGAACAAATAATTTTGCATTTATGAATAATTCTTTTGTTTTATTTTTGTTATTTTTCATGAATCAGCAAAGATGATAATGATGATTTAATTTCAAATGAATTTTGTGTGATTCGTCACTGGTTTCTTGTAAGAAGCATTTTATTTAAAAAGAAATGTTTCATTTTTTTTTCTTTTTTTTTTTCTTCTAATGTATGTTTTTTTTTTTCTTCATTAATTTTTTGAAAATAAATAACCTTTGACTTTCACACAATCGGCTAATTGGAACTTCATTACATTTAACTACTTACAAAGTAACTAAGTACAAAGAAAGGAGAGAGGAGGATAATTTTTCTCTGGAATTTAGCATTTCTATGTAAGGAAAATTACAGCAGAAACTTCTCGAGTGCTTGTGAGAGCATATGGATATCAATATCTATCAGAAGCAACAATGGTTTCAACGTTGGAGATTTTGATTTTTCGATAATTCATTCATCAAATCATCAACCAGCAATTTCAATGCAAAAGAGCAATCCATGTCCATGGAAAGTTAGTAATAATGATATTAATATCTCGTGAGCTTAGACAAGAGTGTTGATTGAACAATTCGATCAAATAGTCATAAGGGATTTCTATTGAGAATAAGTGAGAGAGACAAGGCTTAACACACAACATCAATTAATTTTATCTGAGATAATGACACGTTCGATGACATGTGACAAGAGCCGTCAAGCCAAATTTTTCTCATATAAGTACTTACATTCTTTTCACCCATTTTTTTATTATCTAATTTTTAATGACATAAGAGATATTTTTTTATAATTGTGCATATCATGGTTAACAGGGATAATGAATGAAATCAATGATAAAAATGGGGATCCCACGTTTAGTGATATGAGGTATAAAAAAAAACATTCCGATTAAGAAATGTAACCAGTGATAAAAATTCGGTGCATTGCAATTATTTTAAATGATATTTTATATGTGTACATGTTTGAATCTTACAGAAAGATTCTATAAAATTCCTTTACTATATTGATAGATTTTTTTTTTTCTTTTCTTTTCTTTTCTTTTCTTTTCTTTTCTTTCACACAATAATATATTTATTCTTTCATAAAAATAAATATACTAGTAGTAATATTACCATGTTATGGTGTCCTTCAAGTATTCAAGTATGTATGTATGTATGTATTTTTAATGGGACATTTTCTTTGGCGCCATAATTCTGTAGTGACTATAAGAACACAACAATAACAATTCAGAACAATTCAAACAAATCTATACTCAACTCAAGTCAACTATTCTAATGGAGCTTTAATGACAAAAGTCAAATGTCATTAAACACTGATGTGTTTATATGAATGGCTGACGTCATCCATATCTAATGTCTATGACATTTAACCCTACGAAAGCAGGCAGGCAGGCAGCACTATACACTACACTGACTGTGATAATTGTGTACATTTCTCTCCCTTGTGTACCATTAAAAATTGTTGAACACTTCAAAGTAATTCATATTAGACCCAAAGACAGACAGACAGACAACAAATAGTTAGATAGACATAAAACACAGTTGATAAGTGGTAGAAAAACGACGATAAAAAATTTCTCAAGGCTTGTCTACCAGTAACGAAACCAACTTACCCAACTTTCCCACCCTGAATGATGATGCTTCTTGTAATTTTAAAACTTTGCAACACTTCAAATGTGTATTTAATGAGTACAACAAACGTCAATTAAGTTATTAACGGTATTTGCAAATGCGCGTGAAAGGAGAGAAAACTACAACTACAAACTACATAGTAATCAAGGGAAGAGGAGGAAAGGACCATTAAGTAGATGATAAAATTTTCCATAGACATGAACAACAACTACAACAATAGCAACAGTTGTGTATGTGTTGCCGGTACTTTAACATAGAGAGAGAGATAATAAATCTTTTTCTCTCGTATGTAGCAAATATGTAGATACATACAATACTACGATTAAACTTTATTATCCTTTAGTACTATTCTGGGTACCTTTTTATGATGGTAGGATAGCATTTGGAAGGACTCCTAATAATATTAATTAAAAGACGAGCAGAGCATCTAATGCATAGATTAGAATCATGTTAAAAATGGTTTTTCATTCGTATGTTCCGAAATTTCATTCTTTCTCAATCTTGGCTAAGAAAAATTAAGTCAAGTCAGACAAGTGCTAAGGGACATGATACAGACAAGATACATGACATGAGACAAATTAGAAAAAGAGAGTGCGCGCAAAGAGAGAAACATACAAAAAGAGAGTCCGAAGTTCCCACAAAGGATAACATTCATACAAAATAAAGTTCTAACTCAAACCGGCGGCAACAATTTGGGGTGGTTTTTGGCCAACAAACACAAATTTGTATGAGTCATCATCATCGTCATCTTAGTCATCATGCGGGCGAGAAATGTCTATCAAGTTTCCCATTTCATTTATATTTTATAATATATATATATATATTTTTTTTTTTTTTTTTTTTTCAATGAAACTGGAGACCAATTGAATAGAATATAAACTTCTTAAACTCCCACCATAGCACATCACGTTTTGTGTCTATACAATATAAGTCAAAGGGACTACGACAAGGTGCAGCAATTGGAAAAAAAAGGAAACCAGAAAGAAAATGAATAAAAAAAACAGAAAGCATAAAGAATAAGAGAAGAAAAAGTATCGTCGTAGTCATCATCATCTTTTGTAGATCTGAAAACCCTTAAAAAAATACTTATTAATGAATGAGAATATGCGAATGAACAAAACCGACACCAACACCACAGGTTAACTTTTGTTGACTTAGAATTGTTCAAAGGGTCCCACAGACACAGTTCAGTTAAACTCTTTTATTTTTCTGTCCATTCAAATAAGTTATACCAAAGGTTTACCTGGTTCCTCTACTGAATTGTAAGGAGTTCTTTAATTTTATTGAACAACATATCTTTCTTTCATCCCAATCCTAGGCATATTGCTTCGTTTGTGACACAATACGATGAAACTTTTAAGGAATTTTCTAATTTTATTTTTTATTCTATTCATTTTTTGTAATAAACTTTGTTAAAAATAATAAATATTACCACCAAAATTATCCTCTATCGTCTTCTAATAAATAAAAAAATAGTGTTTTGTTTGTTCGTATGTTATGCGCTGCCATACCGTTCATGTGATTTCATTGAAATTTTATGATTGTGTATGGTTGGTTCCCGGCTTGAAGATAGGATAGTGGATTTGGTCTCGATATTCAAACAACCCCAAAAACTATACTAAAAAAAGGACTTTTTCGATTGGATTTAGCCCTCGCGAAGGCGTGTCGGATACGCCAGAGGATGAGTAGTTTAACATCAAATTTGACACACAGTCTGTCACAGTTTAAGAACCACTGCACTAAATAAATTCTCTTCTCTATCTACTCCCTCTGTTACTGCTTTTTTTTTTTAGCTTTTGGACAAAAAAAAAAATATTGTTCACAACATCAAATGTTGTAAGGAAAAGAAAAAAAAAATATCATGAACATTTGCATTAAATGAGTACTGCGTGCCCCTTAAGAAAAACATGGCGTCATCTCGCCATGTTCATTATTATGCAATAGCAATTGCAGGAATAGGAGCAGCAAAGCAATGCTAGAATTGAGTAAAGGAATGTGCACTGTTGTTGTTATCCTTGTTTGTATGTTCAGGTATTTTAACTCGTTTTTAAATTCCTTTAGGTTGGTTGGCAAACAAAAAGGCCAGGAGAGTTTTATTGTTAATGGTGGTTAGGAAAAAGGAGTCACCAGCCCGACCAGAAATTACTTCTGGAGCTGCGGCTCCTAATGGTATAATGTTTTTTGTGAATGCGTGCGTTCTATTGCAGTCTTTCCTATTTTTAATGGTCGCTTTCTCTTTTCAACTAACTTCATTTAATATTGGCTGCCATTAACGGTATTTATATATGACATGGAGAGAGATAGAGAGAGAGAGAGAGAGAGATAGAGAGAGAGAGAGAGAGATTGATGGAAGGATGAAGCAATGGTGGTCACAACAAAGTGTGGTCTCATCTTCTGTTGTTCTGTGAGTATCTGAGTGCTTGTATGGAAAATCAATAAATGCGTTAAGTAAAATACATATGTAAATACTTAAACTTTTATTACTAAACCGATACCCTCCTATTCTAACCTACTACTTATAATAAAGAAAATAAAAATATTATTTATCGAAAAAGAATTACAGATAAATTTCCTATACACATAGTATACAATTTTGGGGTTAGGAAATTGGAGAGTAAAACAAAACTTGATTACGCAACAAAATTTAATGACAAACAACAAATTCATTGATGATGAATCATCCAATCCAGTTCCAAACCATTCCAGTTTGTCCTCATTCTGCCTTCTATGAGAAAAAAAGGGGAGTAAAACAGAACTAAAATGCTTGACTGATTGCTATCAAGCATGCGACGACAAACAATCAAACCGACAGACAGTACAACCAGTGGGCCAAAAAAACAGACAACGATACAAAGCAAAAGATACAACAAAATTTTTGTCAAAAAAAATTTAGCTGCCGGCATATTACTACATTATTGCATTCTACATGCACCCTCTTCCTTTTCTTAGTCTACAAACAATAAACACAGAATAAAAAAAAAAAAAAAAAAAAAACTGACAAAAGGACCAAGATAAATTTGTGAAACATAAAATAATGCAGACAAAGTAATAAAAATACAATGAAAACAGAAAGAACAAATATTATATACAACAATATGATAATATAATCATCAAAATGAAGAGAAAAACTGTCAGTTAAAAGTTATGAAGAAATTGTTTACTATTAGATTTGGGAGGAAATAATGTTCTGGTCCTTTTCTTCTTTTTTTTTGACCCAATTCTTTTCCAACTTTTTGAATTATATATTTCCGTCGGATACAAATGTTTAGAACAACAAAAGTAGAGCGCCGATCTAACGATATCCCCTTTCTAATCTAAATCATTCCCATTCACAATTTAAGAACAGATGCCCAGGCATTTTAAACATGTATCTTTTTCATACTACATGAGCATGTATTCTGTATAGAAACTCTGTTCTTCGTTTTTTTTTAACTCGTCATTTCGGCCATTTACCGAACCCAATATTTGCTTTCGATAATCAGTTTGTGAAGCATGATTATTGTACATAAAGAAGTCACCTTTCGGAAATGCACATTTTTTGAGTTTCAAAAAGGATTCCACTATATTTAAACTGATTTGCTTTTTTTTTTTTTTTTTTTTTTAATTTAATTAATGAAATCTTATTGTTTTCAATTCATATATGAATCGCAATACTTAAAATCAAAATCATACATATTGTCAGTCAATGTTCTCTTGCTGATAAAGCTACTTGAGTCAATGTGTTTTTTTTTAGTTATACAAATACTTATATGTAATAAGTATATAAATAGTAGAAGGATATGAAAAGGATAATCAATGAAATCAATAATAATAAGAAGTTCACCAAACTTTTTGTAGGCGTCTTTAAAAAAGAAATCGAAAAGAAAGTTTTTCTTTTTTTTTTTTTAAATAACAACAAACTTTGATGAACAGTTTGAGGAAGGAATATAAATAGCAAAAACTCAAAAGGAAGAGAAAAGTAAATGTCAAAATGGCATTAACATTTGTGTTAGTGTCATTGACTTCTTTACTTTCAGTTTGTGGATGTGTGTGTGTGTGTGTGTGTTTGTACGTATGAATGAATTTCCTGTTTATTGTATCGTATTTTATTGTATGCTTTTAGGCGCGTCTTGTTTTATTCTTGAGTGAGTTGTACACGAAGTACCTTACTATATACAAGTAACACCCATTTATTTTTTTGCTTTAATTTTCAATTTGAATTCAATTCATGGATAAATCTTTTGAAATTTCTTAAAGAAACCAAAGAAGAATGATATTTAATTTTTGAATTTTTTTTGTATGGGATACCAAAGAATAATGGAATAGGTAAAATTACATTTTGTATGAAAGAAGTATCTTCCAGTAGTTGGAGTTATTTGAACTTTACCAGTTATGTACGACAAGGAAATTTGTTGCTACCATGAACATAGACAAGGTTAAAGTGATTCTCATAATCACACCTCATTAAACCCATAAACGTTATGGAATCTATTCCTCCTGTGATGTGTGTATAGTAAACAAAGAAAGACAAGATTTCATATATGTTACTAGATACCCGCACAGACGTTGACCTGCCTCTCCTTCCCTGACCTGATGAGATGTTTGACAAAGACAACTTGATTGATTTTAAAAAATCACATTTTTTTTTTAATTCTCCGGCTATGCCTTTGAGGTTTTATGAAATATCCTCTTTTTTTTCTAAGCATTTTTCATGAATCACTCCCTCCATTGGGGTAAACCGTATGTAAATCTGTTCTGTAGTTTTTGAGTTTATCGCATACAGACAAACACGGAGGAGGACTTTGAATTAAGTTCAAATGACGAAATATTAAGCTGAATTAATTATATGCCAAGTCAAATTTTCTATGTCTCTCAATTTATGAGATATTGAGTTGAATTATTTCAATTGTAAATGAATATCTCTATGACAGTAGTTAATTTAGATGAGATATCGAGTTGAAAGATTTCCAATACTATACGCATTATGAAAACGAAATCTATTTTTTTTTTTTTTTTTTAACATCTACTGAATTCAAACATAAGAGAGCAAAATATCGGACAATCAAATTACATACTTTATTACTTATATGATTGTCTTACAAATGGGAAATGGATCATTTCAAATTTAAAGTTTCATTTAGATTTGCAGATGTGAAATTTTAAGTTTCGTTTTATTTTTTAAATTTATTTCAATATTTTGTCTTGTTTCTCTAAGTATATCTATAGTTTTTTCAAGGGCAACAACTTGAGTAGCATAAATCAACATGTGGTTTTTTTTTTTTTTTTAAGTTTAAGTATATGTATGTGTATTCATCATCATATGTACATACATAGTTTCTCACTAAAAAGAAGATTATGCATGCTTAACTAAAGAAAAATGTTGCATATGTTGATTAGTTTTACTCTTTTAAAATAAAAGCATACAAAAAATCATTTAAAAATAGATTTTAGTATGA
The DNA here is from genome assembly GCA_035041805.1 of Amiota mariae. Taxonomy (NCBI): domain Eukaryota; kingdom Metazoa; phylum Arthropoda; class Insecta; order Diptera; family Drosophilidae; genus Amiota; species Amiota mariae. The sequence goes on along the minus strand of JAWNKV010000456.1, from coordinate 312,738 downwards.
GAAACTTGTTTTTATCACACACAATAATTAATTATACATTATGACACCCAACAAAATGTTCATACTTATGAATTTTTTTATACATATGTAAATACATACATAATATGTATGTATGTTATAAGTTATATTTTGATTTAAATACTTACTATTGTATATATAATAATATGTTAGGATAAATTACAAATACAATTTGATGTGTGTATTTATTTATTTATAACATAAACTAAACCAATTAAATTTAAATCTCTTGTGTATCTGATATAAAATAATTTCTGTACAATTTACATTAAATAAATACAGATAAATAAAGCAGATAGATAGAGAAAAAGATATTTATGAAATGTTTAACCGTTATAAATGTTCAAAGAAATATGAATAAAATTATTTAATTAAGTTTTTAGGGTTCCGTACCCATAGGGAGCTAACGGGACCCTATTACTAAGCTTTTTTTTTTTTATTGTAAATATTTTATTTGAGATTAAAAAAGCTTTTAAATATTTTTGTCTGAAAATTATTTAATTGCAACAAAAAATCAAGATCAACTTAAAAGAGAGAAAGAAAGAGAGAGAGAGAGAGAGATAACTATTCAACAATTCTTTTTGCTATGCCCCATTTGTGAAAGCTGGCATCTTTGGGGAAACCCTAGGAAATGCATATTCAATACCATGGGCCAAGAGAACAAAGTCTTCCAGGCAGAAATACATGTATTAGAGAAGACTTTGAGCGTGCTACGGATAATAAGCACATACTCAACGCATTTGAGTTCAAATCAAATATTGTTTGGGACTGCATAATATTACTCAAGATACTAGCTTCAAATAACTATGTCAATATTATTTGGATACCTGGACATAGTGGGTATCTTGGGAACAAAGAGGCAGATGAACTCGCCAGAAAAGGAGCTGGTAACATACTCATCCAGAACCATTCTGCGGGCTGTCATGGAGTTCCACAAGGGCTAATGCCAAAAAATGGTTTGTTGATAAATCAACAATATTGGGTTAATACTGAAAATATTAGAGGAACAAAAATAGTAACTAACACGGAAAGACGTGAGGGCTCTTTAACTGGTCATTGCAGACTGTTAAAACATCTACGCAATATGCGTATCAGTCACAAAAATCAATGTAGTCTATGTAATTAAGAGGAGGAAACAGCAGAGCATGTGCTATGTGAGGGTCTAATCTGGACCAGATATCGGGGTTTCCAGTACATGGAACCAAATGAAATTGCAGGTTTGTCTCCGAAAAGGATTCTGGAATTCTTGATGAATACCAGAATATCGAAGGAACTGTGATTACGAGGGTTGTCACAATAGGGCCACTCGTGGCCGCAGTGACGAGGTGTACTTAATTGCTGCCCTAATTTTTAGTCTAATCTAATCTAATGCCCCATTTATGGATTTAAATATAACAATAAAAAATCAAAAACAAAACGAGAAAATTATCTGAAGATTTCTACGTATGGACAGACAATTCGATCATCGCTCTTCTTTTCTCAAAAAGTACGGACAATGATTGTCCACCTCTTTGGTTAAGTAATATTTTGAGGAACAACTCTGTTCTTAATTGTTTGCATTTTTAAATTGAGTAACGTTTTATCAATTTGTCTTTCATGAAGCATTTGTGTGTGCCTCATTGTTTGGATAAGATTGAATATTGTTTTTGTTTGTTTCGTGTAAGTCCAATTATGTACTTTAAATTGGTGTCAAATAAATCTTCTCTTCATATACAATATTAGTTTTTTGTTTGTTCGTATATTGTACGCTGCCAGACCGGGTATCTGATTGCATTAAAATTTTGTGAATGTGTATGGTTGGTTCCCGTCTTCAACATAGGATAGTTTTGGTCCCGATATGTGTCCCCATTTCGGAGATCAGGGATATTCAAACAACTCCCTAAAGTATACTACTATGATACTTAAACTATTGTTGACTTTTTTGACACTGAAACTATAACAGAGAGAATATAGCAACACCGGGTTGGGTAAGCTAGTACTTAATAAAGTAATTAATTAATTCATACTTTGAATTTAAGCTGCTATTTGTATAACAATATAGTTAATGACCGATAATCTTTATTTATTTCTTTTTTATTCTGCACATGAATCATTTCTCGTTGTAATGTACATATTTTGATGATTCTACATAAGAAAATCATATATTTGAGATTTTTCATAATGAAAAAACTTACTAAACTGTTACTTCGAAGTACCTAAAATTTTATTGCAATTTAAATCAGATTGAAGAGATCAGGGACAGCGACAAATCGTGATCTACTTAGGTACATGCTATTTTCTCAACACAAAATGTTTGTTTATTAAGGCCACGATGAGTAACCTAAAAATTGTTTCGGTTCATATTTTTTGTTTGTTTTAGGATTGGTAATCATCCTTTCTTTTGGAATTCTTTAAAAGATAATCTCTATCCACAAAATCAAATCAATTGAAAATTTCTTAAATCTTATAAACTTCAAACACAGTAACGTCATATTTCTTTGATCAATTTATAATTTCAAAGCACAGTAACATCCTCATCATCGGATGGAGATGTTTCTCAAGCGTTACTAATGCATTTTGTATGATTACGAAAACAAACTAAAAAACTAAACGAACAAGAAAAATTATAATAAAAATAAAACAAAATCATTAAAAAAAAAAAAAAAAAAAACTGTTGAATAATTCAAACAAAAATAAGAAATTACGTTACAATTGCATGACAACATTTTTATGACATTATTTCGTGGTTCATATTTTTATTTTTGATTATTGTTCTTATTTTTATTTTTATTTCGATGATTAATAAAGTGTCTTCTTTTTTAAAATTTATTTTGTTTTGTTTTTGCTTTCTCCTCATCATTTTTAATGCAAAATACAATAAATGAAATAAAAATAATAATAAAAGTAAGTCGAGTATGACAAATGCAATGCATTGCAGCAGCAATGTCGCCCTTCACTATTACATTCATATCACAAGATACACAAATACACATATAGTACACTCCACTCTCTACTCATAGTCTTCGATTTTCTCTATCATCATCATCATCACTACTATTACTTATTAATACCGCAAACCGCCACCATGCATTCTAATATTTTACAGTTATTTTATGCATATACATTACTATATCTACCCATATCTATCTTTTTCTCTCTATCTATATGTTTGTCTGACAGTGCATAACAAATTATAGTTCGTTATTTTGTCTGACTCAGAATTGTGATATTGAATGTGAAATTATTAGATGAATAAATTCTTAAAAAAAAAAAAAATAATTTGTGATTCTTTTATTTTATTTTATTTATTTTGATTTTTGAATTTATATTTTTTTTTTTTTTTATATATCTATAAAACCATTCTGAGGAGGTTAAGCAGCATCAATAAATTTGTTACCATGAATTGGATGATATTGCAGTTCTATGGATTATTATTTTGATAAAATAGATAACAAAACACTTCAGTAAATGTGAAAGGTTCCACCTATGAAAATTTAATGCTAGAATTTTTCGAAATTAAGTAAAGTAAATTTGATTACTCAAAAAAAAAAAAAAAAAAAAATCAGCTCGGTATTTATTAACCTAATATTTAATACTATACTTTATATACAAGTTTAACGAGCATTAGCTACTAGGGCCTTCGACTCATTGAGAATTTAAAGTGCATTTTAATGGCAATTAGGCATATTCTCTCTGGTAATTCATGCGTTATAAATATCTGATAAATACATTTATATAACCCTACACTATGCTACACATAGCCAAATGTGAAATAGTTATACATATTATATTTTTTTATTATAGTTTTTGATTTAATTTTTATTATTTTGTAAAATTCATTTAATTTCATATAATCAATTTAATTGTTTTTCCTTTATTTTTTTGTTATTATTTTTATTAATGCTACTTAATAATTTTGTTGTAATTAGACTCTCTCCTTCTCTCTGTCTTTCTCTATTACGTGCCAAAAACAATCAAAACAAATTAAAATGCATGAAAAAATGCATGATAGGAAAAAAAATATGATATACATATGAAAGAAATATGATAAATAACAATTATCATCATTTGTAGTAATTGAGACATTTCGAAAATTGAAATCAAAACAAAACAAAACAAAAAAAAAAAAATTGTATTATGTAATAATAATAATAAAAATTAGCAAATATTTCTGATATTCATTCATAAATAATGCATGCATAATAGTATAATATTCCATCCAATCAATCCACAATTTTAAACCACAACAAAATTAAAAAGAAAAAAACCATTGATTCACACGTACGAATGAAGGGTGTCATGTTGACAACAAAATAAAAATGAAGGACTTCAAAATGCATTAAAGCATTAACTTTATTTTTGATGTAATAAAAATTTTTTTTTTTTTTTTTTCGTAATGACTCATCTTTTTAACATCCAAAGTTTGAAACTATGTATTATGACTTTTAATGCTTGTTGTAAGCATTTGAATCAAGGAACGAAGATACTAATCCTTTTATGGAAGCTAAATTCGAAATGTCACAAATTTTTTATGCTTTTTAATTATAAAACATTAATAGGTGGTGAGTTATGATTAAAGAAATCCTAGATGTGATAAAGAATGGCCTATGAGACTGGGACTGAAGCGCGTAAAACAAAACAGCTTTTCTGTAAGAAATTTGAAGATGTTTGCTGCATCATGGATGAAAACTGAATTCATAACTACTTATAACATGAACAAAGAAATAGTAAAACAATCAATGTAGTCTTAAGTGTTAACCAGCTTCCAAGAGAGACAGTGATCGCAAATTCAGCCAGAAAAATTATGGTCACAGGTTTCTGCGATGGAAGGAGTATACTTTATATCGATTACTCTTCGTCAAATCAGACAATATAAAATATTTTTGCTGTTTGGTTTCTCAGTGTTCCATTTTTGACAGCTTACGCGTGATTCGTCACATGTATCAAAATCAAACATGGTCAATAAGCATTGTCATTTCACCACGGATAGTCCCGAAGATCGCTTACAAAAAGTTGAAAGAACATCTATTTCTTTTTATGTTAATTGAACAAAACTGCCGAATTTGGTCCGATGAGCAGCCTCGGTTTATGGTCCAGTGGAATCATTGTCCAGTGTTTTTTCAAGGATGACAATGATAACAAACGACACTTGGCGTATGGACCAGTTGAATCGTAGTCGTAGTCAAAATTTACAAGAAATGATATTTTAATCATCAATCAATTATTATCAATATTATTTGATCATTTTAACAATATTTTGAAAGAAAAGAAATCGACAACTAGAGACACAACAAGGCGTTGAAAATTCTCTCTAAGCTTTATTTGATACACCAATTTCAATCGATTCTTTAGGTCGACTTTGATGAAATAAACGTTAAATGTAACTCACAATTAAGTTCCTTAATTTTCAGTAAATAGATTTTGATTGGATTTTATGTGATGCGTGCACAAACTTACAGGCAAAGTCTACGATTTCGTTATATATATAGATTTCATTGAAAACTCCATTCATATATCCGCATACAAATTTGTATATTGTAACGAAATTTTAGCTAACCTTAATTCAAAAACTTTAAGGTATTAAAGAAACTTATCATTTTATTTCTTACTGTTCTTTTTTTTCTGTTAAGCATTTTTAAGTATTTTATTTGAAAAAAAAAACAAAAAATCTCATAATTATCGTTAAAACCTAAAGGTTACAAAAAAAAAAAAAAAAAAAAGTATTAAAACCAGAAAGGATCTAAAACTTTTATGTGATTTTAAATGATACTGCTGCTGCAGCAACATCATCATCAACATCTTCCTCAGCATGCTTCCCTATCTGCCTACCACCATCTACCCACCAATCCATCCATCAAGTACTTAGAGAGTGCAATGTACGAAATGCAATGGGTACTACTACAAAAACAACAAAAATAAACAATCTCTAACCCAGTGACAACATTCAATGTGACTGCAACCGCAAGAATAGCACAGCCCAACTCAACTCAACTCAAATCAGCTCGGTACAATTGTATCTGTTTCTTTATCTGAAGTCACAACCGCACCACCATCACCACACTTTAGTTTGTTTTTTTTTTTTTTTCTATTTTCTACTGTTGTTCCCTTTTCTGTATTCCCTTGTTGATGCACTTTAGGTGCCCCCCATACCTTTGATATACATGTGTATGTATGTATTAGACAAACGCGGTACTAGCAGTTGGCTCCAACTGTGCTCCATCCATCTCTACACATCCATGTACATCTTCATCGACCAACTAACCAAGCAATCTAACCCAATGCTGCTGCTGCCATACATAACCACAATAGCAAATCTTCCTTTAATTCACAATACACAATGTGCAACAGCAGCAGCAACATTCAACAACAAACCTAACTAAACCGCGTTACTACTACATATTCTGTGATGTATATCTTTTACTTCCTTTTTATTTTTTTGTTTATTCGTTCGTTCGTTCATTTGCCTTTGACGTGTTTGTGTTGAGTTCAGTTCTCCAGGGTTGCCAGGGAGTTCGTTTACCGCAGTTTTTTTTTTTTTTTTTGTAATGTTACCTAAAAAGTTTATTCTATAATATTTTTCCATCTTAACTACTATAATAAAAGGTGAGATTATTTTAGTATTTTTTACTTTGTCTGTTCCTGTTCTTTTTCTTAAGTTTTCTTTTACTTTACAATATTTTGAAGTAATCTTTTATTAATACAATAAAAGCTTCTTGTTTCTTCTAGTTTGTTTTTTTTTTTTTTTTTTATTAAGCTTAGCTTAACTTCCTCGTTAGTCGTCATTGTATCAAGTAAGAGGTTAGTTAGTGTAGGCGGGCAGGTGGTAACAGAAGAGCATTTGTGTTGTTGATAGTGTTTCTATAGAAAGATAAAGATGTTGATGATGCTGATGCTGATGATGATTATGATCATCATCAAAAGCATGTGGCGTCATTTTGTCTTTCCAGATTTTAGATTACTTTTTTGATTTTTCTTGTTTTTATAGCTTATACACAGACATGGAATGAAATGAAATGAATTTGATGTGAATGAATAGGCATCATGGATTTGTCAACATGTTTGTAATATATTGAATGTATAGCAAAGCAAAATATTTACATATATCCCCTTAGTGAAATCTTGGATATCTCTGATTACTAATAGAGGTATGTATGTAGTATTCCATTCATATTGGATCTTTCGATAACTTAAGATCAAAATATTTGTATTACACTTTTTAAATCTAATATAAATATACATGTGTAGACACATGGCAGTCAGATAAGATAGAACTGTTTCCAGCTATTTTTGACCACCCCATTAATTAAAAAAAAATATTAAGCCTACATTATGTGGGATTTTAAATTTTGAATAAGACCATCTTGACTTCTGTAACCTTAAATTACATAAATAAACCTATTATAGTTTTATAGACTTATTAAGGTTTGAAAAAGATTCATTCACTGAATCTTTAAAGACACAGACCAGACCAGACCAGACCAGACCACTTCTGGGTGATTTGGAATCTTGATACTACTATGTACTAATAATCAAACAAGATCAATATGCTACCAATTTTTAGTTTCCCAATGGTATTTTGAAGATATTTAAAACTACAAACATTCTATTGGAAGATTTTAAACACAATATTGAATTGAATGAATTGACTTTTCAAACTCTATTCACACTGATACTTTAAAATTGTCATTTAGTGATTTTGTTGAGACACCTTCGATTTTAACAGATTTAAGTTTTTATTTTATTTTATGAATCGTAAATACCATATATGTGTATATGTGAAAGGTATAAAATCATCAATGGAACCGAACAACGAAGGTAATATGTTTTTCCTTTCAGTTTTTTTTTTTTTTTTTGTTATGAATTTGTTTGAAAAGAAACCAGAAACCCCACCAACCAATTTAAGTATATTTCTACTACTTATGCTTATGATATTTTATTTATATTTCCCGTGCGGCTTTATTGAGTGTACTTATGTTGTTGTCGTCGTCGTCGTCGTCGTCGTCGTCGTCGTCTGTTCTCAGTCTCCATGTTCCTTCACTCTTACAGACAGTTATAACCATATTACGTAATACAAATTTGTTGCCGACTCTTAAGCAACTTGATTACATATTTCTAAGCTAATCCAAGCTAAATTGAGTATTGCTGCTAAGCGAAATCTAAGTTTTAGCGGGCAAACTTTATTAAAAAACCAACAATAAATTTTATTGTCTTCATTTTTTTATTTTTTGTCTATATATTTCTTGTTTGTAGCAGCAGCGGGTCTCTCTCTTTGTCTCGTTCTTGTTTCATTTTCTTTGCCTTTATAATAACTCATTTGGATTTCATAGAAACTTTAATTCACTTCACTCCACTCCCACTTCTCAATCACCACCTCCGCCACCTCATCATTCTAAGCTTATATAGCAAAAGCAAAGCAAGCAATGAACGATGAAGAACCAGAACACTAAACAACTGAGTGGTGAATAGTAGTATATGAATGAACCGGTTTAACTGGTTCATTTAGTTAGTTTGTTCTTCTTTATTTTTTGCTTTAAGAATTGCTAAATAATAAAAAATAAAAAGTAGAAGCAGAAAAAAAAATAAGATATTATCTACTTTGTTTCGATCAAGATCCACATGCGGATGGATGAATGGATAAATAGATGTGAATGATGACGTCGTCGCTCTAAATCTAAAATGACAGAATTTTAAAAGAAATCAACACAACTTGTCGAAGCCGTCTAAATGGGTGTGGTGTGTTGTGTTGCGGTGTGCTATGGTGGCATGTCTGCCTCTCTATTCTAGGATTATGTCATCATCTTTATCATTATTATTATTATTATTATTATTATTATTATTATCATCATCATCATCATCACCATCATTCACTTGTTCACTTCTCTTTTATCTATTTCCTTTTCAAAATGTTGTCCTCCTGTTGCAACAAGCAATGGAAATACCAATTTGGCATATTTTTTCCGCTATCAAAGTAAAATGAAATAGTTTTGCTGAATGACACTAATCACAAGGCATCAGGCAGCAGGCATCAGCAAACAACAACAACTATATATACAACAAAAAATAAGAACACTATTAACCCAGTTGAGTCAAAGAAAATAAATGAGTGAATAAGTTGTTGCACTGGTTCACTCAAAAGTTCGACAGCAAGTCAGTCAGTCATTCAGTCAGCTTCTCCTCCATTTATTTTTCCAACTATCTACAATCTAATAGTTCTATCTGTCTGTCTGGCATTTGCTTTGGTCTGCCGTCTGTTTCAGCTGTCCATCTGTCTATGTAGTGCCGTGCCTGCCAAGCCTATCCAGCTGTTCCCACTCCCCAAATGTTTTCATCAACGTGCCACCATTTGGATAAATATTTTTTTTTTTTATTATTATTATTTATTTTTATTTTTTTTTTATTTTATAAATTCATGGCACAAAAATGTATGCCTTCGTCGTTCTGTTGAAATGTTTATGCTGCCTGCCTGCCATATCACACCGCCAGCGTCTTAGCCATCTGTACACATCCACATCCACCGTCGTGATTCGTTCGAAATTCATTCTTTCTTTACGGTTCCGTTCCGTTCATTCTTCAGTTCCTCTCTTTACGTAGCATCATCATGATCTACTCTATAGATAGATAGATAGACAAAAAACCAAACTAAACCAAACACAACCCACCGCATATCATAGTATTCATGATGCCTAAGACCCCGGATCTCTCTTCCCATTTTGCTACTTGTTGCCAAATAATTATTTATAAAACCAAACAACAACATATAACAAATTTATGGAATTTGTTGCTTTTTACTATAAACCCACTTTCTTCTCACCTCTTTCCCCTCTTTCTCTCACTTTGAATGTGTACATTCATTTTTGTCCCGCTTGTCCGAGAATCTTTTCTTGCATTTGGATATTACTATATTCTGGTTCTGTTGCTGTTTCTCTATGTCTTGTTCTCAATGCTGTTTAATGTTCATGTAACAAATATTTTTTTATTTCATTTTATTTAATTTTTTTTTTTTAGATATTTTTCGAAGAACTTATAAATGAGGTCATCATCATCATCATCCAACATATTCACTCGTCGTTTTGATAGTTGTGTCGTCGTCGTTAATGGATACGCAAAGTTTTAATTTTATTTGGCATTTTTTTTTTTTGTAATGTAAACGTAATTTTTTTTTTTGCTTAAAACAAAAATTTGTTCTAATTTTTGTTATTGCTAATTGTACAACAATTACTACAGTGAACTTTCCCATAACTGGATACAATTTGTACGCATTTTTTTATAACAAACAGTTCCCAAAAGTGGACAAAAGCGATCATATGATCGATCAATCAAAATATCTCATTCATCTTAATTCAATATTTTGGAATTATCAAAGATATTATGAAAGCTTTTCATCAATAAAGCGTCATGGGATAATGTTGAAGTAGGCATTAATTAAAGTAAAAATTGCTAATAACTAAGCTGGAATCTATCCCTCGTGATTTTGATACAGATAATCAATGCATTCGACCACCAATTAAATAAACAAAACTTTGATGAATTTTAAAGAGTTCATAGAAATGTCTAAACTGAAGAGATGACTGTAATGAAATTGTATTTTTAAAATCTAAGTGAGATTGTACTATTAAAGTGAGTCTTATGAAAATTATGTTGACTTTGAATTAACTGAGTCCATAAGTTCATATGATGTGACTCTGAATCAAATTGCACGTTTGAAACAATTTACCAGAGATGACTTTATAACAAATATCTATATATACATACATATTATAAAACAGTCCCTTTGCCGTGTCTGTCTGTTTGAACGCGATGAACTCAAAAACTACCGAAGGGATTTTCATACGGTTTTCACCAATAGACAGAGTGATTCATCAGGAAGGTTATAGGTGTATAGGTTTTGCGGATATTGGCTGCAATATGACGATAATTTCCATCACTTTTCACAATCAAAGCAGTGAACTGTGTTAACCACATAACCAAAGTGTCGATAACGTCGTAGACAGCAAAAAGCTGTGTGATGTGGATGTTAATTTTAGCACAAACTTAAAGAAAAATTTAATTTATTTTCCTAAAATATCTATCTATTTAATCTCTAAACACACGTATACATGTTTTTTTTTTTTTGAGCGCTACCGGGGCGTAGAAACGCGCGATGGGTTTCGTTGCTAATTTATAAATTAAAACTTGGGAGCTTAAGTATAATCAATCCACGTTGAAGTTTTCGGATATAATAAAATGTTTTAAACTAAAGTAGACATATACATAACCAGACAAAATTACCTCGAAGGAGGGTGTCCGGTTATGGAAGATTTCACTGTATTATTATGATGATCGAAGAGAACGAAGAGTGAATCAACCTGACACTCAAAATCTCTCAGTAGTGCAGCACATTGCAATGCAATAGAAAGCTGCAGCATCAGAGTAGTTAAAGAAATAAAGAGCTAAGCGCTTGAGCTAATTTTCTCCAATCATTTATTGTAAAATTAGTGAATAAAACGAAGCACATTGCATTTACATGACAAAAACTTTAATTAAAGCATAGAGAGGACGACCGATCGATACCCGTATCTTGACTCATAGCATAGTATTAACGTGATTGAGTGAGAGATTGACAGTGAATGCTGATAATGGTATAGTAGACTAACCACTCTACTATTTGAACACATAATATTGATAATGTGAACAGATTGACGTACTTGAAGAATTTGTAAATAGTGTCAACAATAGTTGGTGTGGACATGCAATACACTCATATGAATATAGAATAAAATTAAAAAGAGTTTGAACTTCCAACAATGAAAAAATATGCCTTATGTTGTTTTTTGAATTAAGAATGTATTGATATATTGATGAGATAATTGATGAATTTACAATATTGTACAAATTTGTTGTTGGTGATGCTATTAACATTTAACTGGTACCAAAGGCTGCTATTAAGGCTGTGTCAGCTAACATCACTAAGAGCAAAGGTATTCGGAGCACGGTGCCGACTCTTAACCAAGCTCGGCAGCACTCAATTAAACTAAGATGGGTGCCTGGTCATTTTGGTTTTACATGCAATCAGATAAAGAATGAGTATGGTAGAAGGAGGTCGGTACTGCCTAGATATCCATCAGTTGCTAATATTCATAGACCTATACCAGACATCCTCTCAGTGGAAGCGAGAACCAAGACACCAGCATATTTGAGATCGGCGAATAAGCTTGGATGTACTGTCGCTAAGACACTCTGGCCTTGCTACCAATCGAAACTGACCTCCGAGAGCCTACACTGTCACAAGAAAAGGATTCGGATGATAACGGGAGTCTTAACGGGGCATGCATTTTGGGGCTGATAACCTAAAAATGCATGATCCTCATTAAGATTTCAATCGAAGTTGTAAAAATGAAGAATAATTAGAGCATATTCAACACATCCTATGTGACTGCCCTGCTATTCTTGTTTAAATTAGTTCAAATTATCATGAGTCTACTGTAATTAATGTAATATCATCTAATATTATATCAATTAAAGGGAACTTCATCATTCATTAACCTCACTACCTTGTCTTACATTTAGAGTGACCACCAATCATTTAATTAAATTGTTAAAACAAATATAGATAAATGATGAAGATTTATTTTTGGAAAACACGACACACAACACAATTAAAACACAACACAAATCACATGATAATTAATGTTCTGGGCTTAATTTTGGAAAAATTAAATAATAAAAAAAAAAAAAAGCAAAGAAAAGGGAAACAAAATACAACACAAATTTAACGTAAAAATAACAACATTTAAAGCAACAAAAAAATTAAGTCGATAAATTTAAAATTCTTTTATGCTAAACATATAAATTTCTATATAAAATCCTAGAGCAAACAAAAACATCATCATCATCAACAACAGCATCAAAATTAACTGAAATAAAAGCAGCAAATCTTCCCCTACCATTTTGCCCTATATCCGCAGCAGCAGCAAAATACCGACGACGACAACGACAAGAATAAATATATCCAAAAAATGTGTTGTTTCTCTTCTAATTTCAATGTTGAATTCTCCACACAAAGGAGACAAATAAAAATAGCAAATAACAAAAAAAAAAAAAAAAAAAAAAAAAATAGAAAAATATAAAAGAAAAATCGAAAATGTGTGACATGTGAATAGAAAACAGTGGATGGATGCAACGGAATCTGAGCATACTTCCACCCAACTTCCCATTTCATGGAGGGAAAAAGAATGTAAGGAACATATTTTATGTATGTATAGATTAGATAGAATAGAGTTTTACTTACAGTGGATCTGGTTGTCCCTCAGCTTCACACTCAATAATAAATGGTTTATCGCTTTCCTTGTTTTGTTGTGCAACTTTAAAGAGCAATTCATCGGTTGGTGGCTGTTTGATGATGCGTGGCGGTGAGTTAACTATAAGAAACAATAACACAAAAGTTAGTTAGAAATGTGTAAAAAAGCTAATTAAAAGTAGTAGCTTCCGAGAAAAGTATATTATTAAGTAATATAAATAGGAGGAGAAAAGATTAGAAAGATATTAGTTCTATAGAACAGAACAACAGAGCAGTTGTGCAGTTGCTATGCTTCAAGTCAAATTCATTAATTTGTCGATGGTGATGATGATGATGAGATGAGTTTGAACATATTCCAGATATTATAAGTGATTAATTGTTCTTGCTTCACACACTTAATGGAGGTTCATTCTACTATAGGAAAAGGGTAAATACTTGTAGATGTGAATAGATGATAAAATATTTTGAAATCGAAAATCATAATAGAAACGATTTACGAAAGAAATAGGGGAGAGAGAAAATTATTCAAAAAAATACAAACAAAAAAAAACTAACTTTGGCTATGCCGAAGTTGTAATACTCTTCACGCCCCTGCTAGTAGTCCGAGGCCCTTGAAATTTATAAGGTTGGTGGACATAGATCAGGTGCTTATATTGTCCAGTTCCATAGTACAAAAAACAAAAAAGTTTTTCTAATAAGGACTTTCATTTGGATCCTGGTTTGTATGGGGTGTGCCCCTCTAGTCGTCCGAGGGTCTTGAAATTTATATGGTTGGTGAATATCGGTCAGAAACTTATAGTGTTCACATTTCAAGTCGATAGTATAAAAATAAAAAAGTTTTTCTAATAAGAACTTTCATTTGGAACCCGGTTTGTATGGGGGGTACCCCCTAGTGGTCCGATTCGGCTGATTCCGATAAATGTACTGCGTATGGTAAAAAGAAAGCTCCGTGTAAAATTTCAGCTCTCTAGCTCAAAAACTAGTTTGCATACATACAGACAGACAGGCGGACAGACGGACAGGGCTAGATCAACTCGTCTTGTCGCACTGATCAAGAATATATATACTTTATGGGGTCTCTGATATCTCTTTCTGTGTGTTACAAACTTCATGACAACCTTATAATACTATTCACTGCGTGAAGTGTATAATAACAGAGAGATGAACACTTAAACTTTGATAACTCAAGACTTATGATGGTGATCATCATCATTATCATATTAGAATATAATAATGTTGATGATTTGACTCGAAGCTTACCGCATCATCAATTGTGGATTGTAAGTACATATGTACTTCTTTTTTTATTTTGAGCTCTATGCAGTTACAAGATAAAATACTATATAAAAATATGGTTAGCTAGCTGTGTTTCGTGCAACTTCAAAAGAACATTAGAACGGAAATCGATCGATCAATTGATCAACAGACCGACGATCATTTACCCAACTCACTCACTCACATACTCATTTATTTGTTGTCTCGTTTAAATGCTCCAAATGGCATAAAAATAAAGAAAGAAAGACAAAATTTAAATATGTATTTATGGAAATGGCGGTAATTTGGTTAACCCATGGGCAAACAGAAAGATAGTTCGATATATAGACACACTGAAATATGTGTATGAACGGAAACGGAAGCACGCTTTGAAGCCACATAGATACATAGACACACAAACACAACATTCTCTTTTAATACAAAAAATAATGACCGCAATGCGGCATTTGATTTCGAGTTTCAAGTGTCAAGTCAAAATAATAACAATACTAACAATAACAATAAACACAAAGACAAAAGGTCACGTGCGGTTTTCGTAGTGTTTTCAAAATCATATACATATGTGTACTTATATACTATACTTGTAGTATATTTAAATACTTAGTATGTATATAGTATATAATACAATAATATAAAGGTGAGAAAGCGGAAAACAATATTCTTTTTTTTACTTATATCATTTCTACGTAAAACGCTTAGAGATCGTGATAGAATGCTTATCAAAGTTAACATAGATAGGTAAGTAATGATAATGAAAATTCAGAATTTATAAGAATTAAAAGAAAAGATTTTATGAAATGTATTGTATTGAATTGTATGAACAGATCACGTCAGATGATAGATAGATGAAGAGATAAACAGATATTCATCAGAATACAATAGGTTTGTTTGATAAAAAAAAATAAATATTAGCAACAGATCAATGAAGATCTTTCTTTTTAAAAAAAGGAAGGAAGAATTTGCTGTTTCATAAGAAACTAAGGGCCAAGACCAGAAACAACAGTAATAATTTTTGTAATATCGTTAAAATATTTGTGATTTTAAAACTTATGGATGAAATTATTTAAATTTGTTGTTGATACAGAAAACAAATGTTTAAAGGACTGTAAGCCCTCCTTATAGGACACTTTAATTCAAAAGGAGCCGTATAAGCATTTATAATGATGATCGTTAAATCATCTAACCACTTCAGACAAAATTTAAAAAAAATTTCAATATTATAACAAACGTTTAAAAAGTGAAAGTGTTCGATATTTCAAAAACGCAATTATATTTGAAATTTTAAATAATTTATAAATTAAGATTACAACAAAACTTAAATTGGTTTATTTTTTAGGGTATTTTCCCAGTAATTCTGACTATTTATAATTTTTTTCTGAAACTGACTTTTAAAAATACCCCAAAGTTGGCAAGCCTGATTTGCTCACTGTGGAGGACTCCATGAGCGGAACTGTATGACGATTTTATAACAATATTTATCGATATTTCAATGAATTCTATTGTATGTACTTCGTGGCCAAAAAATTTGATTCATTACTATTGAATAAACCCAAGTGAACTTCATTATATGAAGCAGCTTCCAAAAAGGTGAAGATTGTAAAATCAATCGAAAAGGTGATGACCACAGGCCAACAAAGTCACAAAGCCACAGTCTTCCTTGATCGTTTCAACTTCTTTTTAAAAGAATATCTTTTCATATGTATTAGTCTATATACGTACATAAAAATCTAACTATGTCTGTGAGTCTGTTCCTTATGGACTCGGAAACCGCTGGACCTATTTTGATTAAATTTTCAGGGAAACTATAGCATAGTCTGGAGAGTGTTTGAGTTTGGTGCGGATCGGAATACATCATTTCCATAATTTTCCAAAGTCAAAGCAGTGAACTGTGTTAACCACATGACCAAAGCGTCAATACAATACTATTATTACAGGAGCAGTGATTACAAAAATCAAGCGCTTATGTCGAATTTTTCCTGGTTTTTTTTGTTTTTTTTTTTTTATAAATTATCAGGTTATAAGGATATTTATCAGATTGTACGCCTTATCGCTATGTATTTTCTATTTTGAAACATCAATAAATTGTTGGAAGTAATGGGATTTAACATCAGAAAGCAGAGCAACACAGATGCATCTTTTAAGGAAATTGACAAATCAAATCATATTTCAAAGGAATTTATGGGTTCTCCAGCAATTTATACATATAAAATGTATGAATGTACATCTGATTCTAATAGACTCCGAAACCAGTGGACCGATTTTGCTGAAATTTTCTGGGAAATTCTAGCATAGTCTGGAATGAGTTCTTGTGAGGTTGGAGAATCAAATTTTGCATTTAAAGCATAGAGATATATTATAAAATGAATAAAGTTGTCTGTTTCAAACAAATCTTTTTAAATTGTGAGCCATCAACAAAATAAAATAAATATCATTCTTTCTATCTTTACAGTGCAAAGCATAGGTGCGCTAGAAGTTATTAAAAATTTTGGATCAACAACTTCTCCCTAAAACAAAAAAAAAAAAGAGTTCATAGAGATGAATAACTGGATCTACGAGTATGTGTGAATATATTGACTGATTGTTGGATTGAAATATTATATATAAATTGACAGAAATAGACTATTCTTATGAATGTTATTATACAATATCCAAAATCTTCCAAATCATTATTACATTTCACAAAAACAAAAGAAAAATATTGCTAATTTAGTCTTAAAAAAAAAAATGAAAAAGATTTAAATTAGATTAAGAGAATTTGAGATATTGACAAAACTGAAAGCTCAACCAAAAAAAATTAGGTTATAAATTATTTCAATATTTGAAGGCATTAAAAAGATTTAAAGAAAAGATTAATTTTGATGATGGGTTTTTTGTTTCTTTCTTTTTCCAAAATTTAGTCAAATCATTGAGGACTGAAAATAACATGAAATTAGATGTTTGTTGTTCGATGTGGATGTTGTAGGGGGGAGTAAAATGAAGTGATTTGATCAAGAGATATTCCATTAAATTAGGTGCAGCAGCAGCTCATCATTAACATTAAGTTCAAACTCACGATTAGGAATCTTTGTACATTATTATCATTATCATCATTTCTTTCTTCTTTCTCTATTAAAATATACATATGTATATAGTACTTTCTCTTAACAAATCAACAAAACAAAATACACTGAAGAAGAAATATACTTACTCATGGCAGTGGTGGTGTTGCCACCAATGACGATGGCAACCCAAAAGATCGCGGCCAGTAACGTTGACTGCCGCCTCATTTTGTATCTGTTGGTTTTCTATCTATTGCTGTTATTACAGTAATAAACTTGTTGTTGTTGCTGTTGTTACTACGCCGTTGTTAGCCGTTGTTACTGTTTGTGTGTGTGTGTGTGTGTGTTTTTTTTTTTTTTTTTTTGTTATTACAATATTATTATTTTTAATGTTTTTGTACTAAAACAAATAACACAAACACAGACTCATGTACCACATGCACAAAACAAATGTATCTGTGTTTTATCTGTTGGAATGTGCTTTCTTATTTCTTCTTCTTCTTTATTTCCTCCTTTACTTGCAGGAAATGCAAGAATCAAGTTTTCTAAACAAAACTCTCTCGCACTTTACTCTTAACTCGAACCTAAAAGAAGAAAAAACGGAAAAATATTTAATGAATTCCCTCTTCAAAAAAAAAAAAAAAAAAAAACAAAAAAATATCGTTTGTCGAAATAGTTGTTGGTGTTTTTATGATGATGGTTGTTGTTGTTGTTGTTGTTCTTGTTGCTGCTGTTGCAAAGTGTTGAGATCTTTTTTGTGATGTGAGAACTGTAAAGAGAATGAAATAAGTTGAAGAAATGAATTAGAGAAAATGATTGATTAAAATAATAATAAATATGTATATTAAAATAAATTCTTATAAAATTTTTAAAACTTTATTAATTTAGAATTAATTAATATTCGAATGATCAAATTATGTGGAATTATGCAAAATCCGATCATTCCGATTTTACTCTTTGGCAATAAGTTTTAAGTTTAAGATTGAAAAATTTCAACTCAAGAAGATCAAGTACCAACCAAATCTAGAATGTAATTTGATTTTTTTGTTTCTATGATGATGCCTAAAATTACATTTTTAGCAAAAATAATCCTTTTTTTTTTTTTTTTTTAATTAAAATTTTCTTGAATTTCCTGGTCGCTCATATCACATGCTGGCAGATCATATGAAAATAAACATAGAATGCACTCAGTGTTAACATATAAAGTCAACCAATCAAATGCCGTGGATGGTTGCTGAGATCCTTAGAGCGAAAACAGATTTAAATGGAGTTAACAGTCATAACTCCACACAAAAAAGTAATGAATAAAATAATAATAATAACTGCGAATATACATATGCATATAATTTCTATTCTGTGTTTGCCGCCAGCCACCGTGGTCCTCTCAAGCCAACTAGAAATCTATCAATTTTCATGTCTAACTTTAAAAGAGTAATACCATTGCGTGTAGAGTTCTTAATTCGACTTGAAGTTGCATTAAATAACTTGGATAATTATCCTCAACTGAAGTCCAACATCCAAGGAAAAAGTTGTAGTATGATCAATCAAATAAGGCTTTAAATTTGGCTTGACACCGTGGGATAGAACAGACAGGTGGCAGGTGCTCGATTGCTTCCCTTCCATACATAAATTCTCATAATTTTTCCAATGCAAAGTTTCGGTAATTGGGGAACACCGACTGAATCAGTGCAATCTTCTATATAGAAAGCTTTATGGTAAGTATACCTCAAAAAATATTATCTTCCATGTTTAAGCATATTAAGTGATTCACAAAAACTACTGTTAAAGTGAAAATATCATCAGAATAATAATAAAAAAAAAGTAAGGAAAAACAAAACATAAAATAATAATAAAAAAATTATTAAATTAAATATAAAAAAAATGTATAGTAAAAATATAATAATTAATAAATTTATATAGAAATGAGCAATAAAATAAGATATTATAAAAAATATTGAATAGAAAACATTTTGTAAATCGATTTGAGTTGCATACAAAATGTTAACTGCAACAAACAACTTGCCTTGACTGACGCATGTGGCACACATAAACAGATTTAGGTGGCAAAAAAAAAAAAAAAAATAATAACAACACATGCAAACACACACGCACATATACACAATCCCAACACTTAAATACTAAGATACACTCAAACACACAATAGACTTTTAGTAAATCAGTTAGACATGGTCAGGTCACTATGCAACTAACTAGACAGACGACAAATGAATGTGGCAGTGTGTCAATGAATCAATGAATGGTTTGAAAATTTCAGTACAAATATACATACATACATATACACATATGTAAGTAGTATAAGCGCTACCTGTGTACAATGGGCAAATGAACTAATAAACAGAATAGAAGCCAAAACCATAAAGAAGAATGCGCCGCGTCGCAATGCGCTAGTTCTCTACCATAGCCAACCACATGAGCAACTACAACTGACTGCATGCAGCATATGTACTATAAGTAGAAAGCTAAGAAAGTTAAAAAAAAAAATAAAACGTGCTATGTACAAGAAGAAACAACGAAGAACAGAAAATAAAAACAGCAAGAACAACAACCGACTGACTAACTGAGTGACATCTAAAAATAGTCGATTAAGCAATGCAAATATAGGGGGAGAGATTGTGGTTGCAAGACGTCGGCGGTAAACAATGAAAGTTGCGGGCGAAAAATAACTGCGCAATCTGAATATTCATTCTTTCATTCGCTACTTTCTTTCTGTCTCACTCTTTCCCTATCTCTTTTTCTCGATGTCTCTCTATCTCCTTTTATTGCATGCAAGTTACAGTTAAAATAAAAACTGTCAAATTTATAAGCAGCACAGGGTACATGCAACAACAACACAACAACAACAATAATAGCACAGGGTGTCAGTCAAATGCAGTAGTGTTCAGAGGTTCTTTAGCTGTGATCCGCAAATCAGTGAATGCAAATGTTTTTACAGGCATAAAAATAATTTCCCGAATCCTTTTTTTGTGCCTTCAAGATTCGACATTGATAATAGTGTCGTCTCCGCCTCCGAAACTGCGGAACATCAGCAAGAATTCGTATCTACGGATCTGCATGTTTTTAACGGAGGTGTATTTAAGTTTTGTCATTGTATGCGACGACATTTCTGCCAAATTCAACCGTCTGACAAAATTTGTGTGATTGAAAAACGTCGTTGAGCAAACGAAAATATTGTTCACAGACTACAGGATAAGTTCAGAACCGCTGTAGCAGTAGTTGCACACATTCATTTTGGAATGAAAGAGAGTAAAAAAGAAGAATTCAAAACTGAAAACGTGAAGAATTTACAGCTATCTATCTACACACATATGTATTGTATATGTACTATATGACATATGAGAGAAGGTTGAAGCTTGAGTAATGAAGCTTGAAATAGATACAAGCGCAACGCACAGCAAAGAAAGAAACCAAGAAAAGGGTTTTAAAAATCCAAACACAAAGCAAAAAAAAAAAAAAAAATACACACAAATACAGCAAGAACAATAAAAAGATGCATAGAACAACAAATAAGAAGAATAATAGAAGATATAGACAAAACAGGCCGACAGACGGATGGACACTTAGATGTTAATTGAATTAGTGCCTGAAATGAAGGCAAAAGTAGAAGAAAATGGAGGTAAAAAAAAACGTGCCATGTGAAAATTCACATTGAAAATATGGTTAACTGAGCTGACAATGCCCGTTGGCTTTTCCAATACGCGTTAAAATGTTCGACGAAACGATTCGAAATCAGACAACAGAACCGCTACAGCAACGAGGTGATATTTTAATTAAAGAAAGTCAACAGCAACAAGAATCATCAATCGACAGCATTAATCAAGAAATCGATCAGAGACAAAATCATCAACAGAATCCGTCGAATTATCATCAACAAAGTGCTGATAATAAAGATCCTGAATTGAGTTTTGTGCATCTGGCAATTTTAGTTCTATTTATTATTTGGCGGTTGTTATTAATCATACGCAAAGTCTATCAAAGACAACGAAACTTGGCCAAGGCTAAAGCCAAACAAGAACGGGACCAGTTGCAACAGGAACAGCAGCAGTTTGAAAAGGATAATCAAAAAATAGAGGAACAGAAACAGCGACGACGCCCTAAGGATTAAGTGGAGGCAACGCAGTAGGCAATATGGATTTTCGTAATTTATGCCAGAAACTTGATGTGGACGGTTTAAAAGGTATGTATGTATGTATGCATGTGTGTGTGGGTGTCTGTTTGTGTGTGTACAATAGTTAAAAAACAAAAAAAATGAGAGAGAAATGTAAAAAATAAAGTAAAGTAAAAGTGATCTATTCTATTAATTCGATTTACAGCCAAAATTCCAGCCTTACCACAATTAAGGTTACCTAAAGCTTTGCCTAAATTAAAATCACGTAAGATATTTCGTACTTCACGCGATAATGTTAATGAAAGTGGAAAGAATTCACCAAGGTCACAGGCAGCCCTAAGCGGGGCTGGTGGTGGTGGTGTTGGTGGTTTTAGTGGGCAACCAATGTCAATGATGACAGGAACTTATTCTATACCACCACCATCAGAATTTATTAATCATACACCAAAACGTATCTCTACCATATCATCATTGATGCATGAACATGGCGGTGATGGTGGAAGAGGCGGCGGCGCTACGGGAATGACAGCCCGCAGTACTTATCGCAGTGCATGCAGCATAGATGATGATTATCCTTCACCAACGGCAGTAAATCAACGCGCTTCGAGACCTATTAGTCCTGTCAGACTACCAAATTCACCATGCAGAGATGCCGTTGTAGGTGGAGATGCTGGAGGAGCTACTGGTCGTATGAGTTTTATAGAACATCTACAGAAAGGGTACAAAGATATTACCGAGTTCCGTTTAAAGCATATTTTCGCCAAGAAAACTGTAGTGCGTCGCGATAACATTAAGGTGGATGACTATGTACTTCAGTATGATGAAGAAAGGCGTCTGGAACAATTGGCACAAGAGCGACGTGATCGCAAGATTGCAGATAATTATAATATCAACTTTACTCTTTCGAATACTAGGCAAAATACTTTGGAATCCAATGATGATGATGACAATGATTCTTTGAGAGGTAACGTCCGTCAAATAGGAGTAGCAAGATCAGCACCAATGGCTCCAGCACCACCAATAAATAAACGTCTGATCAACTCTAATGCAGGTAAGACCACCAAATCAAGTGTAGGTGAGCATAGTGGCGATGAGAGTGGCATGGAGGCTACACCGCCATCACGGAAGCCAGGCATAGCCTCAACACGTTTTGCGCGTGTACGTAGTCCACCATTGCACATGGCATCAGTAGATGGTGGTGGTGGTGACAACAATGGAACGCCACCGAAGACAGTTGCAGAGAAAAATACCAACAAATCATCAGCAAATACAGGTGGTGGTTATAAGCAACAATTGCGTCGTCTCAAGGAATACATGTCTTCACAAGAAGAGTCTAATACAGAGCAGCAAATAAGCTCAGAGGCTACTGGAGGAACAACAGACCAAGCGCCAAGTCGTAGCGCTAAACTTTTATCGAAATTACCCAGTTTGGGTCGAAATAAATCAATACAAGCAGCGACAGGAGAAGCTTCAGGTGTTGAATCAGAAACCGAACAAAAGGAAGCTATCAACATTACTAATAAACCACTTGATACAATTAAGCAAAATCTAAAACGATTGCATAAATCCATAAAACGTGGTCCACCACCTCAGCAAAAACAACCAAATAACGCCACTGATGATGAATCTGATGAAAACGACGACGATGAGGACGCTGCGGTGACAGCGGCGAGAAAATCAAATTCAACAACAGCCAAACCACCAACACGCAAAGCACGCTTTGCAGCACAGTTGCGGCGCTTTAGATCCACTGAAGAAGTTACCGAGACACAACAACAACAGCAGCAGCAGAGTGAATCTCAAGGATTTGGGGATAAACTACAGACATGGAAAAAGAGTTTCAAGAAACGTGGTGCAACAGCTACAATAGATACAGCAGCTACGACGGGCGATGAAAGTTCTCCAGAAAAACAACGTGCGTCAACGAAACGTTCTGATACCTTAATGAAGAAACTCAAGCATATACGCTCGTCACGCAAGACCACTACCACAGCTTCAAATAGTGAGCTAGATCGCACCGATGATGGAGCAGTCACAGCAGATGAAGCAGATGGTGGTGGTGGTGGTGAAGCAAAGAACGCAACACGAGGCGCCTCTACAACACGTAAGAACATAGAAGAGCGTTTGGCACATGCACGCGATAAGACCATGAAGAAGGTTAATGAAAAAATGCAACAAATGAAGTTTTTTCACAAGTCACAGGAGCAAGTGGACAGCAGTGCAAATACCAACGTTAGCAGCAACCGAGCACAGCCGGAGACGCCAACTCAGAAAAGACACCAGCAATACAACGACGACGATGCCGACTATAATAGCAGCGACGAGTACGAAGATGATCTCCACGTTCCGTCAAAAATGGCAATCACTAATAGTCGACACACCACTCTATCGCCACCAACAATCGAGCGGCGACATTGCCTACCAAGTGATTACCAACAATACTATACCAATCAGGACGAGATTGAGTCAATTGATCCAATACAAGCAGAATATGCGGCGAAGGAGAGGCGCATCGGCGGGGCATCGGGTTATGGTGCCATGGGAAGCAACAGCAACGGCGGCCTCACTGCCTGGACAACAAAGCCCATACTCTGTGAGGAATCATTGGATTCCGATGTTGACTCCGAATTTCCACGGGTACTCATACATCAGGACCACTCTGATGCCTTTGAATCGACTTTAATAATAGCAGTGACTCGACCCGCTTCAGCTTCACCCATTCCCTCAGCACGTATTAGCGAGATTCTACCAGATTCGGAAGAGGGACTAAAGAAACAGCAACGAAGGTGTGCGCAAACACCACCACCTTCATTAGGTAGGGGTCCTCATCAATGGGTTTCCAATGATAAGATCATCTCAGGTTTTTTGGAAATATCATCGCCACCAAAAATGCATGCCTCCCCACGTTTATCTGTATGTGAATTAGATGAGGGCATTGACAGGAAAACCATAACAAAGAAACAGAAACCTAAACTTGACAAACTTGATCCTTGGCAAGTGCAACCATCATCATCCGAACAGCATCAACAGCAGTCACTTTATAAAACCAAAAGCATTGATATTTTTGAGACAAATGCACGCAAGGGTGGAGTAAGTGGAGCCTTTGAAGATTTTGATGATGAATTACGTAATGAACCGATTGTAAGAATTGGAGTAGCCACGAACGATGTGGATAGCTTTGAGCACGACAGCAGCGAGGATCGAGATGCTCCAGATGATGATAATTCATCAAGAGTGACAAAGATTTGTGTGCAAGCTATTAATGATAAATGTGTAGAGGAAACAACTACAAAGCTTGTGCCACAAAATTCTTCCAAGGAAGCTAAAGGCCAATTTGGCAATAGCAGAGAAAGTTTAATTGCTCACATGGGTGAGGAACATGACCAAAGTGATGAAGAGGATGATGAAGATGAAGCTGATGAGGACGACGAAGAAGAAGAGGAAGATGATAACGACGATGACGAAGGCTTTATAAACGATCGTCCACCATCATCAGCACCATCACCACCACCATCGTGCTCACCACCACCACCACCATTACCTGAACGTCGCATACGACCTCAGCCACATTTGCGAATGGAGCCCCCAATACCAGCGTTGCCAACCACACCAGCGCCAACGCTACCAACAGCGAAATCTTTCGAGAACTATGATTACGATGTTTTGCCACCACCTTTACCCACTAGTATACCACCATCCACCACTAATAACTGCAACAATGAGGCATTACCAAAGATTCCAGAGCGCACGGCATCAATCAGTCGTCCAGGCAAGCCACTTGTCAAGACTTCATCATTGCGATTGGCTTACAGTGAACAAGTGAACCCAGGTGATGTGGGCAAAGTAAACAAATTAATCTCACGTTTTGAACCACCAGGAAAACGTACTGAGAGACCTCGTATAATTTCAAGACGATTACAAAGTCAAGAATCTGAAGAATGTAGCGATGATGAGATCGAAGAAGAGGAAACTTTAGAACCAAATGATTATGATGACGTTGATAAACGAGATACAACACCAACACCAGCTACAATCAAATTAAATCAATCAATAGATAGAACGATTTCAACAAAAACAACGACAACAACAACAACTAAAGTCACAACACATACATCCCAACAACAAGCTATAGAAATATCCAGGGAACCATCATCTCTGAATAATAGCAACAACAACAATAAAAAAGCCAACTCATCTATTCCACAAATTGTGACGACACGTGACCTCAGCACCAACAACAACAACAACAATAAATATAGTGCAACAACTCCAGTGACATCTTCTATTGGCATGAAACCATCTATAGAACGTCATGCTTCTGATCTCTCGAAATCCTCACTTAGTTTGGATCGTAAAAATTCAAATTGCAGTCGCTCTGAATATGGTTCACCATTGACTTATCCATCAAGTCTACGTGGTTCAAATGAGACGACACCAGTTCCAGAACGTAAGCAACCACAAATGGATTTACTCCAACAACAAAGAAATACAACAAGACGCAGTCGACGTTCCATGACAAGAGACGATGAGAATTTTTATTCCTTCGATAGTGATGAAGGTAAGTCACTCAATCAATCAGTAAGAGAGAATTCACTAAAGTTCTGAACAATTTTTAATCTTTTAGAGAACAGTTACTATTCGATAAGTCCATCCGGCAGCAGTCGCTATGTTGTAGAGATCTAAAGACAGGAATATGAAAGAAAAAATCAACCAAATGGTGAAAGGATCTGGGATCTGCAAAGCGATTAATTTTATTTTATTTAGAAATTTATTTCGATTTATGATAAATGTAAAAAAGGAAAACAAGAAAAATAATGAATTCTTCCTTATGTCAATAAAATGCGAATTAAACGAGAAAAAAAGGGATCATATATCCTGGGAACAAACAAAATAACAAACTAAGGGGATTGAAACAGAAAGAGAGAGAGAGAGAGGAAGAGAGAGAGAGAGAGAGAGAGAGAGAAAGAGAGAGAGAGAAAGAGAGAGAGAGAGAGAGAGAGAGAAAGAGAGATACAAAAAGAGGAGATAAGTTTTGAAATTAAAAGGAAAATACATAAAATAGATTTTAAGAGTTAAGAAACGACATCAGGTAGATAAAGAATAAAGATTTCTTATTTGCTTCACGGGAAATATACTTACAATATATTTCCCTTCCATAAAACCACAAATATCTGTGGGAGTTGAAAAACTCTAAAATAAAATAAAAGAAAATAAAGTTGACCCACGACCACATGAAATAAAAGCCAAAATATAGTATTTAATCAGCCGCCATGCTACGCCACGTGGAACGGATATATGTATATAAACAGTAGAGTGTGGCACTTATGCTGCTGCTGGCTATGACTAATTGATTGAGCCTGAGAGACTTAGACTGGAAGTACCCTAGTACTGCTGCTGCTGCTGGTGGCACACACACACACACACACACACACAAGCAAGCGTTTGATTTAAGGTGATTGATTTCATTAACGCCATTATCGTATCCGTTGCCTGCTGTTCGTTCATTCATTCATGTTCATGTTTGCCAACTTTTAAGGGTTGTAAGCGACAAGATCGATCAATATACCATAATAAGTAGTATATAAGAATATGATACGCATAGAAACAGATGACGCTTGAGCAAGCGAGACTGTGGTTTCGATCCATTGTGACCGAACCAGACCAGCTGACAGTCGCCGTCGCATAGTTTCCAAATTGCATTAGATAGGGGTGCCGCAGACGCATACGCATACAGACGCTGTAATACATTCACGCGTGCGCAAAGACCCCTAGTACTTCGTCTTCTTCTCCTTGGCTTTATTATTATTTTAAGGGGTTGCTCTGGCAGGCAGTCCAGGCATTCCTTTTAATTGATAATTTATGTTAATTAATTGAATATTGAAGTTGCAACATATAAAAGAAAAAATTAAAAGGGAACTGGTGAATGGAGGCGCATATCAAATAAGCGCATAAAGCACACATGAGTAGCGAACAATGGGAAGCAAGTTGCAAGCCAAAGCAAGCCATGCGGATCTTATGGTTTTTTGTTTCATACGAGTCACAAGCCACTGAGCAGATATGTAGCCAGTAAAAACTCGAGAACAACAGGATAAGTAAGGCATCAAGCCAGAACGGCAAAAAAGAAGAAAATAAATATGTTTGGCTAAAAAAAAAAACGAAAGACAAAAGTTGGCTCAGACACGCAAAGTAAACAACATGCAATCATGTTAGGTAGGGCAGGGCAGGGCAAGACAAGGCATGGCAGAGCAGTCGTAGCCTGGTTTGCAACATTCAATTGGACTCATTCCCACTATTCCTTACTATTCCTTATAGAGTCGTCATCGTGCCTCGTGCCATTCATTGATGCCGCTTGCTTGCTTATTTTGGGGTTGAAATTAATCAGACACAACAGCAACAGCCAGCACCAGTAACTAGCAATACCAGCAATACAGTACAGGATGCGCTGCTTGCTTTACTGCCAACCAACATTTTCACATTTTGTTATTCGACATTATTGTTTTTCTGTTTCGTCAACATCTAACTCCCTCCCTACACCCCTCCAGTCCTCTCTCATCTCGATCACTTTCATTCAATTCACTGAAATAACCATTTTTCTTTTATTTATTTACCAAGTACATTTTCCCATTCGTGTGCAGCATTTTGTCATACATACTTGTTGTTGTTGGCGGTGTTGCTTTTGTTTGCGTGTGGCAAACATTGACGAGACAAGTTGAGTTTCTGATGTCCTGAATCCTGAGTAGAAGTCCTACTACTACTACTAATATCAAATATTACCATTCACTCATGCACTCACTCATGAATGCCTGGTGTCGTGGCAGGAGCATAAATGTCAGTCAGAATTTACTTTTCTTTTGTAGGCTTCAATTCCCGGAACTTTTTGGGCTCGGCTGACTGACTAACTACTAACTGACTAAGTGAGTGAGTGAGTGTTCTCATTTTATTTATTTCACATTTCATTCTTTCTGCTCATGGGAATTTTAATGTGATTCATGCAATGTTGCCATATTTCATTCCTGGTTTTATGGCGGCGGCAAGGCAAGGGTGACAACAACAGGATTAAAAACAAGAACCACCAACAGACATCATCAACCATTGCAGAACCATAGCAGCTGCTGTTGGTCAAAATTTATTGTTACGACATACAATCTCTTTTTAAGCAAATATTGTAATCGACAAACACAAATATTGTTGTTGTTTATAACATATAACACTACACTACTACATATATGGTAGAAAACCTCATAGAAAGGGGGACTTTGATTTGTGGATTATAAAAATTGGCACTTTTCCACTAATTTGCAACAAAGTGTGGCACAAACTGTAAACATGAGAACAGAACAATTTTCAATAAAACCTAATCAAGCATCAAAGTCAAGCCATACTACAATACTAAATATTTCTTTCTATATTTAATGTATAGGAATGGGGTGGGCTGGGCTGGGTTTGCCTGGTCTAGTCTAGTCTAGTCTAAGAAGTGCATTCTTTGGGTTTATCCCTTATATTCTTATGATGATGATGATGCTGAGTAATAAACACAAGACTGATTCATGCCACAAAACAAATGAAATTGAAAATGACGTTGAAGATGCATGCCAATAAGTTTGACCTCTTCTTATATACTTGATTGCCTGCCCTGCCTCTATTTGTGTTCCCTCTTTATAAAGTCTAAAAGTCTGATGTGAGTCATTTTTTATGTACATATGAGTATTATATGTCTGATGTCTAAATACTCATATGTGTGTGTCTCAGAGTCTGAGAAAATCATTCATTTAATCTATTTCTCTTCCAGTGTGAAGATTTTTGAATTCTGCTTAGCAACAAAGAGGGTTGGGGATTGTTGGTTAGGTTGAGGTATATTAGTAATATGTAATTATAAAAGTCCATAATTTTCGGTTAATAAAAAGAAATGAGGAAACTTTTTTTAATTCTCGTAATTAATTAAATTAATTTATAAGGCGGATGCAATGAAGATCATCAAGAAAAACGAATAAGGGCAGAAGTAGTATGAAGAATACGAATTATGAAAGCAGACTTCAAATGACCCGCAGTATGTGAGTTCAACACATAAGTATATTTTTTTATTATTTTTATTGATAAAAGTGTAATAAAAACATAAGTAATGAAAATAAAGAAGCTCGCAAATAGACTTGATGAGGGATCAGTTGAAATGACCCAATAAAAACTGAAGACTATAAAAAAAGACCAGAAAAGAAATTCACTTTCATTAAAAAAAAATGAAAGAAAAACAACAACAATGAAAGCTGAAATTAGAAACAAAATAACCCAGCAGAAGTAATTGTTAGGGAATGAAAATAATGAATCAGAAAACCACAAAAATAAAGAGAAAGTAAAAAGACAAAAATCAAAAAACCAGCAGCAGGCAAACTAACAACGATGACGAGGATGTGACATGACAGGCAAAAAATAGAAGGAAAGAGGCCACAATAAAGAAAAACCTTTGGCAAAACACTAAAACAATGAAAGTTGCTTTGTTCTTTTATTAAATAAGGAAAATTGCCAAAGGATGTCAAACACAACCACAACAAACGACAATCTAGCATGACTAACTAAGAAATGGATGATGGTAGGACGGAAGAAGGAAGGAAGACAAGAGATACCAAAATGAAATCATTGTAGAACACTGAACAACAAAATCAAAATCAATCGCTATTGATGCGAGGAAGTTGATATCAAATTAAGTCAACAGAAAACAAGAACAACGGAAACTGCAGCATCTTTCTAGGATACTGCAGCATCGAGTAAAGTGTACACCAAGACCATGAAATGAAAATCATTTGCTTTTATTACTTTTATTAAAGGACACACGACCACGATGATGATGATGATGATGATGATGACGATGAGAGGAAAATCATAAGAGAAGTAAAACAAAAAAAAAAAAAAACAAAAAATGCTGCATTAAAGTTCAATGTTTACGAGTGAATAGTATGTCCAATCAAAAATGCAAAACAAGAAGAGAAATGGCCAGCAAAAAGTCAGACAAAAACAAAGAAAATGAAAGAACTTGAACTGTTGATGATGATGATGGCGGTCGGTGGAAGAGCCATGTCTCTAGGACGATTGTCATAAAAGCAAAATAAATAGAGCATTATGGGCCAAGGATGATGATGACATTATTATAAATTTTAACTCTTTGCAACTACAATCAAATTTTCAGCTACCTTATACTATATTAGTTGGCAAGAAAATCTATTCCTTTTCTGAGAGATGAGCCTTTTTTTAATACTATTAGTCAATAAACATTAGCCAATCAGTGGTCTTCGGACATTTCCCGGGCAGTTTTATAATATCACGGCATTCATACTTCGTACCCCTTCTCTTGCTGTGAGAAACTTGTCAAGATGCTGAATGTGATGATGAAGTCTTCAGAAACAAACAAATTCAATAATGTTTGCAAGAAGAAAAACTAATTGAATACTGATTGATTAAGAAGAAACTTGAACTTAATTTCGGTAAAATTATTTTTGACTAGAAATACCACATTTTTCATAATTTATTATAATCTCAGAAAATTTCTGTACTTAATTTCTATAGCTGCTCTCGAATCTCAACTAACAAAAAACTTGTTGAACAATTAAAGGAAAACATAGCAAACCAGAAATAATTGCAAATACAAAATCGAATCGTTTCACTTGAGATTTGGTTTTAGGTTAAGTGTCAGCAAGAGCAGAATGCGCGCAAACATTTGAGTTTATTCATGTGAATAACAAATAAATGCGGACAACAATTTTCTATTCTACAATAAACGCAATGATCTTTTTTTTTAAGCAACTTAATAATTTTTTAATAAGACTAATTTTTTTATATTTTTTTTTTTTTTAAATTTTATTAATATTATTTGGGTTTTTGTTTTACATTTCAAAGTTTAATTTTCTTGGTTTACTTATTGCGCGTTTTATATTATACAAACAATGTATATTGATGTTGTTGCTTTTGTTGTTATTTGACTTTGCCACAAGATCGTGGCATAAGCTGCGCTCCAATTAACAAAAGTCATACTATATATAAAAAAATATAATAAAAAAATTATAAATTAATAAAAAAAAAAAATTTATAGAAAAAGCGTCTAGTGAGTGACTAATGAAGCCGCACATCATAGTCTATGTAAAATTAGTTCAAGACTTTTGAATTATTAATTTTATAAAATTTTGTTATTTTTTTTTTTTTTTTTAATTTTATTATTTCCTTCTAAATTATTTAATTTTTTTTTTTTGATTGTGATTTGCATAAGAAGATAATCTTCACTTGATTTACATAAAACAATAATTAGGCTCTAACAGTATCTCTCTGCTTACCCTCAACCATTCGCATACTTCAAATAATAAATAAGATAAATTTTGACTTTAAACCTTTTTTTTTTTTTCCTTTCTTTTTTTTAACCACAAAATGAAAACATATGAAAAATACAGAGGAACACAACACATTTTTTATATTTTGTACATATTTGTGTTTTTAATGAACGCAAAATAAAACCATAGAAAAATGCAACCACAGTAGCACAGCACGCCATTCGACGCCACATATAGCGGCATGCCACATTACGCGGCGCCATGCCGCATTCACATACACAGCCAAACATACATAGATTCATTTACACTGCTACTATGCAATGACATGGCAGTAGTCACTCATTAGTCATGAGGCTATAGACTGTAGGTTCATTGACCTTAAGTAAGCAACTACGCACGCCACATAACTGTGTTTTATGCAAAAAAAGAAATTATAAATTAAGACATTCATTAATAAAATAAAACACATGTCAGACAGACAAGACAAAAAATTCTTATTTTAATAGAAAGATTTATAAATTCACAAATTCCAAGACATTAAAATTTGTATAGTATACATATTTCAAAAGGAATTTTTATGCAATCTTGTGAATTTTAAGTGCATTTTGTATGGGATTTACCACTTCCAGTAATCGTCGTACTCACTAACCGATCACAAAAATAAAAAGTATCTGTATCGAAATTTGAAAGTTCGACAATTTGAATGAATTTGTCACGCTTATCATTTCTCTAAATACTAACTATATATGTACATAGATAGAGTATAGAGTCTCCTCTGACACACGGTTCTATGCATTGCAAATATCAATAAGTCAAAATTATAATATGTGTTCACATTAGTGTTCAAGGTATTAAAAACCTGCAAAAAGAAGAATAACTTTGGCTATGCCGAAATTGTAATATGTACTCATCACCCACATTTTATGTCTTTTGATTATTGTTCTTAGTTCATGGTTTGTATGGGAGGTACCCCTCATAGTGGTCCGAGGATCTTGAAATACTTATGCTTTTTAAATTTCAATTACATAGCATAACAAACAAAAAAAGTTTTTCTAATAAGATGAATTTCAATCTGGGTCTACAAATTTACATGGTTGGTGGATATGGGTCAGACACTTATAGTATTCAAATTTCAGCTCCTAAAAGTTTCTCTAATAAGAACATGAATTTGGATCTGGGTTTGTAGTGGGCTGATTCGGCTGATTCCAAAAAATGTATTGCGTATGCTGAAAAGAAAACTGAGGGACTAGTTTGCATACATACAGACAAAGAGGGAGAGAAGGGCATGGTATAAAAATATATTAAATACGGGACTGGCATATCGGTCACCACACCCTATTGACTCTAGTTAAGCTCTGATGATCGAAAAAAATAAGGGTCTCCTCTTTAAAAGAGTATAGCTTAGTATGAAAATAGGCATTAATGCAGTCTTAAATCAAATTAAACCCATTCAAGCTGAGTATCAAAAAAATATAAAAGATAAATTCAATGAGTTTAGCTTCAAAACATGTAGAATAAAACTAAGTAAACTTTAAGAAAAACAGACACTAATGATCTTAGGATGCCTACTACAATAGATTCTAACAATAAGATGATAGTATGTATATCGATTGACAAATTTAAAAGGAATCACTTCTCGATCCTGCTAAATTCAGAATGTAATACCGAATTCTAGGTAGTTAGTTCCACTGGTTGTAATGCCTTAGCCTTCCTAAACATTAACTTAATTTCCCTTTATAAATAAAATAAACAGATAATTAAATATGTAATACTATTTTATACAAAATAATATTGTCCTTCCTTTCGCTTGTCAAATGATGTGATGATTGATTATTTAAGCTCTTTATAATTTATTTATGGTTCTACATCTTATTTTATTGTTAATAAACTTCTATTATTTTCTATATATGCATGTATTTTTCATTCATATATACGAGTACATACTATTTATTTCAAATGACTTCATTTCAAAGAATAAAAATAAAAACAAAAACAAAAAATGACGAAGAATAAATATGGAAATCTTTTTTTAAATAACAAATCAGGGTCATGTGTGTATCTGTATCTGTTTTTATAGTACTTACTATTAGATCGATCTCATTGAAAAAGAGCCTTGCTTTATTGTCTTGTCAATTCACGTAATTGAAAATAAAAAAAAAAAAACAAAAAAATAAATAAATAAATTCTTATCGCACCTTTGTCGACTAAAAAAGAATAAAATAATAGTATACAAATATATTGAAATACATTATACTAGCAACAATAATAAAAAGCAAAATGCAATTGACAAAACACAATTACCAACTATCATCATTATCATCATCTCTTGATCATCATCAACATTATGTGTAAATGTATTTGTGTTTGTATTTGTATCTGAGAATAAATGAATGCTGATGCTATTTGAGTCTTTGAATATTATCAAGTATATCTTTGTGTATGTGTGTGAATCTCTGTATCTGTGTGATCTTTGCTTGGCTTGGCTTGGTTTGGTTTGGTTTTACTTATATGTTCTGAGCTTATGATTCAACGCGCATCGCAATGAGATCACGTCATCATCGCCACATCACATCAGCACACCACCACCACACCGTCATCATCATTATCACCATCATCAGTCATCATCATTATAAGCTATGGAATGAAATGAATACATGGACAAATCATCGATTTAATTATAATGTTCATGATCACTATTATAATTATCAACATCGACATCACCATCGCCATCATCATTGTCAGCATCATTATTATGTTTGTTCAGTGTTGCTTGCGACATCATCAATAATACAGAATTATCCATTTGGTTGGTTGGTTGATTGCTAATAAATCTTTGTTCTGTCTACTTTTAATATTTTCCGCGCACTCCCTCTGCCCCTTCCACGACACTGCTAATAATTAAGCTTGTTTTGCATATTTCTTACTCATTGAAAATAAAAGTTTTTGAATATAATTTTTTTTTTTTTTTTTTTTTTCATATTATCATTTAAATCTTTCGTTTCATTGTGGCTTTTTAAAAAAGATTGTTTAAACTTAACTACGTCATCACAAAATACTCATCATCGCCATCATTATTATTTTGCTATTATTGAAGTTCAAAAGCAGCTGTTTAAACAACATTAGTAATAAAAAAAAAAATGCAGAAACAGCAATTACAATAATTAGAAGTTCCAAAACGACGACGTCGATGACGATGACGATAACGTCAACAGTAATTTTAAATCTTTTGATGACTTTGAAAAAAATAAATACATGATAGGACAAATCAGATCACTTCCAAGGATAAATAATCTATCATTTGTCTGAAAGATGGTCGACGAAGATTGTCGTCCATAGAGATATTTTGATAGAAATATTTATGATTGTTTCACATAACAAAATTGAAAATGTTTCATTTCGAAAGAGTAAGAATTCTATTGCCATCATTTTCTTCCAAAATGTTCAAAGACGTTAATTTTGTCTAATATTGTGATTGTTCCTTTTTCAGCAATAAAGAGATGTGATTAAAAATAAATAGCGATTGTTTTCCAATCAATAATTTTAATTCTGTTGGCAATGTGAACAACAAATGGATACATATTACTTTTAAACAAAAAAAAAAAAAAAAGTTCTAATGCCAAGAAACGCTAGATATCTTTTGATAGAAATATGATTCTTCACTTTTTTACAATTAAGAATACAATTGAAGTTTTTTTTTTAATACCAATGAATCCAAATCATTGGCAAGGACTGACTATCTGTATGCATAAATATTGTATTCATATGTTTATTTTAAAACAAAATCAACAAGAACATCAATGTTATAATTTCTTTGTGATTTGGCAGGACTAAACAAATTGTTTTATGTTGTGATGAGTAATCACATCAACGAAACAAAGTCCATTCAATTTTGTTTATAACTTTTTGTAGTTTACGGTCAATTTAAACATAAAGTAAGTATGCAAAAATAAACATTTTCGAGATACATTTTTATTTTATTTTATTTTATTAATACATATTTGTTTATTTTGATAAAGGCACAAGAAAGTGACTAGAGGGGTTCACATATAGAAGTGATGATGTTAATGACTTATACAGAATGCCACACACCACAAGTGTGAAAAATATTATTTGCATAGATTTTTTTTCTTTTTTTCCTTAAAAATGACTAATGGTGTTCTGGATAACCTTCTATAGTCTTTGTTAAAGATGTAGTATTATAATGATTGTCAAATGCAAGCTGTGATTATAATTTCGATATTTTTAACCGACTTATATACATTCGTATGTCTGTTCGCGATTTTCTCAAAAACTACTGAACCGATTTGGATGTGATTTTCGCTATTCGACTGCACATTTTTCTGGGAAGGTGTAAAGTGTAAAACATTGTACTAGACTAAAAGAAACTAGA
Organism: Amiota mariae; assembly: GCA_035041805.1. Taxonomy (NCBI): domain Eukaryota; kingdom Metazoa; phylum Arthropoda; class Insecta; order Diptera; family Drosophilidae; genus Amiota; species Amiota mariae. The sequence goes on along the minus strand of JAWNKV010000456.1, from coordinate 276,326 downwards.
GCTATAGACTAATACATTAGAGTATGTTAGTAAATATTTAATGGTTTTGATGTTGAAAAAACGTATGCGGCAACACATAAAGATCTTGATTTTGTATTGTATTGTTAATCGGACTTCCCCATTATGTGTATAAGATTGTGATTATGAAGAGTAGCTATGCTATTTAGTTGGTTCATTTCAATACATACTTACATATTTCTATTGAGATTCAAGATGTTAATGGATACTTTAAACTTTAAAACAGTTTAAAATTAGTATAACTTAGTCTAAATATAATTGTTATAAAGTAAAAAATTAGTAAATGATTGATGAAATGAATGATTTCTTGATTTCTAATTATGTAAATCATTCAAAGTTTATAGATTTAATTTTATTTCTTTTTTTTTTTCTTTTTTTTTTTTATCTTTCTCAATATCTTCTTTACCAATTCATTCTTGACAATTGAAATAATGTGATATGATATGATGACTCCGTATTCTGCTTTTCTCTTAGACATTCTAAAATGATAAAAATTCTTCCTTTAAATTCATTGAGCCTTCACAAAGCAAAAAGAGACTCCAAAAAGTCGGCAGTTATTTTATCTCATACTTTACTTTCCTTTTTATTTTATTTTATTTCTTCATATCTTAATTAAGTTTAATTCTTTTATTAATTACATTTTCTCGGTTTTTTTTTTTTTTTTTTTTTTTTTTGATAAAAATTATTTATGTCATTTCATTTTTTTGACGGCATCAAGCCTTCAAATGGCAAACATAAGTACACCCAATGTAGTAGGCGTAATAGTTTACTCCTTCTTTCTGAACTTATTCTTCTTCTTTTTTTTTTTTTTTTTTCAATAATTGTATCCAACCTCAACCTTTATTTATGTATCAATGCCTTTCTATTTTCCTTTCAGATTTTAACTTATGAGACAAGTTTGTTTTCTAGAATTTATTGTTGTGTTTTTTTTTTCGTTTCTTTTGTTTATCCTGACACGCAACTCAGCCTTTGAACAACTACAATTACCATATTTTATAGCAAATTTCTAATAATTTCTATAGAAAAGAAAGAAAAATTACCTACCAAGCCTCTTATTCCAGATTCCCTTTAGGTTTGTTTGTTCTTATTCTTCTTTTGATGGCATGTCGCGTGCGTGTCACAATAGTACTAACGGACAACAATGAACGAAACCTAACTAATTTACATACAACAACAAAGTACATTTAAATACTTCGGTTTCAACAAATTTATGATATCCTTCAGACCACCTCTGGGGCTAATGAATTTACTCATAAAGCTACATAGATCAAGTATTGGACAAATCATTGTTTTTGATAGACTTTGTCTTTCTTAAAAAACAATTTATATTTCTTAAGAATTACAAACATTTCTATTTAAAATTCGAAAAAATTTCAATTTTCTATCATAAGTTTATATTATATAATTAATTTACAATCATGACATAGTCTCTTGGTCACTAATAATAATCTACTTGTATCTAATCCAATTCAATCTAATTAATGGGAACTTAACTTATCTGGACCATATACTATTGTTGTATTGGGCGCAACAAACATCACTACAAAATACGTATAATTAATACCTAGGAAAGGTAGGTGCGTCAGTGACAAAAGTTTATTTACTTAAGTAAAGTGCAAAAAACTGTAGCAAACAATAAAAAACAAAATGAAAAATAAAGAAAAATTGTTACAAAAAAATAAAAAAACGTAACGATATTTTTGACTTCCGCTTCCTGTAAACGAGTAGTTTTTTTAGATGACGCGTTAGTATTAGCATTGTGAGTGAATGAGTTTTGTTAAGTAAATGTAAGAAAAATGACGTCACATTTAGCATACAAATAACTATAACAACAAAAACAACAACTATAAACGAAATAAAAGACGAAAAATAGATGGTGGAGGACAAGGACAACAAGGAGCAGAAGAATGAATGAAGGAAGAAGATGATTATTGATTTCCTCGCACTACACTTTTATTTACTATGCGTTTCCGCCTTTTTTGCGCGCTTGCTCTCTTTTCACCAAAATATCGGCGTAGTAGAACTAGACCACCGACGCCGCCTTTCTTGCTGGCACACCTCCCCATAACACACACACACATACACAACGATATATATATACACACAAACATACAAACAAGTTCATCAAAAGGATGTGCGATTTGAAAGGATAAACGGGAGCAAGCAAACAAAAAAAAAAAAACTAAAAGGGAAAAAATAAATTAACCAACATTAAAAGGCAAAAAAGATAGACACAATGATAGCAACAAGAATGGAACTACATACTAAGGACCACAGTAAAACTTCTATAATTCGAATTAATGCCCAGAAAAGAAGAAAAGTTCGAGTTATGGTTAAGAGTTTTCGAGTCACATAGAATTAAATTGAATTGTCCATTCAAAGTACAATTATTGAATTTCATAAATTTTTATTGAATCCATTTTAAGTACTTTTAGTTAGAGATTCATATTTTTGTTTAATGACTAGCGCACCCGGCACAGACTACTACTTAAATGTTTTGTCATAATGACAATATGTATGGCTCTAAACTTTATACTATGCACCAATCCACCAATTTCGACTGATTTCGTAGGTCGATTTTGATGAAATAAACGCTATATGTTACTAACAATAAAGCTTCTTATCTTTCAGTAATTCAATTTTATATCAAATGACTAGCTTTTATTTGAGGCGCGTACAAACAAATAAACAAAGTCTATGATTTTAATATATGTATGTATAGATTTATAATAATTGTCAATTGTATTACTAAATATTTGTGTTAATATTATCCTTATCTATAGAAATTATAAAACAAAGTCTCTAATCCCCCCCGCGCGACTGACTGACTGTCTGTTTGAATGTGATGAACTCAAAAACTACCGGACGAATTTTCATGCGGTCTTCACCAATAGACCGAGTGATTCATGAGAAAGGTTTATGTTCGAAAAATCCAAAGAAACAACCGAAAAATTAAAAAAAAAAAAAAAATTAAGAGTGAGGTGTGAAATGGAGATGCATACTATAAAGCTTAGACAAATATTTTTCAATCTATCAAATCGCCTTTGACGGAGAGGCAGGACAACGTCTGCCCGGGGATCTAGTTGTAAAATACAATAATCCTTAAGAGTAACAACATTGAAAGTTATTGAATCTCATCCAATCCATGTTTCGCGTTAATCTGTTATCACGAAAAATTAAAGGTACATATTTGAGTAAAATATTGACCAAACTCAGTGTTTATTATTTCATTGTTAACGTCTACATATTATAACCCTTGTTGTCTACTTATAACAATTATAAGCACTAATGATAAATATTCTATATAATCTAAGATGTTACAAAGGAAACAATTTGAGAATGCAGTAATAAAATAGTGACTAATACCCGACCTTCTCCCAATGAAATCTTCAATTCTTTTGTTCGAATTATGATAAAAAAAAAAATTGCTAATTGTAATTGGTTCGTTTCAATTAGGGAAGTGTGACTGTATTTTGTCTTATACGAGTATATACAAAAATGACATCACATATTACCAACAACACCAAGAACAACAACAATTACAATAACAAATGCCGGTAATATACTCTTCTATTTTATTGTGTCAACATGGATAAATGACATAAAGGAGGCAAAAGCTAAGCTCAGTTGAATTAATAACTAAATAAAAAAAAATATATATTTATACATAACGTATGTATTATATCTTTGTATCTATGTGAAAGTATCTTTTATGAAAGTAAATTTGTGTCTACATATATACACACATACATATGTAAATACATACGTATATGCATGTGATTTCTTTAATTTATCGAGTTTTGTATATAAGCAGTTGGATTTTTTAATATACTTATAGCAACTAAACTTTTGAAAACATATTAAGTAGTCTGAGTATTTTATTGTATGAATATGATTGGTTAATTATGTTATTTCATACATATATAACTTTCTTTAATTGCTTAATGGCATTTAGTATCATTCAACTCAAAGACGCTGAGACATAGAAGAAAAATATCGATATGATACTGAGTATTTAGAAAGTACATAAATTCCAAAAAGATCTGATATCAAATCAAACATTATTTGTTTATTTATTTTCAAAATAATGGAAAAATTTCCCAAATATTCCTGCATTTTATATGAAAAATCAAAGTAATGAGACTTCCGAAGTGTTAAGGAGAACAACGATTTTGCTTTATTGCAAGCATCCTTCAACCATTGACCATGAATTGAGCTTGCGTTTATGTCTTCAAAGTCTTTGAATCATAAAACGAAATCCTGAAAAAGTGGCAACTTCCAGTACAAAATCATTGAAATGTTATGGAAGCATTTGAATAAATGTTGTTATGAGAATCATTCTTGAAGTAAACTAAGGCTGCCATAACATACAATACAAATTTGCAAATTATTGTGTGTTTCATATTTATAAGATTTAAATAACCAAATATAATTTTAAATACACATACATATGTACAATCAAAGTTTCATAACTCTCAAACCAAATTGAATTGCTAAAAAATATCGACATTGCCAATCTTCAATCAAATGTTTTGATTACATCCTAGATAAAATTCTGTGGAACATTTTTTATGTAAAAGCATAGAATAGAAACTTCAAATGTCTAAATGACAATATTGATTGAAGATTGCAACTTCATAGAAAATGCTTAGGAGGCATGAAAAGATTGAATCCTAATATAACTTTCACTGTTACACTTGAGAATTATATTGATATAAGCAAATGAGATTTGAAAAGAAGGTTTTCTAACAAATAACGACAACATTGATTGATTGAACAAACTAATAAATTCAACTTCAAGTACCATAGAAGATGATGACGATTCGGAGAAATAATTTATTCAATACAATACATTCATTAAATTCATATTTACAATTGAATACATATATAAGTGATGAACATTAACAACAAATTAGAATCTCTTTTTATTGAAACTAACAACAAATAATGTAATTAATTCCAAATAATCCTAACAATCGAAGTCTCCATAAGTGTAATACGAGTCATGGAAGTTCAAAATTATTATTTACTTCGGCCACCAGTGGGCCTATTGGTACAACCATTGTAATTACTGTTCCTCAAATATTCTGGTAACTTCATTTGGTTCCAAGAACTGAAAACCCAAATAATGGAATTTGGTCCAAATTAGACCCTCACGGTGGCATAGCAGCACATGTACTGTTGTCTCCTCCTCTTTATTACATAGTCTACTACATTGACGTTTGGACTGACCAGCATATTGCGTAGATGTTTTAACAATCTGCAATGGTTAGTTAAAAAATCCGAGACTATCCGTATACCATTCTCTGTTAGTCCCAGTATTTACCGTGTTCTTTTGCGAGATCTGGTTGGCAAAAAGGTTTTTGCTATTCTAATATTTTATATATTACCCTTAGTCTATTAGTCCTAGCTGCTAATAGCTGACATGGATTTTACATTTGAAAATTTTAAAACTATGTATTTGTACTTTTTTTACAACAATTTATAATGATTTATAATTTGTTTCTTTTTTTTTTCAATTAATTTTTTTTTTTTAAATATTTCAACAAAATTCACAAACAAAATGTCTGCATGTTTTGTATGTGTCAATTTTGTCTATTTAAAACAAATCAAAATTTTTGTATCTAAATAAAAGTACAAATATGCTTCTTAATGACGTAATCGTCGTCGTGGTTTGTTTAAATATTGAGACACAAAAAACACAAATTTTAATAAAAATCAACTTAAAAATACAAAAAACAAAAAAGAGAAACAATAACAACACAAAAAATGAATTCAAATGAACGCACGCATATTTATGAGATACATTTTATATTGAAAAGACCAGTAAAAAAAAATAAACAGACAGAAACAACTTTGATAGGCATCGAGAAATAATTTTTCAAATAAACAAAAAAACAACAAAGAAATATCAAAAAAAAAAAAAAAAAATTTAACGCCCGCCAAAATAGAAGAAAAAACCAACATGACCAGAACACACACATACACATACAATAATATACATGTATCTTTATGTTTATTTGTATAATTTTAGTACAATTAAATTTGAGTTTTATGCTTTTTTTTTTTTTCCTTTCTTCAAAACGCGTTTTTGAAAATGTAGAAGAAACTAAACATTTTTTAAATAAAAAAATAAAAAAAAATAAATAAAAATTGCAACAACAAATAAAAAATATATGCTGCTTGCTTTAATGTTGATAATAATGATTATGATGATTATGACGATGATATCATAGCTTCATGTACATGTACTATATACTCGTGCAGAGATACTTTTGTATATACTTATGAAGAAACTTTTAATATTCATTCAACTGCTACGCTCTTTCACAAAAATATGTATAAAAAGTAAGTAAATTATAATCACAAACAACACAACAAATGACAAGCAGACAGAGCGACAAATAAACAAAAAAAAAAAAAAAAAAAAAAATCCAAAAATTAATAATCAAATATACAAAATACTTACATATAATATACAAATGTACATGATGAATGTATCTATTTATGTATGTATATACTCAATTACAATAATAATAATAACAACAATAAACGAACCATGACTCCTCTACTCTACTCTATTCTCATGTGAGTAGAAAAACCTTAATGAAGTATATACATATATGACAAAATGAATTGAAAAAGTGTGGCGGCGCCGCCCTCAATTGAGCCCAAAAAGAGAAGAAGAGTGTAAAATTGTGAATGACTGAATGACTGACTGACTAAGTGATTGAGTGAGTGAGTGTAGGGTGATGTAGTGATGACCGACACATGATATTAAAAGTTTTTAAAGGCCAACAACATGGACTCCCTATTACCCACATCTCCTACTCATTCCTCCACCATTCTCTTCTTCTCATTCATACTCAACTAACTAATTTTTTTTTTGTGGTTTTTTGTTTTAAATAATCTTTTTTGTTTAACTTTTTGATGAATTTTAATTAATTTAAATGGTGCGGAAAGTTCAATTTCAAAAAGCAAATGAAGAACACAAACAAATAAACAATGAGCGCAACAAAACATGAAATGTTCAAAAAAAAAAAAAAAAAATACATATACGAAAAAAAAACCACTATTGATGACGTCATGAAATGATACAAAAAGCCAAAGAAGAATAGTATGTAGTAAGTCAGTCAAAATAAAATGTATGAAGAAAAACCTAAAATTAAATGAACACAACAGACAACACAAAAAACGAAACACGAATTTCGAATTGTCGCCGAAAATTTTCATTTATTTTCTCATCATCATTTCCCCACCACTTCACATCTCTTCTTTTCTTTCTTCTCTACCTCAGTACCTCCCACCAACCTTTCTCATTTCTTCTTCTATTTTTTATATTTTATTTAATCAATAGTTTTTTTGTATTACATTTTTTTGGTTAACTCGCATTATTCGTGCCAATTTACCGAACAAAAAAATAAAATAAATGAAACGAAATAACAGAAAAAAAAAAAACAAAAAAATGAGATCTCAAATTTTATGTCGAAAGACGTTGAAACAAAGTCAAGGGGTCGTCGCTGCTGTTGCTGCTGCCACCGTCCCCACTTTTAAAGAATCTTATAGATACAAATTGTATCGCAAACAGGCGGCGGCAACAACATTAGCAGCATTTGTGTCTTTTAACTTTAATTTACTAAATGAAAAAACTGAAACTGAAACAACACACACATACGCATACACTTAAGCTTATATGTATGAGCAGAATATACACAAAAATACAAAAGTCAAAAGATAGAAATGTGAGATACAACACACACATTCAATAATATGCAAATGTATAATTTTAAGCTTAATGAAAGCGTCATCAGCTTCAGCCCCACCTTAGCATGGCGTCACACACACGCATACACACACACACAAACTCATACACAGATACAAATACAGCTAATGTGTCCACATTCAGCCGTTCAAACATAAGTAGAATAGTAAAAAAGAGCAAAATTGAACGAAGCCAAGCCAAGTAAAATAAGCGCGTGTTGAGCCACAAATGAAGTTTAAATTGCTTAAGCGAGTAGCGCGTAGGTTGTTTGAAAAGTTATGAAACAAATGTAGAGAATCAAATTGCAGACAAAAAGTTATATGCTTCCATCATCATCATCATTAATCATCATGCAAACTTGTTTTCTTCCTAGATCATCCTAGAAACTTTATAAATATGAATTATATATTATATATTAATTATACCACAGTCGTTGGGACTAGTAAATCACTTCACTATACATAGGTCTTCGCTATAGGAAAGTTCGTTATAGATAAGCCTGATTGTATTACAGAAAGCTAAGAGTTCGGTGCGATCATTCGAAATACCACCACAATAAATTGAATTGAAATAATATTATAAAATCTCAGAAGAGAAAATTGCAATAAATGTGTTCTTTCTAAGTCTACAAATATTTTATCTGCAAGGGGGCTGGTACGTGTACAGCTGTAGGCTTTCGACAGTGGTGAGTGGTTCTTGGCTGACTGTTGTCGGGAGATTCCTGAATGTAGACTCGATCACTCAAGACAATCAAAAGTCTATAGGGCTACATCATTCCATATATCTTCTTTTATTACATCTGTAAAAGCTTCAGAGCGTCTTCCGAAACGGACAACTTCTACACCATTGGACGGATTTTGATACCGTTTCCACTATTATTAAGAGAATTTTCTGCGGAAGTACAATACATTTTAATTAAATCATTGTACATTAGGTTTATTGTGATGAAACCGGTGAAGAAATGAAAATCAGTTTTTTTAATGCACACGTGCAAAGCAGGGATGGCTCTCTAGTATGATACAATTACAGTCATAAAGTCATTCAAAAATGTAGTTATTGATTGATTGGATAGCCTTACTTTTAATTTTATATATTTTGGTACACAAGTATAAAACATTGGCAATGTGCTGAGAAGTATAGTATGTAACAGAAGAAATGGCAATTGCCAGTTTTCACACATTATCTTTACAAATAAATTCGATTAATGACAAACCAACAACGATATAATAATAATGAACCCATATTTGTAATGCATCTATTCTTTTTATATCGTTATCACTTTACTGCCCATGATTATTGTGTCATTAGTTTAAAAATCGATTAGATCAATTAAGTATCATGTGAAAGTTATTGAATAGAGATAAATTATAAAAACAGAGACATCTTGATTCATATATTTATAAGAGGAAGTCGAGGATCTGAAATCTGATTTTTCCAATTATGTACTTAATTACATATTAACAACTAGAATTTTATTCCGAAATTCTGCTTGTATGCATAAATAAATAAGCAACTTTATATAGTAAATATATAATTTATAGATCAAACTACCCTCGCTGCTTATTATTGTACTTACTAACAACAAATGAACAAGAAGCATAAAACCTGTTTTGAGAGCAACAAACACATAAAACAACACAATACAACAAAATTGAGTGAGTATTGATGAAAAGTTTACGTGCATATGCCGCCTCTCTTTTTGTAAGTGTATATATATATATATATATATATATGTGTGTGTGTGTGTGTGTAGGTGCAGCCCATCAGGCAGCCACCTGTCAGATTTAGTCAAAGAATACAAACAAATAATTGCAATAAAAGAGAAGATACACAAATGAATACAAAATCTTTTGGAACTGACAAAAATTTAGATTAATAACAATACAAACATGAAGAAATGTATAAAATTTTTAGTGCGTGTATGTATCATGTGTGTATAAAGCGATTAGTAGACAACGTTAATATTATTATTGGGCAAACATTTATTGCATAAAAATATTGAGGTCATCAGACTTGAAATTCATTTGGACAGTAGGAAGACTCCTATCAATTACAATCGATATTGCACAATGCTACATATTTTAAACTCTATTTGTAGAAATAATATTTTAATATTCTCATAATTTCCCACACTTATATCTTGTATTTAGCAACCATTCAACTAACTTAACCTTATATAAAAATTGGGCAATATTATGCTGCATGTCTATTGACCGCTTAAAGCATAAATATACATATAAGTAAGCTTGACTTCAGAGAAAACAGGGAGCGATTTAGTAAGGGTTTTCTATACACTACTACTACACTATAAAAAATTGCGCGCTCTGATTTGAATTCATCATAAATAGAAAACATAAAACATCAACATAAAACATAAAATAAAAATAATAAAAGAGGGGAATGGTGAATAATAACAGTACATACCTTTATTTCTACAAAGAATGCAAGCATACTACATACATATGTATGATGAGATGAACAATGTTGTTGACGATGTTTTGCTGTTGTTGCTGTTATTCTTTTTGGCCTTTTTATTTATTTTTTTTTTTGTTTGTAAATGTTCTTCGCGTTCTTCTTGGGCAACAAACTCAGTGAATAACAAACAATAAAAATAAATAAAAATAAAAAAAAATAAAAAAAACATGAAACAACTGTGAATTACACACACACACATTTTAAGTTACCGTTAAATTGTATTTCCCCTTTCTTACTCTCATTCGCTCCTTTCTTCAACCCATACTTCTTCATTCATTTATTCATTTTCTCATAGGTTTTTGTTTTTCTTTCTTTTTCTTATTACCAAAATTACTTCATCAAAAAAAAAAAAAACATATGCACGACTAAATAATAACACAACAACAACAAATAAAAACATTCATTTGTTCGTTTCTCTTCTTCTATGTACTTTTACGTGAAATTCAAGCGAAGCCGCCGCTGCCACCAGGTGAGCGCATAGAGAGCGAGCGAGGGAACGAACAACGATATCAAAAGATTGAATGGAGGGGTAAGTGAGCAGCACTGAGCGAGTTTGTGTGTGAATGAATGTTCAAGTCAATGATGAGAGCGAGTTGTTATAAGCACAAAGAGAGCGGCGAGCCGCATACAATTCACACACACACACACAAACTTCCATGCTTATTCACTCGCATAGAGCCACAACAGCAATTGACTCGTGTATTGGGAAATGGGAATTTGTTGTTGGCCAGCTTAGCTTAGCTTGGCTTAGCTTTGTATTCATGGTTGCTTACTTGTTTTTGTTGCCGCTGCTGTTGTTGCTGATATTTGTACAGCCACTTTTTATGTGAAGAAAATCAACAACAACAAAACTAATAAACTTGGCTTTAAACAGGAAAAGCACAAAAAAAATAAAAAAAACAATTAAAAACATTTTTTTTAGTGTGAGAATTTTTTCATTCACAAAAAAAAAAAACAGAAACTCTCCGATTGCAACTGCAATAAGTAAATGCTGCGCATTATAAATAGCAAGCAGCGTACAAATTTTGAATGAAGGTAAGAATGGTTGACGGGAGGACGGAAAAAGGGAGAGTTCATACGGACAGACAATTAAAAGAAATAACGAAGAATAGCGTCCCCCTCATATAGCGTGCGAATTTCCTTTTTTGAATTTTATATTTTCTTATTGTCAATTCTTTTACGCACTCCATCATCCTGTATATCTATCATTCTTATTGTTTTGCTGTTTGTTTAATGTTGTTTTAACACTTTAGTCTTTTCTGTTCAAATCCAAACAAACAAACAAAATAAAATAAAAAAATTACATTAACATGAATTTCTCTTTGGGCGCGGCGGCGTCATTTATCGGTCACCGCCGTCCGTTATTGGCGGCGATTTTGTTGACCATAATTACTACAGTAACAACAACAGCAAGAATATTTGTCATTGTTGTCGTTACTGTTGTATTTTATTTTGGTCAATTGTTGTCATCATCATCAGATGACGCCGCTACCGCTCTATGTATAACTACTACAATCATCATCATATACATAGTAGTATGAATTTATTGCCACAGTCAATGTGATGATATTCATATACATTGTTTAATTTTATAGCATTTTTGTTTGATTTTTATTACTTTATTTATTATTTTCTTTCATCTTTTTCAAAATTTCTTTCTTGTATTTATTTCGCGCGTACTTATTAATTCAGCCAATTTAAACGCAACGCACAGCAAACAACAATACTTTGCCTCCTTTCTGCGCCATTCATCTTATTCTTGTTCTTCTCACACACAACCACCGTACACAATACAACAACAACAAGAACATAGCCAAAAAAAAAAAATTAAAAAAAAAACAATTTCCAATTCATTTCGTACACATACACAAAACCGTCCGTCGCGACTCGCTGAAACTGTATCAATTCCTCTCTTATTTTGCTCCGCGCACAACAACCGAACGCGAGAAAGACCAACAAAATGTATGGAATTTTTCAGTTTCAATTTTCTTATTATTGCTGCCCAGAGCTGCCAATTTGCGATGAAATTAATACGGAAAAGTGTTGACAACTCTGACATTGTTGTTGTTCGAATTTGAGAGAGTAAAATGGAACCTTAAGAGAGTAAAATGGAACCTTAAGAGAAACACCCAATCTTCTGTCTCACACAACTTCAAGGTACATGTCAAATTAACATTGAGTTAACATGAACAGAAACAATTGAATGGAGTAAGACAGAAAATATAGTTGATGGTGTTGCCAGCTATTAAAGCTGAAACTAAATGCGCGCTTAGCGACTTTGCGATCTTTGGACAGATCTTTGTGAAAAAAGTTGAAAGTTGACTTTCCAATCTAACTAAAAAGTTATTCCAATTCAATTTATTACATAATAATAAAAATACATATTTCCTTTTTTTATTAATTCAACTTTTAATACGCATTTCTTCAATAATTACTTTCTTAAATTTTTAAATTCACAGCCGTTTTTTGCTTACAGAAGTCAATAACGCTGAAGTCGTTCGACGTCGTTTATGTAGTTTGAAGCAGCAGTGTCGACAAACGCGCCATTGCAGCTTATCGTTGAAGTCTTTTATGTAAAGGATGTTTTTTTTAGAAGTTCACAACTTTAAATTAAACTAAAACAAAGAAAAATATTTTTATCAAACTGGCTTTATGGGATAGATAATTTTATGACATTAATATTTAAATATGATTTCGGCCATGTCGCCGCCACGGTTAGCACGTACAAAGCGCAATCTGGAAGTTCAATTTTCATACACTTTTCGCAGCATTTGCGGCCGTATTTCGCCAATAGCTCTTCTAATGTTGATTTCCAGGTGTCCAATTGTCTCTGGTTTATCGGCGTAGGCAAGTGACTTTACATAACCCCAAAGAAAATTATCCAATGGGGTTAAATCACACGACCTTGGTGAACAATTCACGTCTGTTCTTCGGAAAATTACTCGATTAATTAAGTTTTTAATAATGAAAACACGTTGTTCTCTCATGTAGCGATCTATTTTAACTAATTGGAAGGTATCGGATGAAATGCCAAACCAAACTAACCAAAAAGCAACTATCAGCTGCTAAATCGGTTGTCAAATAAAGCAGTGATGCCAACTCACATACCTTCCGGTATGTTTACGTCTTCTATGGATTAGTCTAAAAGACCTATTTTCGTTGTACCTAGGCCAGGTAGCACGCGCCACCCTGCAAGATTCGAGATCTTTCCACCTGACAACCGCCAGTGGAATCGGAACTTGTTCCGCTGGCGATGAATCAAGAGATGCACCAAAGCGAGCTAGTTCGTCAGCCTTCTCATTTTCCTCAATGTTCCTATGGCCGGGAACCTATAAAAGAGTGACATCTGCTCTACGACTTAGCTTGCTTATCGCCATCCTACATTCCCTTACGAGCTTGGACTTTACAACGGTTGATTGCAGAGCTTTGATTGTCGCCTGACTATCAACGAAAATAGCTATCTTGCGACCTTCCGGTACGTTATGTTCTGCCAGCCAACATGCCTCTCTAATGGCCAGAACACCTCTGCCTGAAAGACCGTGGCCTCGTTAGGCTGGCGAAAGGAATGGTCTAAGTTTAATTGTGGTGAATACAGCCCTGAACCTACACCACATTCCATCTTTGAACCATCGGTGAAGATTGGAAAGTCAAAATCACTCCGAAAACTGTTTTCTTTCCACTCCATCCTGGTAGGAAATTTTACCTTGAAGTTGTTCTCAAAGCTATTATATGTCACTATGTAGTCGGTTGTTTTCTTCATCCTGTGGCCCACTTTAACAGTTTCCCCAGAGCTCCCTGCATGATGTTGCTTATCACGTCAGGGAACAGCCCATAATCACAATGTCGTCCGCATAGGCAACTACCTTTGCCTCCGTCCTCTCCAATACATTTAAACTGTTATCTATGACTAAAAGCCACAACAGAGAAGAGATTACCCTACCCTGTGGAGTCCCTCTACTGACATATCTAGTTAGAGTCGAGTTACCTAGCTCTGACCGTACTATTTTAGTTTTCAGCATATTTGCTATCCATTCTACAATGTCTTCTTCTACACCAATCTTAGCTAGAGAATCCTGGATAGCACTCGTGCTTACATTATTTAAAAGCGCCCTCTATATCTAAGAAGGCTGCCAGCGAGTATTGTTTGTAGTGAATCGCTCTCTCTGCCGTGCGGACTACCTCGTGTAGAGCCGTTTCAGTGGATCTACCTTTGAGGTACGCATGTTGACAGGTCGAGATGGGATATTTATCAATAGCAGATCGAAGATGGAGCTTCAATACTCTTTCCATCGTCTTTAAGAGGAACGATGTTAGGCTGATTGGCCTGAAATCTTTTGCGGATTCGTGGCCAATCTTCCCTGCCTTTGGTATGAAGACTACCTTGACTCTTCTCCAGCTAAAAAGCGGTTAAAAAGAATACTCGCTCTCAAAATTATCCTTAGCCAAGGGACTACCCTGTCCTGTAGCTTCTGTAGCATTATCGGGAGAATTATAAGTCTTGATGCATTCTTTGAATACTTTCCCGTTGTTATCCTTATAACACTGGTTGAAGGACTTCCTAGTCGTCTCCCTGAGCTTAGATAGATCCTCGCTCCCTTACTGTGGGAACCGCGTGTACCTAACACACATCAAATTTTCACAGAATGTGTATTTCTATTGCCATATCCCCAACAAATAATAAAATTTTTGGAAAATCCACCGGAAAAGTCTCAATAAAGAGATTACAATTACACTACAACAACATGCAGCTTGTGTGTTATAAAAATTTTTATAACAAGAACATACAAGCAACCAGCTTGTGTGTTGTACAAAAACAAGCGAATGTACGAAGAAAAGAGAACATGAAACACACAGAAGCTCGCAAGTTTTTTTTTTTTTGGAGAATGCTCTTTGTTTTTTGAGTTGAGCTAGACTCAGTTTATTAATCTACTATCAATCAAGGTACAAATACCCTATGAGGTAGCATGTAGTAAATCGCCACGTACGTATATACATATTTACAGTATTTACTTACTCTAATATCCTAAATATCTATGTTATCCTAGTTATTTATTAAGTTTTTATATTGCCATCTTCTTAGTCGGCTTATTGGGTTTGAGTGGACAAGTCTCCTCGCCAGTCGGTTGATGTGGTTCCTAAGTCTGTCATTGTATCGACTTGTTTGCTCATTTATATGATCCTCAACGTTGGCTACGTCTAGATCATCTTGTAGGCGGCTGATTCTTGTATACTATGGACAGCCGGTGATTTTACGTAGTGCATAACTTTGCAACCTCTGCACTTTTAATCTATGTGACTTAGCTGCCGTACCCCATGCCTGGATACCATACCTCCAGGTCGGCGCGACAATTTGGGTGTACACTGTCCTCTTGTTTTGGAGAGACAGACGACTTCTACTACATAGTAGCTAGTGGTCGCTAGTGTGACCTGTATCTGTTTACGGAATGTGAGTCGCCTGTCCAGGACCAGTCCCAAGTATTTTGCCTCCGACTTCATTTCCAGGTTCACTCCATTGAGGACGACGGGTGGAGGAAGTTGTCTTCTTAGGGTGTAGCAAATGTTTACACTTTTGCTTGGATTGAGCTGAACATTCCACCTCTAAGCCCAAGCTGACAGATTGTCCAGGAAATTCTGTAGGACCCATGTGTTCGTTGCACAGCATGCGTTACTGACCATGAAGCACACATCATCAGCATACGATGCTATAAGCAAGGACCTGGGTGGAATTCCTAGGGCTTCAGCATCAGGCACAGCCAAGGCTCGCAGTTGATCTTATTTTAGGGCAAGAGGGGACAGACGGCAAAGGTAAACACATTGTTTAACACATAAACAAAAAAATTTGGTCTTATTTATTATTAACTGAGTACTGAGCACAAACAATATTAAATAAAAAGTTGTATTTGTTTTGAGATGATCTCTCTCTGTCCGTTTTTAAGAAGTTTCACTTCTATCACGTGTACGATGGTACATGCGGATTTTTTTTTTATTTGCAATGGATAAACTCAAAAACTATTTAACTGTTTTAAAAATTCCTTCACCTATAGAAAAGTACATTATCAGCGAGTAATACTACATTCACAATGCGAGTTCTTGCGAGTTCGCGGGTAACCGTTCACAGTGGCCTTTTGCGAGTTCTGAAAACAGCTGTATTTTGTTTTGTTTGTACATACAAATAGAACATTGTGGCCAATTGTGAGAAATTAAAATGAAAATTGTGCGAGAAATACATGATTGAGAACAATTTGTATTGCATGCAAATAATTTTTGCAGCAGCCTTTTTCATTTCTGCTACTTATTTTATTAATACGAGTACTTGAAAAAAAAATTACAATTTAAAATTTTCTTCAAATTGTTTTATGCATAATCAGCTGTTTAATGTCGAGAATGAACAAAAAAAGGCGGATATGACCAAAAACTTGGCTGAACTGCCGCAGAGTGACCAATATCATTACCGAGTTCTTTGTGAGTTCCTCGACGAACTCGAGTTCAAATTTACTACAACAACAAAAAATTTCAGTAATTTTCCCTGTGGTTGTTATAGATTTGAGCTCGAGTTCGTGCGAGTTCGTCGATGAACTCGAGTTCAGCTCAGTGTGAATACACTATAACATGGGCTCTATTTTATTTAAAAAAAAAAAAAATACTGTAATGTATCCCAAGTTATCAAAAATTTGCGAAAGAAATTCGAGAGATTTGTTGAGAAGGGAATCAGGGGGAAGCAGGGCTTGAGGGATGGAGAGTATAATTATGCTAAGAAACAACCCGTGCGAAGCAGGGTCGTGTTTATCTAGTATGTAATACAATATGTATATTTCATATTATAGAATATAATAAATACTCGATTTCTTTGTTTAATGATGAGCAATAGCCAAAGCAATACTGGTCACAATTGACTATTTCAATTTCGTTATTTCACAACAGTAATCTTTTGTTTAAAATGTAATGGCCTTTGACCAAGAAAAAAGTAGCTTTTTCTGAAAGCAGCTTCAAAATTCTACAACAACAACAGGCAAATTTCCAAATTCAGGGTTGCTTTGGTTTAGCTTTTGTTCAGCTTCCAAAGAAAAAGTGAAGTTGAAGCTAAGCAGGGCTGCGAAAATACTGTCAGTGTTGCCAAGTTTTTGGTCATTTCCGCCTTTTATTGGTCATTCTCGACATTAAACACCTGATTGCAGAAAACAATTTAAAAAAAATTTAAATTGTATGTTTTTTTTCCAAATATTAATAAAATAAGTAGCAGGAATGAAAAAGGCTGCTGCAATAATTATTTGCATACAATGCAAATTGTTCTCAATCATGTATTTCTCGCACAATTTCCATTTTAATTTCTCATAATTAGCCACAACGTTTCATTTGTATGTATAACCAAAACAAAAAACAGCTGTTCATAAAAAGCTAAAGCGATGTGTTAACGGAAGCTTCAAAATTGTTCGCTTTTGTTTGGTGTGACATCGACAAAGCGTGAAACGCATGGTATGTGGTTTGACTTGTAGGAAGCGTAAAATGCACCAAACGTCGCAATGCGTGAACACATGATGATTAGTTTGGAATGTAGAAAGCGTGAAATGCGTCAAACGTCGCAACACATGAAACGCGTGGTATGTAGTGAAATCCGCCAATCTGGCAATTCAGTAATATGTGCAATTTGTCCGTTAAACCAAACCCGCCAAGATGCTCTCTTCATTAATTCAACCTAATGTTTAAAATAAATTTTGATTTGGGTGTTGAATTTCGAAATAACTATGGAAAATGTAAGTTAATTTCTTTTGATTTAATTAGTATTTTAAATGAATAAATTATATGTTTAATCCATTCTTCGATTACAAGAACTACTTATTTAAGGACGCTTACGACAACGGCAGCAGCAGGAACGGAACAAACAAAGGAGGAAACTGGAGAAGCGGGTATTAAAGTTAATTAGGCAGATGGCAAGCTATCATAGCCGCCACAGGCACAGCCAGTGTATCTGCAGCTAGTACACTCACAATCCGGGTATTAGGGGCCCGGGGAGTAGTGGACTTGTACAGATTGGTACTTATACATATGTATAATAAACTAGATTATCGGGCAGACGTTGTCCTGCCTTTTGTTTCCAAAAAATAAGTGGATACTGATTGGTTGAATTTATAAGATGTTTGGCAAGACGACTTGATTAATTTTAAAATATGTATCCAAGATTTATATGCATCTCACTTGCACACCTCACTTATTGCTATTTTTTTCAGATTTTTCTGCTGTTCCTTTGAGATTTTTTGAATTTTCTTTTTCCTAAACCTTCTTCGTAAATCGCTTCGCCCATTGTTGAAAGCCATATGAAAATCCGTTCTATAGTTTTTTAGTTTATCGCGTTCAGACAGACAGACTGTTTTATAGATGTAGGATTTCTTCGAGCGGATAGGACTCAAATCCTTATTGCTACATGCCTGAATGGCTCAGAAAGTATCGCATAGATCACACAGATTAGTTTCCATAAATGTAGTCTAATTATGCAACTAACAAGGAAGTCGTAACCATAGACGTTTTATTGTTGTAACATTGTTTGAAATACATAATATTCAACTTTGTTTTCAGTCATTAACAAATTAACAATTTCAGTTCAATCAATTCTTCGTCGTAACATACAATTTTGTCCATTCATAAATTCATAACAACATAATTTTAATCACCTTTCAATCATTACTATTTTCCTATTTGAAAAGTAACTGAAACATGACAAGATTCATTATTAGTTAACATCAAACTGTACCCTAGAAATCAGTTGAGACAGAAATATAGTACACTGAATATTGCGACCAGTGCTGCTAAAATGGTTCTTGCATAAAAAAGAGAGTAAGCCCTGCAGCATTTTACAGCACAGAAAAGCAATTAACTATCAGTGGGCACTACTTTTTATGCTACCTGGGAGCACTGAAAAACAGTCGTAACGGAAAGCAACTGAACAAGAACAATAACAAAACGGAGAGGAATTTTCACTCTATTTAAATGATTTGCATAACTGGTTAGGTGGCGGAATATATATTGAAGAATTAAATATTAGGCTCCTTTTATATGCAGATGACATAGTTATATTATCAGATAATATAGATGTCTTACAAGGAATGATAAATCGTCTAGAATTATATTGCGACACTTGGAACATGGAAGTGAATTTAGCAAAGTCAGCAATAATGGAATTTCGGCGTGGGGGTCGTTTAACCAAGAATGAGATTTGGAAGCTTAGAGGCGAAAATATTGAGATTAGATGAGAATATAATTTACCTAGGGGTAATATTGACACCACAACTAAGTTTCAAAACCCACTTAGCAAATAGGAATGGTCTAGCCAAAAATAGCATCAATGCAACTTGGAGAACATTTTTGTCCAAAAGCCTTACCGCAAAATGGAAGCTATTTTTAGCAGTCACAAGGAGCGTGCAAAGTTAAGCTGCTCATGTATGGGGTTTTACTTGAAAAATGCACCAGCGGATTGAAGCCATGTTGTTGCAAAAAACAGAAATAGAATTCTGCACATCTGCGTCAGAAACAGGAACAGCATTCAGTGTATTTGTTGTTGTCGGCAACAGAAATGTGAAAGATTTATCATTGACGCTTATTTTTCTATTGTGATTTCATGCCTTTTTTAAAAAAATTACCAAATACGTGGCACTTCTGGCTAATCTGACATCCGTAAATTGGTTAGCTGATGCGAGAGGAAAGTGGGAAAATCCAATCGCAACGGTTGCCACCTTAGGCGGCTTCTTGGTTAGTGTCTGTCAGTAGGACAAATGGCGGTACCATTGACTGTGGAGGAGGAAAATATCAACGGAGATCCGTCGGAAGCAAACGGACTTAGCCCTCAACCCAAAAGGCGAAATGCAACGGAGAATGGAGCCGATTCCTTCAAAGAGGTTGGCTGCAAGATAAAGGAGCTGTTCGATATGTGTGACAATGGCAAGCGAAGAACGGTACATCAGCCTATGAGGTATACAATCGATAGCATTAGCCGTCTGATGATTTCGTAACCGTTCCAGGAGAGAGTATGAAGGAAAAGTTCACACAGACAACGCCTGGCTTATGTGGAGCAAAAGCTACTATGTCGCCCCTACCATCGGGTGAATCAACGCAAATGCGTCGCCCTGGCAAAATTGGGCTTTCAGCTGGGCCTGAGTCAAAAAATGTCGATAGAGGTCAGCGACTTAGAAGAAATATCCAACGATGGCAAATCATGTGGCGGGGTGCAAAATCTGCCTGGTATTTAAGGAGGCATTAAAAACAGAAGAACATGAAGATAATTCAAATCAACCTGAATCACTGTCAAGCAGTACAGGATCTCTTGCAGAGAACTTTAGTGTAAGAAAAGGCAGACGTAGTTCTGGTAAGTGAGCCATACGCGAAGAGCAACGAGTCAGTTTGGTTGAAAAATACTGAAGGTGTTGCTGCAATATGGGCGTGTGGTCCATACGCATTCGAAGATGGTGAAATCTATACTGCAAATTTTGTTCGCATGAGAATCGGAGGTATTCACTTCGGCAGCTGTTACGCACGCCCAAGTATAACAACTTCGGAGTATGAGCACTTTATTAGTGACTGAAGTCCGAAGTAAATCGCCAGGAGTAATCGCAGAAGCCTTGGTCAACGGAGTGGGGAAGCAGATCTACCAACATTAGAACCCAAGCGCACCTGGAAGCTGTGGCAAATCTCGACATAATATTGCTCAACAGGGGTTCAATGACTACGTATAGGAAATCGGGTAGAGAATCAGTTATAGACATAGCGAGTAGCAGCATGGCAAGCCATCCTGATTGACAGAAAACTGGGCCTAAGTGAAAACACTCACTTTTTGATAAGGAAATGTTCTTGGAAGTATTCCGAATACAAAAACTCGGTGTAGGCTCCTTCGAAAGGTTGGTGGAAAGACTGGCAGACATGCTGTCCCTAGTCTGTGATGCCTCGATGCCTAGGATAATCCAGGTTAGTCGGAGACCAGCGTGCCACTGGTGGAAAAACGAACTAAAGAATGGAAGAGACACTGTTCCCGGCAGCGACCACAGTTGTGGATTTAATGCCTCCTCCCGGAAAGTATTTCCAATATAAGCGTCGATGAAATATACCGAGCACTAATCTGCAGGATAAGAAAGCCCCGGGTCTCGATGGAGTGCCTAATACAGCTCTAAAAGCAGCTATTTCCAACGTTCCTGAAGTCTCCTTGCATATTTTTAACCAATGCCTTCATCACGGAGTATTCCCAAAAAGATGGCGGCATCAAAAACTGATACTCATACCAAAAGCGGGTAAACCACCCTCCGATACGTCGTCGTATAGACCATTATATTTGCTGGATACGGTAGGCAAACTATTAGAAAAGATTGTCTGCACCAGACTGGAGTAAAGCGTGAGCGAGAGTGGAACTCTCTCTAAAAACCAGTTTGGCTTTCGGTAGGGTCGCTCGACTGTGGACGCGATAAAGAAGGTGATCAGCATAGCAAGATAAGCAATTCAAGGCGAAAGGTGGCTCTATGGTGATAAAGAGTACTGCTCAATCCTTATGCTGGACATTAAAAACGCATTCAATTCCGCTAACTGGCTGCATATCATAGGATCCGTTCGTACAATGGAAGCGCCAATGTATCTACAAAGCATGATCCAGACCTACTTGTCGGAGAGGTACTTACATTATGATAGCGACGAAGAAAGGAAAATCACTATTGTGGAACCTAATGTATGATCAGGTCTTGTGGTTACAGCTACCTGGGAATTGCACTTCGGCAGGCTTTGCAGATGACCTATGTCTAATAATAACTGGTAAGGAGATAAGGGACATCGAGCAAACAGCAAATACAGCGATTAGCGCGGTTACAATAGGTCTTCAAAATTGTCCTTGGCAGAGGGTCCATATTGCTTTATCCTGGATGCTCCCAAACGTCGGAGGCCCTAAGGTTGACAAGCGCCGGTTATTATCAAGAGTTTTGATTTTCATTGTAAATCGTGCATACAGTTAACATACGGACATCTTTAGAAGATTACCACCTCCATGCGATCCAGCAAAAAAAAAAAACAAAACACTATGATATCATGCATGCTTGATCATGTTGGGGTTATTTTATAACCTTTTCACACTGGGGCATGATTCAAATGAATAGTGATACGGCACTGATCCGGATAAAAACAACAACCACCAGGAAAAGTTACGTCATTCAGGAGTTGTTGTTGTAGAATGTGATCAAACCAAGGTTTGTTTAGCTGTGAGAATTATTTGCATACACTGCGAATCATCTATTTTTCACACAATTTCCATTTTAATATCTTACAATTAGCCACAACCTTCCATTTGTATGGAAGTATAACCAAAACAAAAATCAGCTGTTCAGGATTCAAAATTGTCAATCTGAACGACATCATCGTTATTCAGTGAAAAGGCTATAAGACAGGGCAACCTTTAACAACCACAAGAAAAATTATGTCGTTCAAGGGTTGTTGTTGTAGAATGTGATTCGAATCATCGTCGAATCAAGAATTGATGTGCCTGTGATTCAGAATTGATGATGGTAACTCGCGTTAGTGTTGACGTTTTTTAGGTCATATTTGACTATGTTTTCCTTTTTTTTGTTGCGCTCCAACATGAAACAGCTGATCATTGCACAAATCAATTTGAAGTAAATTATTATTTTTTTTTTTAATTTTAATAAACGAATAAAAAAGAAAGCTGCATCATATAATCATGTATTTTGCACACAAATTCTATTTTAATTTCTCACAATTAGTCACAACGTATGTACAACAAAAACAAAAAACAGCTGTTGATGATTCAAAATTGACAGTCTGAACGTCAGTACTGTCTAAATCCACTCTAAGTGTCAGTTAGTCTATACGTGTATAAAAAAATTTCTAGCATTGCCCCAGCGGTAATTAATTGTCTCGCTCACTTCGCTCAGTTGTTCACATGGTCACTTATGCCTGATTCACACTGCATAAAAATTGTTGCTTTTTCACACAGAGGTTTCGTTTAAAAAAACAGCTGATTTTTGTTTTGGTTATACATACAAATGGAACATTGTGGCTAATTATGATAATTAAAATGGACATTTTGTGAAAGATACATGATTGAGAAAAATTTGCGGTGTATGCAAATAATTCTTGCAGCTTCCTTTTTCATTCCTGCTACTTGTTTTATTAATATTAAAAAAAAAAAATTAAACTTTAAAATTTTTTATTCAAATTGTTTTGTGCAATGATCAGATGTTTAAAGGTGGAGATATACAAACGACATTTTCTTGCAAATCAGCTTTTGCTACGTTCGTGCGGTAAAACACAAAAGTTGAAATATATGAAATCGTATGGTCCGAGTTACATAGCGAACGCAACAACGCCAAAAGTTGAACAACTTCAACTTCAATCGAAAACAGTATTGGTAAATGGAAAAAGAACTGGTTTATGAACCAAAAAACAGCTGTTTGTGAACAAAAAGAACTGCTTGATCGCTTGGTGAAAACTGATTTGGTAAATGGCAATTTCTTTGCAGTATTTATGTTAAATTTGATGGCAGACTTTCCTATCTATATAAAAAGTTATTTCAATCAAATTTATTACATGATAATAACAATACATACTTCCTTTTTTAGGGTTCCGTACCCATAGGAAACTAACGGGACCCTATTACTAAGCGTACGATGTCCGTCCGTCCGTCTCCTGCTCTATCTCATGAACCGTAATAGGTAGAGAGTTAAAATTTTCACGAGAGTGTAATTCACTTGGGTGTAGAACGACAAATACTAAAAATACACATTTTTAGAAGCATTGTTCTTTAATTTAACCTTTTGTTAAAAAAATAAATAAATAAAAAAATTGTTTTTATAGTATATTTTTAATCTGTAATTGTAGTATACTTTTAGGCTGTTACAATCCACATAATTTGATATTTTAAGCAAAAAATCTTGTACAATGGTACGGATCCCTCCGTGTGCGAGTCCGACTCACACTTGGCTGATTTTTTAATAGTTTTAATACAGTTTTCTTCAATAATTACTTTCTTAAATTTTCAAATTCACAGCTGTTTTTTATTTACTGAAGTCAATAACGTTGATGTCGCTTGTGTACCTCGGCGTCGTTTGTGTAGTTTGAAGCCGCATGCTGCATTCGTCGACAATGAAGCTTAACGCTGAAGTCGTTTGTGTTTCTCCACCTTAATATCGAGAACTACCAAAAATAAGGCGGACATGATTAAAAACTTGCCGGCACTAGTAAAAATATCCCAGCTCTGGCAACTGAAATTTTCACTTTTGCAGCAGAAAAAATTTCACTTAAAAGTACCCAAAGCAACCCTGAAATTCGGCCACTTGCACAAGCAATAAACAAGCATTTTGATATAAGTACATACTAAGTAGTGATGGAGAACTATCGATGGCACTATCGATAGTTTTTTTTTCTAATAAGACTATCGATGGTTTGTAACACTATCGATAGTATTGTATTTCACACCAGTGTTTCTTAAAAAGGCGCGCAACGCAGTTCATGTTCACTTTAGCATAAATAATGGAAATATGAAAAAAAATTATTTACAAAACATTTTTTAATTTGTAGAATTATTAGATTAGTGGTGATGGTAATTGCGGAGTTATATTTGTGGTAAAGATCTGGATAATGCAAAGCCAAGAAAAAAATTAATGTGAGTCATAAGAGTTGGCACTGAACTGACAGTTGGATTTAGACAAACAATTGAAAATGCTAAAAAGATGTGAATAAAATTGAATTAAATGAAGTAAATACAAAAACTGCAATAAATAATTTATTTTCAAACTTCTATTTTCTGTAAATTAATTGTTAAATTGGTAAATCATTTGACTTTTGGAAACAATTGGCAATCGCAATAAATACAGTGTTTGTTGTTGTTGTAGTAAATTTGAACTCGAGTTTGTCGAGGAAGTCGCAAAAAACTCGGTAATGATATTGGTCACTCTGCGGCACTGCTGCCAAGTTTTTGGTCATGTCCGCCTTTATTTTGTCATTCTAGACATTAAACAGCTGATCACTGACAATTTGAAGAAAATTTTGAATTTTAATTTTTTTTCAAATATTAATAAAATAAGTAGTAGGAATGAAAAAGGCAGCTGCAAGAATTATTTGCATACACTGCGAATTTTTCTCAATCATATAGTTTTCACAAAATGACCATTTTAATTATCACATTTTGTCACAACGTTCCATTTGCATGTATAACCAAAACAAAAAAAAAAAAAAAACAGCTTTTTTTTAAGCGAAACCACTGTGTGAGTGTTCACTGAAAAATCAACAATTTTGAAGCAGTGTGAATCGGGCATAACACAAATTTTAAGCTATTTTATAAAACAGTTTTTAATGTTAATCATAATTGCCTGCAACCAATGTAAATTTGTATACATATTGGTTTCCAAATGCTACATTCGAATGCGATAGAACTATCGATAGTTTTAATTATCGCTTAAAAAACTATCGAGTGGGTGCAATATTGATAGTTTTCCATCACTACTTAGTATTCGGTATTTATTTTAAAAAGTGTTTGTATGAAAAATGTTTGCATTCTAATAAAATTTTATAAATTTTCTTGACATAGTAGGTTTTGTTTTTTACTGTTGATTATACTAATACTCTTTTATATTATTTTTTCAGTCTAAATTTTGCTTTTGACTAGTAAACACGTAACACAGTAATAATAAAAAAAAAAAAAAAAAACAAAAAGGGAAGCACTGTACGCCATCGAAGAATCCATGGATCCATTACGTGGGTCCCACTCGCCCAATGATTTGGTACATCCAGCTGTTGCGAGCATCGAAAACCATCCAGAAGAGTTGTTGTCAAGTGATTCACTTGAACGAAATGAACAACAAAAACAACAACAGCAAGTATGTCGGCATGGCGGGGATTTTTCTGCACGCGAAACAACGGGCATTGAGTTTCAGTTTGTAAATTTAGTACAAACTGTAGAGGTAGGAGAACAAGCGGATACATTGAATAATCGTTATAATCGTCAAAATAATGGTAAGAGATATTATGCTTATAAGCTACCGTTTACGTCATATGTTGATTACGACTTACGTCGATCAATTAGACATCGCTCCAGATTTAAAAATCTATACAGCGATAATAATAAATCACCATCTGATGATCAAGTAGCATTAGTTGTGACATCCGAAACATTCTGTTACAGATCACACAAAAGCCTCTTTAACTGCAACGCTTCCTAATGTGGAAGACAATAACAATGAAAAAACGTCTGAATCTGCAAATGATAAATCCACTTCTTCAACATCGGGACCAACACGAGCACCAACATCAACAGCTAGCTCCCCTTTTGAACGTTATCTAAGCAATGCAATTGCAACTATCGATGAATTTATTCCACAGAATAGTTTTGGTCCATTCGATACTAATCTTTGCAAAGCTTATCTCACAGAAATAAAAATTCGCAGAGAAGATATTAATCTTTTCAATTGTATAGTCATAGAAACTCTGTTGCCGAGAATGGAATTTATAAAATCAATAAATTTACCGGATATCGGACAGTTTAACATTGGAAAAGAAATTGGTCGAGGCGCATTTGGTGTAATCCATAAGGCAATACATGTGTATACCAACAGAGCAGTAGCAATTAAACATGTAAAGTCGGTTAATCCATGGGAAACTTATATATATAATCAGGTATGTGATAAAAGGTTATTGAATATTAAATGATTTTTTCATATAAATTAATTACAATTTCTCAATTAGATTCTACAACGAGTAATTGAACCAAGTGCTTTAGTCGGACTAATCGATGTATCATCTAAAATAATAATAACACCAAATGGTAGTTATATTATAACTGAAATTGTTCCATTTGGCACGTTGCTTAGTGCAAATATTAAAATTCGTCAAGCAACTGGTAAGGTAATGCATGAATCATTGGTCATGCACTTCGCAGCACAAATCTGTAAGATCATACATTACCTACATATGAGCAAAATTATACATGCCGATATAAAGCCTGGCAATTTCCTATTGATGCGCCTACCAAGCACTGATTTGAGTAAACCATCGTTGCGTCTCACTGACTTCGGTCGGTCTATCGATATGCAGTTGTTTCCTAATCCGGAAACTATTAAATTCCGTAATGTCATTGAAACTGATGCTTTTAAATGTATCGAAATGAGAGAAGGACGCCCATGGTCATACGAGACCGATATTTATTGCATCGCATCTATAATTCATGCCCTACTATTTGGCGATTATATGAAGGTTTATAAAAATCGTAATGGAAAATGGGACATTTGTCAGAAAATACATCGCTATCTTAAAAAAATAGTATGGAGTCCATTCTTCACTAACGTTTTAAACATGAATGCAGAAAATTTGCATAATCTCCTCGAAATGTGTAATACCTTCGAAGAGCAAACAACTATCATGAATACAGAGTTGCTGAACCAAATCAGAATTGTATCTAATGTGTTACGGAATCGCTAATGCAATCGATCCATGTGCAGGAACAATTATGCATCATTGTTCTACATAAGTAGTTTATTCGTTTTTACGATTTAATTTTTCTTTATATTTTATAAATAAAAACAATATATTTTTTAATTGAATTTTGTATGGTTACGATTTCTTTCAGTAATCGGGGAACTGTAATTACTAATACTTCAGTGCGGAGTCCAATAAGCAGTTACAGAAATTTTGTTGTTAAACTTATCGGTCTATGATATTTATATAAATTAAAGAATTGTTAATGTATTGAACTGCACTATTTGCATAAAAAAGGTAAAATTAAAAATAAAAATTCTAGAAAATCATATAGACTGGATCAGCACTATGTGCTTTATATGATAAGTATGCGAACTGAACTCTTATCAGCTTCCAATTCGCAACTGAAGTGCGATGTTAATTTCCAACCAGTGGACCTAACCTACTGGAGCCCACCCTCAACTGCTGCTCTACAAGATTTCCTAGTATATCAATCTAAATCCCTACCAAAGTCTAGCAACTCATTCACCCCACTATTCTTAGAACTATAAAAATTTGTTATACACTTTTATACGATAAACGTTGAAAAAACCAGTAAAAATTAGATTAGCTTTGGCTGTGCCGAAGTTGTAATACTCAGACACTTAAAGTGTCGAAATTTCAAGTCGATGATACAAAATACAAAATAGTTTTTCTAATAAGAATATAAATTTGTATCTGGGTTTGCTTTGGAGGTACCCCTCCTGGTGGTCCGAGAGCCTTCAAATTTACATGGTTGATAAATATGGGTCAGATGCTTATAGGGATCAAATTTCATGTCGATAGTTCAAAACACATAAAAGTTTGTCAAAACACATAAATTTGTATCTGCTCTCTAGCTCAAAAACTGAGGGACTAGTTTGCATATATACAGACTGGCAGACAGAAAAACGGACATACATGGCTAAATCAAATCGTCTCGTTGCGCTGATCAAGAATATATATACTTTATAGGGTCTCCATCTGTGTGTTACAAACTTCATGATAAACTTATAATACTATTCACTGCGTGAAGAGTATAAAAAACGACTTCCAGTAGAAACTCTCAAGCCAAGTGCAACAACATTTGCGCTATTGCAGTACCTACCTACTGTTATAATTCTCATAATTAAGAAGATGCGGAATCAGTAACTCCTTTTCTATATTAACTTTTATCTTGAATCTATTTGCTGTCCATTTGATCAACTACGAATACAATTTTCTAATAAAGCACAGACCTAACGGGCCAACAATTCATCAAGTTATCCTGCCTCAAGCTCTTGAGAATTCCACCAACAGAATCAATCATACTTAGTCCATTATCGATGATATGTGATATTTTCTTAGCAAGAAATTCATCGCTTTCAACTAATGTAGAATAATTAGTAAACAATTTTCCAATTGGCTCTCTTTTATTCATTTTAAGCGACAATGAGTATAAAGCGCATGGTAAATGGTGATATATAAGTTATGAATTGAAAATATTAAATTCCATAATTGTTCCCAGACTATAATCCAATGGCCACACGCACTTTTAATGTGACCACAGATCAAAACCATTTCCGTTGCCTTCGCACATTCTGTTAGGTATGCCAGCTCAAGCAAGGCTTCATCCAATTGGATCTAGAAGTAAATTAGTTGATAAGACAGCGCATCGCGCTGCCAATAAATTATAATAAAATAAGTTTAAAAGATCACCGCCATAAGTGGTACCGTCACAGAGATACTGCCGATCAAGTTGTAGTTAAATGGTTAAACCACTGCATTAGAAACGAGATCACCAAATTTCGCAATAAAACTTGGAGCGATGTCCTATCTTCTCTCGACAAAGGATCTTCTCCCTTTTGGAAGATAACAAAAGTATTAAAGAAGAAGAAAACTAAAAATATCGCTACTCCGACCGTTAGAACAGTGCACCATTTTACTGCGGAGCAAAAATGTGAGGCTCTCGCTCAAGCATTTCAAGTAAATAAGTCTAGCACCAACGGTCTGAATGACCCAAGTACTGAGACAGAAGTCAGTGCTTGCGTAAGTGCTCTCAATTCTACACTCATTAGCCCTGAAAGTTCCTTATCTCATTGAGACTGGGACAGTCTCGAAAATAATAAAAAAGATGGCCTTGACGAGATAGAAAACATATGTTTGAAAGCACTCTCACGTATTGGGATCCGTTTTCTAACTGTCATAAACGCCTGTCTCCGTTTTGATTATTTTCCTCGTGTCTGGAAAACTTCTAAATTGGTGCCAATAAAAAAGCCCCAGAAACATGCTGAGTCTCCAGCCTCTTATCGGTCAATATGTCTACGTTTCTCTGTAAGCAAAATATTAGAAAAGGTCATCAAAGACAAGCTCAACAGATTTGTAAGTGAAAGCGAAAGTCTCCCAAATCAGCAGTTCGAATTTCGCAAGGAACATAACGTAGTGCATCCGCTCGTTCGTATTAAAAAAATCGTTAAACAGAACTTTCAATATGCGAACTCCACTGGCATGATTCTTCTGGATATCAAAGCTGCATTCGACTCCGTGTAGCACAATGGGTTTATCTACAAGATGACACTCTTAAATTTCCCACCTGAATTGATAAAAATTGTGCAGAACTTTTAAGCGACCGTTCGTTTGCAGTTCATATTGGCCTCGCACATTCTGCACCCAAAAATCTGCATGGAGGCTGCCTTCAGGGGTCCTGCCTGTCCCCTTTACTTTATAACATTTATACCTCTGACTTACCAACTCTCGATGGCTGCTCTGCCTCCATTTTCGCTGATGATAAAGCGATTTTCTGCTCTGGGCTGTTAGCATATATCCCCTGGGGACATAACGTAAGATACCTAGGAGTTGTCCTAGATCCTAAAACCATTTTAGGGACCACATCGCTTATATAATTAATAAAGTAAACGTCTCCATTTAGAGCTCTGTACTCCTTCATAAACAAAAACTCTCGCTTGAATATTGTGAAAAAAATGTATCTCTTCAGATCAGTTTTCCAAGCTATAATATTCTATGGGGCCCCGGTTTGGGCGGATTTTGCTCGAAGCCAAAAACAAAACAAATTACAGATTGTGCAAAACAAATTGCTTAAAATGATTTTCGGCCTACCATGGCACCACTCTACCACCGACTTGCATAAGCAAGCCAATGTTGAAAAAGTAGTTGACAGGCTAGTCCGGATCAACCAGATCTTCAATGATAGATATAGATACTCTACTTATCCGCATATCAATGATATTATTAGACATTATTATATTTAAGTTTTAGTTTTCAATAACAGTCTAGGTGGGTTTTGATAAATTTTCCCCCACAGTAGTTCGATATTATTAACTAATTAGTATAAAAACTTAGCTTATATTACCCGTTTATATATAATTTAGTTATGAAGGTAGCAAAAGCCTAAACTCTTTATTTTAAGGTATCATAAGCATAGGAAAATGTACATATTATTAGTAACATGCAATATATTGAATTGATTTGAAAAATAAAAATGGCTTTAAGCCATCCGTCAATTCTATACTTTGCCACTTAAATTTTTTATAGCCGTTAAGTCGGTGGTTTATTTCTGTCCATCAAGTCAAAAAAAAAAAAAAAAAAAAAAATTAAAAGAAAGGCACATAGTGTCGCCAAATAAATAAATATTTTTGTTTTTTTACTAAACTAAATAAATAAATTGTTTCATTTATATATATAATATCATTCTTCATTGTTATTTAATCCATATATTCTAATCATCATAAATTCATCTCATTATAGAGTCGTAGGCCCCATTTCTTATTAATTTTAGATGTGTTATTGTGTATTATATCTAAATCTTATAAATAAATAAAAATAAATAAAATTTATATACGAGTATCAAATAAATTGAGTACTGCTAAACAATAAACTCAAAATTATTTCAATTCAATAAAAAAAAATAAAAAAAAAATCATTACATACTAATTACTACCCCACTTTTTTCTCCAACTTTACACCCGACATTTCAGCCATATTCACAACAAGATCCTACGCTTCCAAACAATATGGAAAAATTACACAGATTCTTTCTCCTCATTACAAGCAATAGCAAACATAAACAACCACAACCACTATAATATGTATATCCATTAGGAAAATGTTAGCATCTGAAAACAATAATATACTACTAGTATAGATCTCCGGACACTGTAAAATAGTATCCAACAAATTAGCAGATGAAACTACCAGAAATACAAATACAAATATCCCCTTACAGTAACAAGTAAACTTAGCTTAACAAATACCAGTAAACAAATGATTCACTATCACATGTAATAATAAAAAGATAATTATAATATGGAAAAACACCTCACACTATTTCAAAACTATAAACTCTAATAAAACAACAACATACAACATCAACACTAATAACATAATCACGTATTAATTGAAAATAAAATTGATGAGAATAAGATTGAGTTACACCAACCTAACTCACAACTTTATCATAGCCAAAACTCCGCCACCAACTTGCTCAATCTGTCACACAATCCTAACCATAACCCACATCCTTGTTAACTGCCTCTTATTTCAACAACCCATTAACTCATTTCCTTAAATAATAAAACAATACATACAAGAAATTACATCATTCAGCAACATACAAATAGCTTTTTCTCAAAAATACAAATTTATACCACAAAATTAGGTAAAACATACAATAAAATACCTAATGTTATACTTAAGAATAGTACTATCTACTGAGGCCTAAGATTACATTTTATTAGCTAAGTTACAGAGATTCATATATTTATAGATTATATTAATGTTCTCGGTTATAGGCTGTTGGAGGATATCTCAAGGTTTTGCATTTTTAAAACAGTAAACTCTAGTCCTCGCCAAGTTTGGACAGTGATTCAACAGCATTGTACAAGAATTCCATTTAGTAAGTAGGTCATGCATCAGTTGAGTGTGTCCTATTCAGAGGCAAATAAACACAGTGGTTTTTGGCAATTTGCTGGCAGTCTGCCCAGTTCTCGGTATGCTGTTCAGCTATTATCTTGGTGATGTGTATATGTAGTAGATATCTGTACGAACGCATTCAGTTGCTTAACATAACTGCGTACCATTGAATTTCTTAGTCAATTTTCGTAACCAGATACAAACTTAATGAATTCTAAACGAAAGGAAAAAGAAACATATTTATTGTATTTAGTCGCATTCATTTGGTTGTTTGGCTGTTTAGTTTGTTCGCGTAGAGGCGAGTTTTAGAGCCATTGCGTTTTTGTGAATCATCAAAGACTATGAAGCACAACAACAAAAATTGCACACAAATTTTAGCCTGGAGAGCAAATGTTTTTTTTGAGAGGAGTTTGGTGCAATTGTTGTAAAACGTAGTCGAGCATGCAAATGTGCTTGCATACCAACGTAAAACGCAATACAAAATAACATTCGAAATGAAAGGTTTGGTTTGAATGAGAACATGGAACATTCTCTCAGCTACATTCAGACATTGGAATTCATTTGAATGAATTCGAATATCAAATTTATTCATTTAAACATGAATACCAAAAATGCCCTTTGGAATGAATTCATACAGATGACTAATACATAGTCCTTTCTCATTTTTACAGTTAAATAAGATTGCTGAATCGTCTTTGGTAATGGCATACGCTGCTTTATCTGCGTGCTCATTTCCTATGATGTCTTAATAGCATGGAACCTAAAAAATAAAAAAGAAGGATAACTGTAGCATTAATTGTATAATATAATAAGATTTAAGTATTCTAACTATAAAACATGTAAATTGCACCAAAAAAAAAAAAAAAAAATTATAACTATTAATATTAAGTACAATATTTATTTACCTTAAGAATAAGCTCAAAGCCTCTGTCGCTATAGTTTTATATGCAATTTATAATTGCACAGTACCATGATGCCGGAAAGTAATGCTCTTATACCAATACATATCATTAAAAAGGAACATTTAGATCAAATCACATTTAGCTTCTTCATTCAGTTGAGGTATTGTTATCGCGATTATTGTTGTGTTGTGTTATGGTAAACATTGTTGTGATCTCTAATACAACTTCTTGAGAAAAGATAGTTTGGGTGCAGTCTCTTTAGTCACTGGCATGACGCACCTTTGGTGAGAGCTGCTGTCAGTAAATATGGATGCCATTGAAGCCGCTGATTTTCACAGTTGCTGTGTATATTTATAACATCGATTACTGTAGACATATTCTTAGATCTCCCAGGGGGGGGGGGGGGGGTAGGGGGCTCCGTCATCCATGATGAACCATGCTTTTGGTAAGCCAATACTTTTCTTTATTTGGTAGCATAAAAAAAAACTTTATACTTTCTTTATGCGGTTGCTAAATCTTAGTTGGATATGGTGACCTCAACTTCTACACCGTGTGCGATGCTGATGGAAGTGATCTTCTTCACGATCTCAGATGGAGAGTGCAAATCGATGATTCTCATCTGGATATGATTCCAGGTCCTTCACTACAAGGTGTCTTACGGGTGGTGATAAATAATGTCTTGGTTGGCACGCGAGTTACGTTCAATAACCCTGCTTCGAACAATTCGCATTTTGGGCCCTTGACGCCGAAGTTCTGGTTCTTGGCACCGTTGATCAAATAACGGCACACATTCTCCAAAGAACGAACATTCCAAGAGGTGGGAGTGATACGGTGCACTGAAGCAGAAGCCGTGCCATGGGGCTTTTTGATGTCCTTAGGAGCAGCAACCATATTATTGAAATATTCTGGTCGAGGTATTTAAATCTGAAATTGAGCAGCGCTGAACCAGATTTCTTGCTTGCACTAAAATAATTTAATCTCAAATGATTCAAATTGTAATTGAATTAAATTTAATTTAAATGATACGTATATTTTAATCTGTGAACTGTCATGAGACTAATCTGATAATCACAAATAAATTACATATTATTATTAAGAAGTTGGATAAAAAACAATTTCTTAAACTACTTATGTATTGAGAGTACTAGCTGCCATGGCTTTCAGCTTTACAAATATATATATAAAAAATTAAACACAAATTATATGAGGTATTTCTTGGCTTTGGTGAAACCAAAGTAACACTTTATTTACATGTTGTTAAGTCTTTTTTTTCTTTGTTTGTGTGTTTGTTTGTTTCTTTTAATTAAAAATAAATAAATACATATATATATATAAAACTATTTAGTGAAATTGTCTTATTTATAAAATTACAGAGATTATGAATATTTCGCTTATATACTAGTAAAATAAAAGAAAATTGAAATTTTTTCTGAAACACAGTTCGTTCTTATTTAAAATAAGTACAATAAAATTTTATTTTATGTAATGACTGATGATAATGATGAATACACAGGTTTGCGAAGAGAAAGTTTTTTAAATATTTTCATATAGGAAGTGTAGATAAAAGTCTCCAGATTCCAAATTTTAATCTTTGTGTTGTTGTTACAATTGTCACATTTGAAAAGTTAAAAATACATAGGTCAAAAACGATATATTCACAGTCAATTGTAATGGTTAAAAAAAAATATGTAAACCAAGAGACAAAAATGAAATTTGTATTTTTTAATGCATTTGAAATATGTAGTAGTATGACTGACAAAATTAACATAAAACAAAGTATAAGTATGTGCACTTTCCTAAGTTTTACTTTCATTCAATAAGTTCCGAGACTGAGATATAAAAAACGCCACTAAATAAGAAACATAAGGTTTTTTTCTTAAATAATATTTTTTTACAATTTTATACAAACATAAATTTACAATTTATAGTTAATTTAGTAAATAGAAAACACAAAGTTTTTAAAGAGAAGAAAAGAAGATAAGTAAAAAGGCAATTGGGACGTCATTATAATGGTAGATTATTGTTAAATGATTCATAGAGACGAGCATAAAATTAATTTTTAATCAAGTAAAAAAGAAAAAGAAACACTTAAGACTTAGTTGGAACTTATTGAGTTTTAACAAAACTTAGGAAAGCATTTTCTTCTTTTCTCAATCTCAAATGTTTATAAATTTCCTATAAGTTTGATGTAATTGATAACCTAAACATATGAAGAATGCCTTAAAATTTATAACTACATTGTTGATTTCTTCAAATACTTATTTTTTCAGTGGTTAAATTGATTGTGAATAAAATGACAAAAACTGTGATGTGATACAATAAAACAAAGATCAAATTTGGACATTTATAGAATCCTTATGAAAACATTAAAAAAGCTTTAAAAAAAAAAAAAAAAAAAAAAAAAATCGGTGGCAGGCATGTGTTCTTGCAATTCTAATTAAATATTATAAATATTGTATTTGATGATTTCGAGATATTGTACAATAGTAGATATATTCACAATGGACTTTTTGAATGATCTACCTACACATTAAGTACTTCATGTAAGCAGTCTAATGTCAACAGGTAAAAAGCAATGAACATAATTTGTTATATATAAAACTGAGCCTGGCATTCCTAAGAAATTCAGACCTCTGCAATATAATTCAAATCTTCACATTCATATTCACATTTATCATCAGTCATATCTTAAATAATTTATCTTAAAAATTATAAATCAAATATCGAATATCGATGACTGTTGTAAATAAGGAAATATATTAAATATAATGTTATTTGATGTTTTTAACAATGACTTTTGAACAATCCCTGAGTTCTCTAAAGCTCATATCCACGGTCACCAGTTGTATCATCACTTTCATCATGCTCGACAAATTCGTTCATCTGATCATTACTTGAATCAAGATTATTATCTGTGCGAAAAAGATATACAAAAATTACACTAAATTTAAAAGGGAAAAATTTTAAATTGATTTTAATTACATTCATTGTTTTCATCATCCATAATTCCATTGCTCTCAGTATCATCGTATTCATCAGATGAATCTGTGATTGTTTGTTGGAAACGGTTGAACTCTTCATAACTGATATGATTGCCCCCATTGGCAAATTCTGCAAAGCTGCTTGGATTACGCAATTTGCAAATAATCTAAACAAAAATAAATCATAATTAATAACATTTGATTTCTAAAATTTCTTTGGTTTGACAACAAAGTTCCTTCCGTTTTATTAAATTGTTATTATTATTATTACGTACAATAATTTTGTTTCACTTGAATAGCAGATTACGGTGATCTAGGCTTCTTTTGCGCAGCTTCCTTCGACAAGTAAAATTATTAATTAATTAATCGGAGTATTTTAAATAAATCTCGATTATTTTCAATAAGAATGGGTCGTGGAAATCCCTTAAGTATCGCTGAAAAAGTCTAAATAATTGCCTACAGAGGATAAGTTACCACTATGTGACTGAATTATCGGTAGAAGTCGAAAAGTGGTTCAAGATACTCAGTTGGATCGTTTTCAAAGCCGAGTCAGCGAAGATATGGTTTGGGGAGCTATATCCCATTATGGCACCTTCGAACTTAAATTTTTATCGCCAAAAATGAACGCTAAATATTACCAAGAGACGTTCTAAAAAAAATGTCCCGCCACTTGACAACCTTTTTGGAACTGGATGTTTGATTAAATCGTGGATTCTAAGGCCGCATAAGCTATTCGTGTCATTTGTGCTCTGTATGGAGTTGTATTTATACTCGTGATATGCCAACGCTAAACAGATGAGAAAAAAAGACTTTAGTTGCAACTTATGCTGACGACACAGTATTTTTAGAGTTTGAATCTACAAGCGATCGAGCTGCTGCCGCCTCCAAAAAAGCTCTTGACGAATTCAAAACTTGATCCAGTCGATGGAATATTGGTAATTACATTGCAAAATCGCAGCACTCTAAACGCTGTTCACCAGTTAATTTGAACGGCATTCAAATCTCTCAAAAATCTTCAGTAAAATATTTAGATATGAATGTTAGAAGCTACTTGTAAAAGTAAGATGCAAGAATTACGATGGCTTATTCAACCCGGTGGCATTCTTAATCTCGCTTCCAAGGTTACGCTATATAAGGCCATAGTAATACCATCCTATACGTACGGCATTCAGCATTGGAGACTAGCTGCTAAGTCCATAATTAATCGCGTTCAGGTTATGTAGAATAAAGTCTTTCTACACAACACATCATCAGTTAGTGTTGTAACGGAACCTTGCATCCGCATCCGGAACTGCGGTACATCTGTAAAAATCGTAACTCCGCTTCCGCCTCTGCATGTTTTTAATAGAGTTTTAATGGAAGTGGTACTATTTATGTTATGCCTTTGCATGTGACGTTACGTGAGCGTCTCTGCCGAGTTCAACTTATTTGAGAAATGCATCGAAAAAAATGGCTAGAAGGTGGCGAGGGTCAGAGTTCCAAGCAAGCAACTGTGTAGTGGAGCCGGTTTACTTTACAAACCCTTGAGAAATCACTTAAAAGGTGACAAAGCTGCAAAATTGTTGTTTGTTAGTGTGATTTGGCTTTCATTAATTTGGATTACCAATAGGTACATTTTTTTTCTTCCATAAAAGTTGAATAACGATTCCTTTCCATTAAAGAGCAAATCCAGAGCCACTCTAGTTATTACAATGATGCTCTACATATGCATACTAATCCTCTAGTCACGGCTGTTAATAAGAATGTTTGACCATGAAGAATAAAAAGGTCCCACCCTACGTCATAGATTTAGAAATTAAGAAAATATTATATAACTTAGTTTAATTACTCTATGTCAATGTCGTCAAACCAATTCCCTAAATTCATTATTTGAACGCTTGATTGGAATTTCTAATAAACTGATATAAAAAAGGGGCTGTTTATGGAGAAGATGAGATTGCTGAATGAACCACTCATGATTGGTATGTCAAGTCGATGAAGAGCGATTAAACCAACTTTTGAATGAAAAATCACGTTCAACAAGGGAACTGACAGAGAAACTGGAATGTTCCATACACTGTTATAAAGAAGCATCATCAGTCGATGGGAAAGATTTAGAAGTGTGAAGCATGGATTCCGCATTCCTTAAGTAACAACAACAAAAATCAATTAGCAGCAAACTTCGGTGGCTTACATGCTGGTCACCGCTTAACTCATGGACACAAGCAACGATTTCTTTATCAAGCAAATCGTTACTCGCAATGCAAAATGGTGCGTTTACAGTACGAAAATATAATTATTATTAACTAGCGTTTATTGTAGTTTCACAAATTTTATAATTTCCCCTTAATAAACAAATTAAAAAAAAAAAAAAAAAAAATGGTGCCTTTACATTAATAACTTCTTATTAAGTAAGTGCAAAAAATGGTTTAGCTGCGGTAACGGCGGGATTTAGTTGTAAACTCATATAAATTACATATAAAATTCTACTTACACGCCACTGACTGCAATTTGGACTGTTAACATAATCACGTAAAGCTGACAGGGATTTGTTAGTTTCCTGAATTCCTTCTCTCTCGTATTCCTTCATTGTAAGCAGCCGACGTGGAAGTGGATTACGTATGCGATACATTTTATATAATTTTGAAAATATTGAATACGGAAAATATCGAATTACAAGCATGGCGAGGCATACATAGATGGCAGCTGTATCATAGTGACTGGAGAAGTATATAACAAGTAACGATATTAATTCCAAAAGCCATTTCATAACATTCTTTGTACGTGGATTGGTTGGCGGTCCAATGCGGTAAAAATATAGGAATGACCCAATACTAACAATTCCAATATACCACATAATGTAATAAAAATACGAATTGTAAAGCAATTGCAGATTCTCCAAAACAAACTTGAGCAAATAAGCTGTAATTGTCCAGCCGCCAATAAGCAAACCATACATCATCGGGGGCCTTGAGCAAAAAAAAAAAAAAAAAAAAACAAAAACAAAAATTGTAATTGAATTCAAGGAGATTACATTAAAATTTTACTTACTTTGGTACGAATTTTGCTGCAATATAGAGAGCCAATAATGATGATGCAAAGATACCAACTAGAACGCCAGAGATATAAAAGAATATTGAATTATTGCTTAGGCGGCGCGCTTTAAAAAAGAACAAAGCGCCGACCAAAAACTGTGTTATACGCCAATGATCGATTGGAATAACCTTTAAATTTACTTGATAT
The DNA here is from genome assembly GCA_035041805.1 of Amiota mariae. Lineage (NCBI taxonomy): Eukaryota > Metazoa > Arthropoda > Insecta > Diptera > Drosophilidae > Amiota > Amiota mariae. Next base: position 236,592 of record JAWNKV010000456.1, on the reverse strand, counting down.
GCCTCATCTGTAGCAATACCAAGACAATGATTTTCGAATGGCGGCAAGGATAACCGTGGACGATTTCTTGAGAAAATATTGATACTAAACAGAGACTTATTGTCCTCAAAATGATCCATCACCTCCTCTGGGTGCACGCCTTCATACTGTGTGTATTTCTTATCATCATCAATCATTATTGTCAGTTTGACAGTCTCAAAGAAATGAGAAATAGACCTTGATTTTCCATGATAGCAAAAAATTTGCAAATGTGCTAACGAATCATCTCTAAAAGTTTTCGGATTATGTACAATTGTTTGACTATCCTTCATATGATAAACACCTAAAATTAATTAAAAAAAAATAAATATTATTTTTATGGATTTACTAATGGTTACATTATCTTAAAAGTTATTTAACAATACTAGTCTAATTGTTAATTTGATAATATTTTTTACATGATCGCTATTTGTAACTAGACAATTATGTGCTAAAAGTCTGCATGAATGCATTCAGAACAATATTTTTTTTTGGTACTCATGCTAAAATCAATGAATTCTAATGAATTTGAATGAATGTAGTTGAGTGAATATTGTGCACATTCATTCAAACGAAGCGTGCCGAATTTAAATGAGCTTGTACTCGTCTGTTATTTTGTGCAGTAAGAAGAAGACTGTTCTCATTTCATCGTACACATTTGTTCACACCTTGCACTTCTATGTGCCTCTGCTTATCGCTGCAATCGACGTGCAGTGTCTATTCCTTGCTTTTGTATTATTTTGTACCCCCCTCTCCCACCCCACTCGATCTGATTCACTCAACTAGCGACACAGCAACAAAAAAAAAAAAAAAAAAAAAAATGAATGCGAATGAGTACAATGGATTTTTTCTTCTTCTTTACGTTTTTGTACATATTCATTTCATTATGAGTTTCAATCTTTCACTTAAAAAAAATTAGTACTCATTGCTTGTATGCTTGGTTGCTGAAAGTGTGAGTATGAAATTTAATGGTACTCAATCATGCTAAGCAAGGCAATACAGTCGTATATACCTCTATTAGGCACCTACATACATATATGGTTTGTTTTCTAATAAATTCTATTTACAATAATTTTCATGTTTTAGTTCACTTATTTGATTTTGTTTACAAATTCTTGCTTCATTTATAATATTTTATTTTATTACAACATTTTATTCATTTAACCCACCAGTTATGGTTTATATTTCCAGATGTAAAATGTCATATGGTAAGGTTGGATATCTGAGTACACCATACCACCATAACGATTTCCTCTTAGCATCACATAATTTTTTACATACGAAAATGTTGAGATTTCAGATGTCATTGCGAGAACTTTTGATTTAATTCTTTATTTTGAAGAAATCTGCAGCTGATAGGCATCGATTGTTGTATAAAGCATATGGGGAAAATTCAATAGAAACATGTTGGTACTGGCGTTTTAAAAGTGGCGATTTTGATACTAACAACAAAGAACGTGAAGGGAGGCCAGTAAAGTTTGAGTTATTGGACCAAGATTTATGGCAAACTCAAAAGGAAACTTTGTGCACAAACAAGGAGCATTAAAGCTCAAACGCCCACAATATGCCAAAGACAATGACAAAGTCATCTTTCGGCACGACAACGTGTAGTAAAAGTTATCAAGGAAACTTTGAAGCTGATTCAACGGGATGTCCTACCCCATCCGCCGTGTTTACTGGACCTTGCTCCTTCCGGTTACCACTTGATCTGGTCAATGACTCATGGCTTGGCTGAGTAGCCCTACACTTTTTACAAAGAAGCCTTTTGGGATGTGTTTTGTATCGCATCAAAAGATGAGGAATTTTTTCAACCCGGAATCCATGTGCTGCTTAAAAGATGGGCAAGAGTCGTAGCTAACGGTGGACACTACATTCAATGATTCTCTCAACTTCTTCCACTAATTGTCTCATACGTATTATAACGACGTCTTGCCAGTCAAGTTTTTCCTCGCCTAATACGGGTGCCGTCTTTGTTTGCTCTTCTGGAAGGGGAGTGAATGATGATTGAACCACCCCGTTTTCTATTTCCTAATCTACTGGCAGCATTTACTTAAAGGGATTTGTTTGGATTTAGTTTTTATTTAAGTTTCATTTAGATTTTTTCACTTTTTGCATTTCCTTCTTTATTAAATGTATAAGCAGCGCCATGCGCTTTACACGAGTTACCGAGTTTTAAAACTGCGTTCTTAGGAGTATCTTATGTACCTATAAAGCTTCTATTGTTCAACACTTGGGTCGAAAGATCATCTTCATTCGAGTGGATATATTAAATTAACATTAAGTAACAATCAATTATCATGAATTTGATTTAGTTGTTTAGGTGTGCAATTTGACTGCTCAGTTTAACAAAACAATCTTTGCTGAATGTGTTAGTTTTGCTTCAAAGAAAACTGCTTTTGAACATTCTCAAATGCTTTGAAGAATTATGGATAACAATTTATAGCAGAAACAACATGCAAGAAATGAATAAAAGTGGAAATTTCTGTGTTGAAGACAAACAACGCCCAGTTCTGACAAAAAGAGATGAACATGCATTAATTGATGAAACTTGCAATACAAAGCGGAGACAAAATGATAGATACACTTTCATCAACAATTTTTAACATGAAGCTGTATTGCGCAATAGACGCAGTAACTAATGCAAAAAGAACTGGACATATACTAACCAAAACCACAAAAATATTCGCATATGAAGGCAATATAGCAATAGTCAGCAAAAAATATCAATACCCAGACAAATACGTTTTCTGAGATTGTAGAAGCAGCTGATAAAATCGGACTTCAAATCAATAAAGATAAAACAAATTATGTCTAGAAAAAACAAATTAATACAAAACGCAATACAAATTGGTTCATAATTATAACTTTGAAATGATGAACACGTTTACGTACTTAGTCTTTAAACTGAGAAGCGATAAATCTAAACACTTTACAAATCAAAACTTCTTTATAGATTATGATCTGAAATATAAGCATTCAGCAATAAATTGCAAATCTTTGGAAACTCAGAAAATTTTTTTGGAACGATGATGAACGATGAACTAGACCAACTAATAAAAGGCGAAATAGTTATACGTTTCAAATCGCAATGTGGCTAGGCCACGTAATGAGAATTGGATTCTTGGAGAGCGCAGAAGAATTGTAGATGCCAAAGCATTCATGAACAAGCATAGGCAGACCAAGATCAAAATAGATCTTTAGATGATTATGATGAATCGATGACAAATCCATGTCAAACCCAAAAACAACTTTCATAACAATATAATATGGCACAATCAGATTGTGTCTTCGCTTAAAAGCAATGGGAAATAGTAGCAAGCAAGGAAATTAAGCATTAATATAAACATGACAAAATAGAACTACATCACTATAACGGTTTTGCTACCTCAAGGCATATTTGAAATGACATTAGGCAATACAACACAGACGTTTTTAATAAGCAACACTCTTGACAGTAGTTGCAATATGTCGGGCCGTTATAAGCTGCAACGAAGGGCAGTTGAAATTCTATTAGAGTCACAGAATAGTGTTGTGTTAGGAGGCCTTCTTTCTCCTGTTGATGATAGCGAACTTAGACTTGTAGTACTCGGACCACCTTAGCGCCTAGTTAAAGTGGGGTTGGACTCTTCTCCTCCAGTGTTACAGGAACGAATAGATCTTTCTGACAACAACCGCTGTCCACAATGTGGTGGTTCTCCGCATATTACTGTGCACCTTTTCAACTGTGATAATAAACCGATTCATTTGACTTCCATTGACTTATGGTTACGATCGGTATGGTTTTCTTTTTAGGGCGGGCAGTATTCTACCCTTTATTTATTTCTTTTTAAATGTTAATATAATTAATTCTTCTTTTATTCACCCTCCTGCAAAGAAATCTTCGTTTTCGTCTTACCTCACGCCTTTCCTTATTTATTGCATGTGTTTCTCTATTTGTAGCCTCCCTTGCTGTTACAATAACAACAACAAAGAAATATCCATATAAAGAAGGCAAATCTGTGCGACTGGTGATCTAATTAATTGCACCGAGAAAGACGTCAAAATTGTTCAGAATTTAAAACAAGTCAATATCAATTGCTGCCTAGGTCAACCAGTGAAATTAGTCAAAGTGAAATATCCATGAAAAAATACAAAGCTGTGCGTCTAATGAGTTCAGCCACAGGGGGATCTCTTTTCACAACAAATGATCTGTTTAAGTCGAGCAAGGACAGCAAAATCAACCAGGTTTATTAAAACAAAATACAACAAGTACATTTAGCTTCATGACAATGATTGACGACTGCATTTGACAACAGTCGGTAAGAAAACATTGGAAGCATTGTGATGGGTCAAGCTACCGCATGTAGCTTATTTTCTAGATTTCTCACTTGATTTGGTTTTAATGTCCAATTATCTACGTACATACACACATTCAAACACAGATATATCAATTGAAAAAATGTGTGTCTCCGCTTCTTTCTCAAATATTTGTGTACAATGTGTGCTATGCCGCAAAAAACACAACAAAAAATGCCGGCAATAATAGAAGTAGAAAAGTGACACTGTTGCATTAATGACCACATACTATTTTGATGCCATAAATGCAGCTTCTATTTACACTGAATGTATTGCTCTTAATTAAATTGTTTTATATGCTTTAAATTTGTTTTGTACACATATTACTTATATGTATATTGTTCGAAAACTGTTTCACTTTTTTCGCCGCTTCTTTGCCTCAATTTCTGCTTGGACTTACAAAATTTTATTTCTTATTAGATTCTATTTTGTTGCAACTGCAAATTGAAATCACAAAACGAAGAGTAGATTTTTCACAAACAAATATAACATTTCAAGCATTTCATTAAATTATTAAATACTACACTAAACTTACCTTCGGCATTGCCAAAAAACATGTAAAGTAGTGTGAGAAATTTCACAAACACAAAAGCCGCTAAATTCGCACTCATTTTTTTTTCTTTGGAATAAATAATTAAATTTCCTGCAATTATATAAAGAATTGTTTATTGTTCAATTTAGCACAAAGCCAATAAACAACTCAATTACTTCACACTAACTTTGTATTCTTTTTGTATTAAATAATTAACCGATCAAACAAGGAAAAACTTAGAATGCAACAAATATCAAACATTTCCAATTTGCTTGTACATGCTTGTTCTTCTCAAAATGACCATTCACAATGAAATGCATATATTGGAGAATTTTGTAAGCATGTAAATGACTAACCAGGGCTGCAGTATTGTGTTTCTTAAAAAATTGTTAAAATTTTCATTTAATTTCTTTTTGACAGTAATAAATTAAATATTTTTTCACATTAATAGTACATTAATTGAACTTGTAAAAACGAAAGAATTTATTATATACTAAAATTTCATAAAAATATATAAAGCAATAAATAACTACTGTAGCCCTATGCTCGGCCAGCAGAAACAAAAAACAACAAAAGTGCAGCGCAGCTATTTGACGAATGAAAGCAACAAATCGCTGTTTTCTTTTTTGTTAGAAATTGCTTAATATTATCATTATATTAAAATGAAAAATTAACAAAATTATATGTGTCTAATCGAATATATAAAAAGAACAAAAATAACGAACACTTATTACACTAAACAATTAAATTTAGTTAAAATTGCGGGCCAACACGACAATATCGAATAAATTAAATATGTCTGAGCAACAAAACAATAACACAAATGTGCCGCCAGCAAGTGTTCCATTTCCAGGTAAATATTCTGTTCATTCTGCATTCTGTTTCTAGCACTTTCTTGATTTATTTTGAATTTGTGTGTGTTTGCGCTCAGGTTCATTAACGCCAGGTTGGAATGATCCGCCACCAATTACACCATCTGCTGCTTCAGCAACAACAGGAAACTCTGCGGCGGGTCGCCAACGCTTAGATTTGCGCAAACGAGTTGCTTATCCCATACAAAGTGTAGGAGGAGGAGGCAGTAATAATGCATATGGTCACAACAGTGGTCATATACAACCGCCAGTTTATACAGCACCACCAGCTTACAATGCACCACCAGTTTATGTGGCTCCAACAAATGCAAATGCATTTTCAACCACAACAACAACAAGTGAACAACATCAGCAACAACACCAACAATATACAACAAGTGGTTGGCCAACACAGTAAGAACAAAGAATTCAATTCGGTTGGATTCTGTTCTGTTCTGTTCTGTTCAGTTCAGATCCAATCCAATTCCAACTTCGTAGCCAAGCTAACCAGACAGATTATGAAGACTGCAAAAGAAGCCTTAAAACTCATGGCAGTTTGAAAATATTTTTTTTTATTATAGTAAAGTAAATTAAAAAAAAAAATGAATCATAAGCGTGAGTACACATTAATGTCTTTAATACAAAAAATATATTTTAAATATAAATAAAATGTGAATTTTCTTAAAACACAACAAATTACATATATGTATCTAAAAATGAATTTGAACATTTCAATGAAAAAGAGAGAATGAACATGAACATGGAAATATTAAATTAATACAATGAAATTTGTAACAAGAACAAGTTAACTTTCAGGCAACTCTTCTTGCTAATCAATGTCTCTTAATCAAATTTACTGGGTCAAGCTTAGAAAATTACATAAATATACAATTAAATACGAGCATTGATGACATTTACAATTTAAAATGACATTTACAACAAACATCTAACTTAACTTATTAATGTGCTCTGTATTATTTAACTTAATAACTAATATTTTTTGATTTATCATTTTGTTTTTTATAAATAAGATGACTGATGTATTCAATTTGTTTATTCTTCAATCTTCTGTTCTTCTCTTATTGTATATATATTTGCATTTTTGTTGTTGGTCTCGGAAATATTTATCATTTTTTGCTGTTGGTCCCTTGCAAAATGGGCAAATATGCCAACGTTGGTTATTATAATCAGTTAAAAGGGCAGCACAATTTGAAAATTTATTACCTTAAGTTACATAAGAAATTTTATGAAAAACGAAATTATTTATTTATTTATATAGTACAAGTATATCATGTAATCAATCACTTACCTAATCTGATTTGTATACCCAAATGTGCTATATAACTCATAGCTAATCGAACTATTTCAATTTTTGTTAATTTCTTTGCTTCTGGTGTTGTTGGTATTACACGACGCAGAGAGCCAAAGGCATCGTTTAAACTATATCGAAAGAAAAAGGAGGAAAATAATATTAACAAAGACAAATTGGCAATAAAACAAAATCTATATAGAGAATATCTATATAAGAATCTTCGGATCCACCGAAGTTTTTACATAGTATTATGAAAATCACAGAATAAATTGTAGATGTACCAATTTTAATTTATATACCTTCTATTTAAATAGAATTGTAAAGTTTTGCACTACTAAATGACTAAATGTTTGTTTAAAAAGGTTGTTGGTATAATATTTTCAATTATAAGATATAAGGAATTTATGAAGAACTTGGTACCCACGATTAAACATGGCGATGTGGTGCAATGATATGATTGAATGGAGTTCATTGAATCAACGCTGAACAAAATGATGTAACTTCATATTTTAAAAGTTACTACATCTCTAAATATCTCTAAAACGTCCCCAAATAACTCCGGAAGCCTCCGCAATCACCTCACCTGAGTCCCATAGAACACTTATGGGATTCACTGTGAAAAATCCGACAGCGGACAATCATTTTCAAGACTGCGCCAGAAATAGTACCAAATATTCTAAACGGAAACTGAAGAAGTTTTGAAGTATAGAAGCGATTCAACTACATTGTTATTTTAAGTTTTATGTAAGTTTTTTGACTAGACAACTATGTTAGGAATATACATAATTGAATCTAAAACTTTTGTAAATACATATTATCTATGATACATTATACATTCCGTATTATAAAGTTACACCTTAGGGAGTAGGCATACTTTTTCTGCTAAGCGTATATGTATATTTTCATATGACGACTTTCAAAAAAAACCTTGGTTTATACAGATGAACTTCTCCATAACTAAATTGCACAGGAATTATTCGATATATAGTACAAAAATTTCGTTGTTCAAAAGTGAAAGATTTCATCCAACGTCTATTTAAATTATATTTGTATTAAGTATTCTGTATTTTTGGTTTGGTTTCTTAAAATTTCTCTCTTGAAATTGAAATCAAACATTGGTCAGGAAGTCACGACTCGACTCGACTTACTTCCATGGAGGCTTGAAAGTAAAATCGCACAAATTTTGTTTTAAAGAGAAAAATATAAGATCAGCGAGAACCTTTAAGCCTCCTAACTATTGCCAAAGAAAAGAACACAAGAAATACTAAGACTGACTCGGAAATTTATAGTCACTGGTATTGCAGAGTTATGAACATTTACATAATAAGCGGATTAGTTGCAACGAACAATTTAGATTATGTAATGAAGAAGAGGAGATAGCTTCTGTGAGGGTTTAATTTAAACTAGACCCCAACTGAAATTGCAGATTTATTTCCTAAGAAAATATTCTTGATGCATACCAAAATCAAAATCATTTTAGGGAAATCAAAATACACTAGCTACATATGAAAGAAAAACAATAGTAACCGCAAAATAAATTTGTAATAAAGAAATCTGTGATTTGTGGTATAGAAATTCGTCACGATTAAAAAGTTTACATGTATAATATAAGAAATGTAAATGGTTTTTGTAGAAAAACCCATAGGTAACCCGTAATTTTTGGGTTGGCAGAGTAACTTCTACTGGAATTATGGTAATGTAGTTTCGAACACTAGTTTACACATAAGTGGACAAATACAATAAATATGCAATGGAAGGGAATAATAGCAATATGAAGTCTTCTTCTTCTTCTTCTCATGAATAATTATGTATATTATTTCCATATAAATTTTTTTAAAAATAAGTATTGAAAAAATTTGAGATATAAACTTACTCAGATGTTCGTATGCGTTCTTTTAAGTTAACAATTCCTCTTGCTGATGTTGAAGCGACTTTTGCCACTTGTGAAAAGAAATTATAGTTGATATGTTTGTAAATCGGTTCGGCAATATCAAAATCGTAGTATGGAGTAGGTGCCTTTACAGGTACAAATTTAGAATAATATTCACTATCACTTGTAAAGCGATAATCATCACAAAGCAAAAGATCTTCTAAATTGGTTTCACTACTACTATCATCAACATTAGCACTAATTATGGTAATATTGGTATCCACATCATTGGCTTGAGAATTTAATGGTATATTAGTAGAAATTGTAAGACTTTTGGGAGAAAATACGTGATTTTCGGATTGTTGTACTATATCAGTTGGAGAATTGTTATCTTTGACATGTGGTAGATTGTAGTTCGTAGAATTATAATTGGTAGCTGTGGTGTCAATGCCAATATGATTTTCATTGTAGTCATCTGGATCGGACGTTATATTACCATTTAGCATATTAGTTAAAGTGATGTATGAAGGACTTGTATTTGCAGTAGAACGAAAAGCACAATAAGCATTTAAGACGTTTTCTGGAATATTAGTATTCTCGTTCTGATCATTATGCAAAAATTTTTGTAACTTAACATTATTAGCAGCAAGAACTTCTGGATTTGGAAGAACGGAAGGAGTAGCATTATTTCCAAAAGCTGCAGAAAAAGGCCTTTTAACTGCAGGACGAACAATATTTGTTGCGTTGCTTGAATATTTTCCACCATAAAAATTTCCATTGACATTTAGACTGTTATATCCACTGTATCCATTAGATTGACACGCTGCGTTCATGTATGAACTACTAGTGCCAAGAGGAATTCCATTGAACGAATATAATCCTCGAGGAGCGAAAGATAAGTTGCCAGTATTTAACACATCTGATTGACCTGCTAAAGAGCTATAGGCAACAGGAAAGATAGGAACATTAGGGTATCCAATATTGGTTGCATTATTGAAACGACAATTCGAAAGAAATTCATTTGCATAAGTTGTTGTTTGATGAGTTGAATTATTTATAGTAGAATCGTGTCCATTGCTATCAGAAATGAGTGGACTTGAATTGTTTGCGTCAGAAGAAATGTATTGACTTGAATTGTTTGCATCATAAGAAGTGAAAGACCCTGAATTGTTTGTATTGTGTGAATGATAATTTTCATAAGGATTAAAAGTCGTTGTTGAATTCGTTACATTTTCAGGAGGAGGAGTGTCTGTTTCTGGATAAAGAATATGTGAAGACGTAGCAAAACGCTTAGGGGCGCTTTGAAAAATATTGTCTGTGGCTGTTTGCGTTACTGCACAGATTTCGCTTGAACCGGGATTGAGGTTCGGTTTCATGACCCTCGCTGGCATTTTTTTATTTTTTAACATCTAAAAAATTAAAGAATCCTTTAATCAGTGAGAGACTAATGGATTTACTTATGAAATTTGGATCCAATTTTTTTCTTATACCACACTTTACATACACTATTAAAGTTCTATTTTAAGTATTTCGTATTTTTTTTTTATAAATAATATTTTAATTAATATGTGGCCGACGTCGAATTCTATTGTGAATTATAAACACGAAAAACAGTATTATATCGATAAATATCAGAATAAAATAGAAAAAGTTTTCTATAAATTTGAAAACTGATGGTTCCATATTTGATGGATAAAACATAGTTAAAAAAAAAAAAAAAGAATAAAAAAGTTTGAAATTAAATGAAATTTATTCCGAAACCGACACGATCCGAACTTCTATAACCGTTGATATGCAAGGCACTAACTGAACTGATTTCTTTTTTTGTATAAGCATATATACTTATTTATTTGAACTATGGCATGTGGCCATTGGCATGAGCATGGGCATGGGGCATGGGATTTTTTACATGCATGGGACTTATTTGCTATTTGTAACTGTTTAATGACCAAGTGAGCAAGTGAGCAATTGAGCTCTTGCCTTATGTTTGTTATTATTCTTATTGCATATGCATATCGGTACTTTAAGATCTGCTCTCATTTATCTCCCGTTAATTGATTTTATTCTTTTGTTTTTGCTTCCAAACTGTTCTTTGGTTTTAAAATTCTCTTCCAAATGTCCGTTCCCCGTTTGTCAATGCCTTTATACAAACACTTGTTGTTAGTTCCTCTCTCATTTCCTTTCTTCCTCTGTAACTCAGTAACTCAGACTCTCAGTCCCTTTATGCATAACATATTATTTTTCAATCGTTCGTTTGAATTGAATATGTAGTATGTATGATAGATGTACGTACATACATATGTAAGTAAGTATATATGTACATATTTTGTATATTTTTCAATCTCTTTTATTTTCATAATGACTACTTACAAATGTGGGGAGATCTGTTAAATAAATTAAGTCATTTGTGACGACAAATTGTGCCTAAAACAAAAACAAAAACCAAAACAGAAACAATTTTAATAAGATTTATAATGATAATGATAATGATGATGATGATAATGAGGGCTACTAAGTAATACACAAACACAGCATCAAACAGCATCTTATAAAAGTACTTACTTATATGCATATGTAGGCACATACATAAATATCTGTATGATTTATGTTGTTATTGTTTTGGTTTGCGCCCATAGTGGCTCACCACAGGAAAAGAAGCACATCACACAGTCCGGCACAGCTGCAATCAATTTAACATTGGATCAGTAACTAGTAGCATCTAAGTATGTAGCACACAGTAACCAGGACAAAAACAATTAGCAAATGATATTCAACATTATAAAACCTTCCTGCTAGAACTTTTTTTGTTTTTTTTTTTGTTTTATACTTTTTTGTTAATTTATTGTATCTCCTATATAAATTTATGAATAGGACTAACAATAATAATTCAACTCTTATTAACTATTACATTTGTGTCCTTCCTGCAAGGAAGAGGAAGGGGTTCACTTAGAGCTATGAGCCTCAAAGTAAGCAAACGGGATGGTCTATCGTTACGATTCAGAAGAGATGAGCTCCTTGTATAGATAAGACCTAGGGGATTAACGAGTCGAACTAGTTTGTCCATATAAAGACCTTTACGCTTTGAACATTCATCTTTTACTGTTGGTACTTCCAGGTCTTTGTGAATGTCTTCATTCCTGATATACCATGGAGCTCCTGTAATTGTTCTAAGTATTTTGAATTGTGCTTTTTGTATAACTTCGATGTTACTCGCGCTTGCGGTATCCCACAATTCAGAACCATAAGTCCAGATTGGTTTGATAACAGCGTTATACAGTAACACCTTGTACTCAAGTCTCAGACCAGATTTAGAGTTAATTAGCCAATGGAGATTTTGTGCCCTTAGTTTCATATACGTCTTTTTAGTTTCCATGTGTTTCCGCCATGTGAGAAGTCTTTCCATGTGAACACCAAGATAGGTTACCTCTTGAGTTTGAGGAATTGTAGCACCATTTAACGTTACTGGAGAGCATATCCAACGATTCAATGTAAATGTAATGTGCTTACATTTCCCCTCATTGACAGTAATTCTCCAGTTAGATAACCACTCCTGAAGCATTTTAAGATTATTATCCAGGACTGTAGATGCTTTAACTAGGCAACGGGAGCGGCTGATAATGGCAGTGTCATCGGCAAAAGTCGATGTGACATTTTGAGGAGATGTTGGAATGTCTGCAGTAAATAAAACATATAAAGTTGGTTCCAGCACACTGCCTTTATCATAATTTCATTTGTTATGAAATTTTTCTGTCTTACTACAAACACTCGATTTGTTATGTATGATTCCAAGATTTTATGCAGATTTTGGGATAGAAGACATTTAATTTTGTGAATCAAACCTTCATGCCATACTCGATCAAACGCTTGTGCTACATCGAGAAATACTGCTGAGCAATATTCTCGATTTTCAAAGGCAGTTCTTATTTCCGAAGTAACCCTACTGACTTGCTCAATCGTATCATGTTTTGCTCTAAATCCAAATTGATGATCAGGGATTGTACTACTCGTTTCAAAATGGTGGTTGAGTTTGACTATAAGAATCTTCTCAAATAGTTTAGAGAGACATGGAAGAAGACTTATAGGTCTATATGATGAAGAACATATAGACCTTCCCGGGTTTTGGAACCATTATGATAACCATAGCATTGGAAAGTATCCGATACTAAGAATATCATTGAAAAGATACGAGAGAAATGCTATTGCTACGTTTGGAAGTTCAGTTATCATTTTTGGCTCAATACAATCATGACCTGCAGATTTTTTGGGATTCAGTTGAGTATTTATAATTGATTCGATTTTCCTAGAGTTTGTTTTTAATAGAGACATATTTGCGTAAGTTAAGATTGTCTGGTGAGTAAGCACAAAATTTTTTGTAGGTGGATTTGGTTGCAACACATACTCCAAATGGTTGGCAAATACATTCATCTTCTCCTAATCTGAACTTGCCCAACTACCAGATAGGTCTCTAATAAGTGAATCCAGTTCTACAGAAGTTTTAAGTGAATTTTGGGATTTCCAGAGTGATAATCTAGTGTTCGTAGGTGATAGATTGTCAATATAGTCCCTTTGTGCCTCGAGCTTATCACTTTCAAGTGCTTTCCATAGTTTTTTTTGTTGCAGTTTTCAGCAGGAGATCTGTGCTGTTGCCATTCTCTTCTCAATCGTCGTTTAATAGCCACTAGTTCTTCGATTTCCCTATGCGAGAATGACTTTCTGCTGAACTTGTGCGCAACAATCGCAGGCGTTGATACCTCAGCTGCAGCTACCAATATCGAATTTAACTCATTCACTGATCTGTCGATATCAATTTCAGAGCTGATCGCAGGTGCAATTCTAATGTGAGAAGTAATATATTTTTTGTAATGCAACCAATTTGTTTTTTTTTGATATAAGTCTATACGGGCGATCCTCAGCTATAGGATAATCGAGTAAAAGAATATGAACGGGTGAGTGATCGTATGAAAGTTCATAATGAATAACTGCTGATATGAGGTTTCTAGGTATATTTCTTGTGATACCAAAGTCAATAGTATCAGGAATTTTTCTTGGATCCGCCGGCCAGTATGTAGGCTTACCCGGAGAAACGAAATCTAGCTTGTTTTTCCAATTTACAAGAGTGTTATAGAGTTGCCGACCTTTTGGATTTACTAAACGAGAACCCCAATAGGTGTGTTTAGCATTGTAGTCACTAACCGCCAAAAATCGTTCTCCAAGGCTAACAAAGAAATTTTTGAACGTATCTTCAGATATTGAGAAACGTGGAGGACAATATACAGCAGACAACGTCAGATTACCATGACGCATTTGCAACCGAATCGACGTTACTTGCAGATAATTGGATGAGTAAGGCTCCAGAGACCTGCTAGAACTTGGCTTATATATATTTATAGTAGAAACTTTATACAATGATCGATATAAAAATGTTAACACCTCCGTTTCCTATATTATAAGATTTGTTGCTAGTAATTAATAAATAAATCAAAAAATAATTCATTTTAATTAAAAAATGCGATTCTTTTTTTTTCTAACTGTATTCTTTGTTTGCAACTCTCCCAAAGGAGAGAATCAGCGAATGTTTGGAATTGAGATTGACATGTGAAGTTTAAATCATGAAGTCCTTTGCTTAGTCCTCCGGGGATCTGAAAGAGAGATCCAGGGAGTGGTATAGCTGAAACCTGCGTGTGCAGGTTAATGTCCAACAAATTGATGGCGAGTTCGTTTTCGTGCGATTCTAGACGAATGATATGTTTTTTGCTGCCTCTGTTACCGTTGACACCTGCAGGTCTCTATGGATGACGGAGATGCAGACACAACATTCATTCAACGTTGATAAGCCTCCTTAAGAGCTTTTGATTTTTTGGGCGTTTGATTTGGAAGTTGTGCCACAGAGTTCAACGCGATAAGTCTATACTGGCTTAAGAATGGTTCTATAGAGAAGGATCTTATTTTTTGTGCTTAGTTTCGACTTTGCCTTATGAGCCAGCTGATTTCTTTTATTTTTAATGTGAGGTTTCCAAGTCAACAGTCTATCAAATGTCAATCCAAGGTACTTGGCTAAGGTGTACGTGGGCTTGTTGTTTCCGTTTAGCTAGACCAGGGGACAGAATGTGTGTCTAAGACTGAAAGTGATGTGTGTGGATTTGTCTACGTTGATGCCTATGTTCCACCTCTTAAGCCATGGCTCCAATACAGAGTGAGACGTCAGAAGGGCTGTGCCATCAGCGTATATACTATAGCTATCATCTTGTTGTCATCACTTATAGTCGGGAGGTCAGACAGCCTTGTGGCACACCAAATCTGATTGGTTTTATGTCCGACTCCCTACATTTACATGTGAAATTAAAATTTTCTTGCCAAGGTAAAACTTGATGACCTGATAGTATGGTGCTGGGAGGAGTTTCTTCAGTTTATATAGCTATCCTGGGTACCATACTTTTTCAAAAGCTTGACGCAAAAATAGCAAAAAATGAAAACAATAAATTCAAATTAACAAATTTTCAAGTTATATAATTAAAATCAATTAAAAATTTACAATATGAAGTTCATGTGACTAATTAAATTGCTAGAGAAAAACAAAACAACAAGTACATAAATTTCAGTATCATTGAAGAATTAAATATAATTTAAGCTATAAAATTACATGATTAATGTCTGCCAGAAGTCGAATTTGAATAAAAACTGAAAAATCACATGTTAATATTTTTAGTTTATCGGTGGATCACTCGCTCGGAAAGGGAAACGGGAGATCCAGAGGATGTTGTCTTTTCAGGGGACGCATGTGTCTGCTGTTGTTGAATGCAGTTTGATTACCATGCTCCTCCAATCGTGAGATGTGTCTGTTGCAGTTCCTGACGATCTCCTACCTGATCGTTGGAATCTAAAAGTCTAAGTAAATTACCGAGTTTCTGACATACCCCGGCGTATAGACAAACCTTTGCAGCAGTTTGGATTGGAACACTTGAAGAATTTCCAGATTTTGCCAGTGCCCCAAAACCATATACCGTAGATCCATACCAGTTTCAGTATGATCTTATACAGTATTAGCTGTTACATAGAATCAGTAATATAGGAGACTTCAAATTGATATTTTTTCTGCTCTGCAGTGAGCAATTTTAGAATAAATTTTGCATACACGCGAGTCATTTCTTTATTCTCGATTAGAATTCTTAATATGTTTTCGGAGTCCGAAGCGTTCTAGCTTCTCATGCAATATTATTGTATGGGAAAGTTGGCTAAAACTAGCGATCATTAAAAGCGGAAAGCTTTGAGATTATTAGGTGTCGCTGTGTACACTCGTGTCTCCCACTCTGGTGCAAAACAAATGCTTTTGAGACACATACCTCGTATATAAACAAACACAGAATGTTGCCTACTTTGGTGTCTCTGAAATAATTTTTTTCTTTATTGGCGCACAATCAATCGACAATCTTCTTCGATAGCATTCCGCGCATACTCGACATTTTTGCATGTTATTGTGTATACTATGACGGTCAGGATCACTGACAACAGGATGTGTAAATTTTCATCCGTTTAATTTCCTTGATTCATTTTTTACGCATTTATTCATACCGAAATGCTGACTGTTTTACCTCTGGAGAACTTTTATTGGGTTCAAAGCGAAACTTGATGCACAATCGTTGGTCAGCGATAACAAAATCCGACGAACATTCAAAGAAATACACGCTCCTTGTGAACTAACACATCCGGTTGGCAACTGCAGCAGGCACTGAGTTGATGAGGGGTTACTAGTTACGCTCATACTCCACATAACGCATTTCTGATAGTTATGGAACACAATTAGTTTAATAAAATAAAAGGAAAGACACAAACATATAGCATATGTAAAAATACTTTAAGGACATTACATACGTTCTTTGTTGACCAACAACCGGCTAAACAGAATAGAACAGAGAAGAGATTGATAATGTAAATTAAGTTAGTCAAAAAGGATAAAAGCAGGGAGAGAGAGAGATAGAGAGCCCGCGAGAGAGAGAGAGAGAGAGATGAGAAGGATTGTCATTATGTTGAGCTACGTAAAGCGGTACGAAGATAGTGAAAAACAACCAGTAAAAAGAAATTTAACTTTAGTTACACCGAAGATCTAATACTCTTCATGCACCTTTTATATCTTCTGATTACATATTATTCTAAGTTTATGTTTTGTATGGAAGATACCCCGCCTAGTAGTCAAAGGGTCTTGAAATTTACGTGGTTGGAGGATATGGGTCAGATACTTATAGTGTCCAAAATTCAGTTCCATAATACTCCTCACGCCCTTGAAATTTAGAAGGTTAGTGGATATAGATCAGGCACTTATAATACCCAAATTTCAAGTCGATAGTACAAAAAAGTTTTTCTAATGAGAACTTTCATTTGTATCCCGATTAGTATGGGGGGGGACCCCTCCCCCTAGTGGGCCGATTCGGCTGATTTAGACAAACGTACTGCGTATGGTAGAAAGAAATTTCAGCTCTTTAGCTCATAAACTGAGGGACTAGTTTGCATACATACAGACGGACAGACGGAAGAATATATGTACATATAAATTCGTACATACGTAGGTGGTTTTCGGAATTTAATTTTAATTGTGGTTCGCTAAAGGTCCTCCAAAATTATTTATTTTTTCTGCCAGGAACCATCGATGTTGCGCGCAAACTTATACACCTACTTAGTTCTCGTTTAACAAAGTAAAGTTCTTGAAAAACACTGATCTATGCGAAATCGTGTTTTTTCTATTTTCAAGATCTTTACTTATAATTAAAGTCGCAAATTTATATCACAACTGAACAAAAATTTCATCATCTCTTAAAATGAAAGATTGTAACGTAAAAATTAATTAAGTAAGTATTATAACAGAGATCATAACAGTCTTCTGGTTCAATATTTTATTTGAAACTAACTGTCCCGGCGTGCTTTGCTACCACCCAACAAAATTTTAACAATAATTATTTTATTTTGTTGTGATTCTTAATTCAATAATAAATGTTTGACTAAACCCACTTGATTGATTTAAAATTATGGCTCTAAGCTTTAAATAAAAAATTTGATCAACTAATTTCGACCGATTTATATGAAATAAATGCTATATCTTACAGGAAGCTTGCTACAATACACCAGTGAAAATCGCATTCAAATCGACTAAGCCATTTTTGAGATTAGCGTGCACAGACTAAAAGACGTTTACGATTTTATATATGTATAGATAGATAGATAAAGATATGTACTTAAGTGTTGCTGATATCATCTTTTAGCGTGCTTGAAAAAAAAAATTCTAATTGGCTTTTGAATTTAACATATCTTTCAATCTGAATTTTAGAAAAACGATTCAAGGTTTTTGGCCAATGCTAAACACTGTTTGAGCTTTTTCAGAGTTAGCCTCAATATTCTCGGCTCTGTCGCTGATTTTGAATTCTTCCCATTATTTATAGCAATTTCAATCAACAATTCTTCATCTTCTTCTTTGTCTGTAAATAACCATTGAATATCTCAGATAGCTATACGAGTATCTTTGAAGCCTTCACTTCATCTTCAGTTGGATGCTAGTTGTGATACATATACCATTTAATTCATTTTGCGGCTTTCAACAACTGACTTCTTAAATTCCTTTTAATATAAATTTACCAACTGAACACAGTCTATAATAAAAAATTTCTTCTAGCCACTCATTACATTCAGAGAATCCGCGTCGGTTATGTACCAAATCCTTTGCACAGAACGTCCGATATGGTAAGTATTTATTAATAGTAGTGATGTATAAGGTGGAAGAAGTTTCAACTTTACATTAAAATAATTTAAATACAAAAAAAATCGTGATCAAATGAGGCCAACAAGATCGTCTTATGAATTATCGTGAGATTGAAGCATGCCTGAATGCAAAGAAACATTACAGAAATACTATATACCCGCGGTGTTCCAAAAGACGCGTAAAATATTATGAAAGGCGATGAATCGTGGATCCATACGTATGAGACTGGATCATAACAGCAATCGATTGTATGGGTCTTGGAAGGTAAGCCATCTCCAACAGAAGTTGTTAGCGGGCGAAGCACTTCGAAGCAAATGGTCACCTGTTCCATCGCAAAAACCGGATAAAGCAATAAAGGATGGTACATTCTTTTTGTTCCCGCTGAGCAAAAAAACTGCGAAGCCAATGTCTTTGACGCCTGAACAAAAATCATGTTTTATAAATACCTCATTTGGACTGGATAAAGATTTTTAAAAAAATGATTCCAGAGAATGCAAATATCCATATTGATCTTTATGGAGAATATTTTAAAAAAATAAAAAAATGTTTGTTTGTGGTCCCTATTCTGTAAATACAATATATTGAGCATTCGAATTCTTGAAAGATTGTCTGAAGTTTTAAAACATCACTATGAATTGGGACAGGTATTTTTTAGTAGATTAATTGAATTTAATATTTAAAATATATTTATTTACATGTTATACTAGAAGATTACATATGGAAAATAAATAAATTAGCCATTATGCGAGTTTCCAAGTGCCGCTAACATTTTTGGATTGTATATGTTCGCCTTTTAGTAATAAAGTTGATAATTGTTTGGAAGAATGGTTCAGTATTTGATCGCTGTCGGGTTTTGCTTTGAAATTCAGTAAACTTAAACTACCTTTATGTACCATTTGGAGGAAAGGAAGGTGGAAGGTGCTATTTCGATTTCCTTGTATTTTTGCTGAAGCTCTGTAACTGTCACTGGCTTTTTCAAAATAAGACATTCCTGTTTTGTAATCGTAATTAGTTTAGCACTTACTAAATATTTGTTTTTTGCGCGCTTGTCCATTTTGAAGAACTTTGTAAATTGACACTCGAATAATTCCTGATACTAGAGCTTCAGGTATTTTGGATGTTATTTCTCCTTTTCTATTTCCATTTCTTCCAATTGAAGCATAGATTGAGTTCTTTTTGGTGCTTTATTGGACTGTGTAACCCCCTTTAAACAAACACCTTTTATATTTCCTGATTTAGAGTCTACAATTTCATCTTTCTTCGAAAGTGGTTGTTTATGTGCTTCACTCAGATTTTTGATTTCATTTCTCGAGCTTTTCCAATTGAAAGAAGAATTTGTTACAATGGCACAATAAAGATTCCTTGTAATAGAGCTAAGGCTCTCAGTACTCTGTGCTTGTATTTATGTCTTTTGTTCCATTAATTGCGTTTTAGATTTTATAGGTATTTTTGTACCAAAGGAGAGCCTTTCAAATTTTTCTTTCTTCTAATTTTCAGATATTTCAGATCGCGTTGCACATGCCATTTCCCCTCGGGTATCAGATGAACGATTTTCAGGTCTTTTAAATGTTGCAGCATCCTCTTTCTTCTGTTTTTGTTCTGTTCTGTTGTTGGCGTCTGTTGGCAATGTTATTACCATTTGGGTATCAGCGGACAAATTGCTGATACTACAGCTAAGACCTTCAAATCTTTGGAACTATGTTTAATTTTTTTTTTGTAGATTTACTTTTCTTCGTTTGTACTACAGATTGGGTTTTTTGTGGCGCTTTAGGAGGCTGTGTAACCGCCTTTGAACAAACGCCTTTTGTATTTCCTGATTTAGAGTCTACAATTTCATCTTTCTTCGAAAGTGGTTGTGTACGAGTTTCACTCAGATTTTTGGTTTCATTTCTTGAGCTTTTCCAATTCGAAGAATTTGTTAAATTGGCACTAGAAACATTCCTTGTAATAGAGCTAAGGCTCTCACATCTCTGTACTTGTAGTTTTGTCTTTTGTTTCATTAATTGCGTTTTAGATTTTATAGGTATTTTTGAACCAAAGCAGAGCCTTTCAAATTTTTCTTTCTTTTGATTTTCAGATATTTCAGATCGCGTTGCACATGCCATTTCCCCTCGGGTATCAGATAAACGATTTTCAGGTCTTTCAAATGTTGCAGCATCCTCTTTCTTCTGGTTTTGTTCTGTTGATGGCGTCTTACATGGTATCGCCTTTTGGGTATCAGCGGAAACATTGCTGATACTACAGCTAAGACCTTCAGATCTTTGCAGTTTTGTTTTCTTTGTGGCTTGTAGTTCGATATTTTTGGATTGTAACACAGATTGGGTTTTCCGTGGCGCTTTAGGGGGCTGTGTAACCGCCTTTGAACAAACGCCTTTTATATTGCCTGATTTAGAGTCTACAATTTCATCTTTCTTCGAAAGTGGTTGTTTACGAGTTTCACTCAGATTTTTGGTTTCATTTCTCGAGCTTTTCCAATTCGAACATTTTGTTAAATTGGCACTAGAAACATTCCTTGTAATAGAGCTAAGGCTCTCACATCTCTGTACTTGTAGTTTTGTCTTTTGTTTCATTAATTGCGTTTTAGATTTTATAGGTAATTTTTTACCAAAGGAGAGCCTTTCAAATTTTTCTTTCTTTTGATTTTCAGATACTTCAGATCGCGTTGCACATGCCATTTCCCCTCGGGTATCAGATAAACGATTTTCAGGTCTTTCAAATGTTGCAGCATCCTCTTTCTTCTGGTTTTGTTCTGTTGATGGCGTCTTACATGGTATCGCCTTTTGGGTATCAGCGGAAACATTGCTGATACTACAGCTAAGACCTTCAGATCTTTGCAGTTTTGTTTTCTTTGTGGCTTGTAGTTCGATATTTTTGGATTGTAATACAGATTGGGTTTTTCGTGGCGCTTTAGGGGGCTGTGTAACCGCCTTTGAACAAACGCCTTTTATATTGCCTGATTTAGAGTCTACAATTTCATCTTTCTTCGAAAGTGGTTGTTTACGAGTTTCACTCAGATTTTTGGTTTCATTTCTCGAGCTTTTCCAATTCGAAGATTTTGTTAAATTGGCACTAGAAACATTCCTTGTAATAGAGCTAAGGCTCTCACTCCTCTGTACTTGTAGTTTTGTCTTTTGTTTCATTAATTGCGTTTTAGATTTTATAGGTATTTTTGAACCAAAGCATAGCCTTTCAAATTTTTCTTTCTTTTGATTTTCAGATATTTCAGATCGCGTTGCACATGCCATTTCCCCTCGGGTATCAGATGAACGATTTTCAGGTCTTTCAAATGTTGCAGCATCCTCTTTCTTCTGTTTTTGTTCTGTTGATGGCGTCTTACGTGGTATCGCCTTTTGGGTATCAGCGGAAACATTGCTGATACTACAGCTAAGACCTTCAGATCTTTGCAGTTTTGTTTTATTTGTGGCTTGTAGTTCGATATTTTTGGATTGTAATACAGATTGGGTTTTTCGTGGCGCTTTAGGGGGCTGTGTAACCGCCTTTGAACAAACGCCTTTTATATTGCCTGATTTAGAGTCTACAATTTCATCTTTCTTCGAAAGTGGTTGTGTACGAGTTTCACTCAGATTTTTGGTTTCATTTCTCGAGCTTTTCCAATTCGAAGAATTTGTTAAATTGGCACTAGAAACATTCCTTGTAATAGAGCTAAGGCTCTCACTCCTCTGTACTTGTAGTTTTGTCTTTTGTTTCATTAATTGCGTTTTAGATTTTATAGGTAATTTTTTACCAAAGGAGAGCCTTTCAAATTTTTCTTTCTTTTGATTTTCAGATACTTCAGATCGCGTTGCACATGCCATTTCCCCTCGGGTATCAGATAAACGATTTTCAGGTCTTTCAAATGTTGCAGCATCCTCTTTCTTCTGTTTTTGTTCTGTTGATGGCGTCTTACGTGGTATCGCCTTTTGGGTATCAGCGGAAACATTGCTGATACTACAGCTAAGACCTTCAGATCTTTGCAGTTTTGTTTTATTTGTGGCTTGTAGTTCGATATTTTTGGATTGTAATACAGATTGGGTTTTTCGTGGCGCTTTAGGGGGCTGTGTAACCGCCTTTGAACAAACGCCTTTTATATTGCATGATTTAGAGTCTACAATTTCATCTTTCTTCGAAAGTGGTTGTGTACGAGTTTCACTCAGATTTTTGGTTTCATTTCTCGAGCTTTTCCAATTCGAAGAATTTGTTAAATTGGCACTAGAAACATTCCTTGTAATAGAGCTAAGGCTCTCACTCCTCTGTACTTGTAGTTTTGTCTTTTGTTTCATTAATTGCGTTTTAGATTTTATAGGTATTTTTGAACCAAAGCATAGCCTTTCAAATTTTTCTTTCTTTTGATTTTCAGATATTTCAGATCGCGTTGCACACGCCATTTCCCCTCGGGTATCAGATGAACGATTTTCAGGTCTTTCAAATGTTGCAGCATCCTCTTTCTTCTGTTTTTGTTCTGTTGATGGCGTCTTACATGGTATCGCCTTTTGGGTATCAGCGGAAACATTGCTGATACTACAGCTAAGACCTTCAGATCTTTGCAGTTTTGTTTTATTTGTGGCTTGTAGTTCGATATTTTTGGATTGTAATACAGATTGGGTTTTTCGTGGCGCTTTAGGGGGCTGTGTAACCGCCTTTGAACAAACGCCTTTTATATTGCCTGATTTAGAGTCTACAATTTCATCTTTCTTCGAAAGTGGTTGTGTACGAGTTTCACTCAGATTTTTGGTTTCATTTCTCGAGCTTTTCCAATTCGAAGAATTTGTTAAATTGGCACTAGAAACATTCCTTGTAATAGAGCTAAGGCTCTCACTCCTCTGTACTTGTAGTTTTGTCTTTTGTTTCATTAATTGCGTTTTAGATTTTATAGGTAATTTTTTACCAAAGGAGAGCCTTTCAAATTTTTCTTTCTTTTGATTTTCAGATACTTCAGATCGCGTTGCACATGCCATTTCCCCTCGGGTATCAGATAAACGATTTTCAGGTCTTTCAAATGTTGCAGCATCCTCTTTCTTCTGTTTTTGTTCTGTTGATGGCGTCTTACGTGGTATCGCCTTTTGGGTATCAGCGGAAACATTGCTGATACTACAGCTAAGACCTTCAGATCTTTGCAGTTTTGTTTTATTTGTGGCTTGTAGTTCGATATTTTTGGATTGTAATACAGATTGGGTTTTTCGTGGCGCTTTAGGGGGCTGTGTAACCGCCTTTGAACAAACGCCTTTTATATTGCCTGATTTAGAGTCTACAATTTCATCTTTCTTCGAAAGTGGTTGTGTACGAGTTTCACTCAGATTTTTGGTTTCATTTCTCGAGCTTTTCCAATTCGAAGAATTTGTTAAATTGGCACTAGAAACATTCCTTGTAATAGAGCTAAGGCTCTCACTCCTCTGTACTTGTAGTTTTGTCTTTTGTTTCATTAATTGCGTTTTAGATTTTATAGGTATTTTTGAACCAAAGCATAGCCTTTCAAATTTTTCTTTCTTTTGATTTTCAGATATTTCAGATCGCGTTGCACATGCCATTTCCCCTCGGGTATCAGATGAACGATTTTCAGGTCTTTCAAATGTTGCAGCATCCTCTTTCTTCTGTTTTTGTTCTGTTGATGGCGTCTTACGTGGTATCGCCTTTTGGGTATCAGCGGAAACATTGCTGATACTACAGCTAAGACCTTCAGATCTTTGCAGTTTTGTTTTATTTGTGGCTTGTAGTTCGATATTTTTGGATTGTAACACAGATTGGGTTTTTTGTGGCGCTTTAAGGGGCTGTGTAACCGCCTTTGAACAAACGCCTTTTATATTGCCTGATTTAGAGTCTACAATTTCATCTTTCTTCGAAAGTGGTTGTTTACGAGTTTCACCCAGATTTTTGGTTTCATTTCTTGAGCTTTTCCAATTCGAAGAATTTGTTAAATTGGCACTAGAAACATTCCTTGTTATAGAGCTAAGGCTCTCACACCTCTGTGCTTGTAGTTTTGGTTTTTGTTTCATTAATTGCGTTTTAGATTTTATAGGTATTTTTGGACCAATGGAGAGCCTTTCACATTTTTCTTTCTTCTGATTTTCAAATATTTCAGATCGCGTTGCACATGCCATTTCCCCTCGGGTATCAGATGAATGATTCTCAGGTCTTTTAAATGTTGCAGTATCCTCTTTTTGCTTTTTTTGTTGTATTGATTGCGTCTTACATGGTATTACCATTTGGGTATCAGTGGAACGACTTGCAGATATTTCTGAGGGAACACCATCCATTTTTTGAACTTGTTGTGCAGATAGCGTCTTAGACTTGATTGGAATCTGGGCACTATATTCAGATGACATCAGATCCAGTTTATCCGCTTGAATTACTGATTGCGTCTTATTTTCTATTCGTATTTGGATACCAGAGGAATGACTTTCAGATGTTTCTGATGGCGAAACATTCATTTTTTGCACTTGTTGTGTAGACAGCGTCTGAGATTTGATTGGCATCTGGTCACCAGACTCAGATGGCATCACATCCACTTTCTCCGATTGAACTACAGATTGCGTCTTACTTTTTATTGGTATTTGGGTATCAGACGGATAACTTTCAGATGTTTCTGATGGAACACCATCCATTTTTTCAACTTGTTGTGCAGACAGCGTCTTAGACTTGATTGGAATCTGGGCACCAGATTCAGATGACATCAGATCCAGATTCTCTGCTTGAATTACTGATTGCGTCTTATTTTCTATTGGTATTTGGGTAATAGAGAAATGACTTTCAGATGTTTCTGATGGCGAAACATCCATTTTTTGCACTTGTTGTGTAGACAGCGTCTGAGATTTGATTGGCATCTGGTCACCAGACTCAGATGGCATCACATCCACTTTCTCCGATTGAACTACAGATTGCGTCTTACTTTTTATTGGTATTTGGGTATCAGACGGATAACTTTCAGATGTTTCTGATGGAACACCATCCATTTTTTTAACTTGTTGTGCAGACAACGTCTTTGACTTGATTGGAATCTGGGCACCAGATTCAGATGACATCAGATCCAGATTCTCTGCTTGAATTACTGATTGCGTCTTATTTTCTATTGGTATTTGGGTACCAGAGGAATGACTTTCAGGTGTTTCTGATGGCATATCATCCATTTTATGCACTTGTTGTGAAGACAGCGTCTTAGATTTGATTGGTATCTGGGCACCAGATTTAGATGGCTCTAGATCCACTATCTCCTCTTGAACTACAGATAGTGTCTTATATTTCATTGGTTTCTGGGTACCAGAAGAAAGACTTTTAGATGTTTCGGATGGCACAACATGCATTTTGTGCACTTGTTGCATATGCAGCGTCTTAGATTCGATTGGAATCTGGGCACAAGATTCAGATGGCACCAGATCTACTTTCTCCGCTTGAACTACAGATAGCATCTTATATTTCATTGGTTTCTGGGTTCCAGAGGATTGACTTGCAGATGTTTCTGTTGGCATATCATCCATTTTATGCACTTGTTTCATAGACAGCGTCTTAGATTTGATTGATATCTGGGCACCAGATTCAGATGGCACCAGATCTACTTTCTCCGCTTGAACTACAGATAGCATCTTATATTTCATTGTTTTCTGGGTTCCAGAGGAATGACTTTCAGATGTTTCTGATGGCACAACATCCATTTTTTGCACTTGTTGCGTAGACAGCGTCTTAGCTTTGATTGGAATCTCGGCACCAGATTCAGATGGCACCAGATCTACTTTCTCCCCTTGAACTACAGATAGCGTCTTATATTTCATTGGTTTCTTGGTACCAGAGGATTGACTTGCAGATGTTTCTGTTGGCATAGCATCCATTTTATGCACTTGCTGTATAGACAGCGTCTTAGATTTGATTGGTATCTCGGCACCAGATTCAGATGGCACCAGATCTACTTTCTCCGCTTGAACTACAGATTGCGTCTTATTTATTATTGGTTTCTGGGTACCAGAGGATTGACTTGCAGATGTTTCTGTTGGCATATCATCCATTTTATGCACTTGTTGTATAGACAGCGTCTTAGATTTGATTGGTATCTCGGCACCAGATTCAGATGGCACCAGATCTACTTTCTCCGCTTGAACTACAGATTGCGTCTTACTTTTTATTGGTTTCTGGGTACCAGAGGATTGACTTGCAGATGTTTCTGTTAGCATATCATCCATTTTATGCACTTGCTGTATAGACAGCGTCTTAGATTTGATTGGTATCTGGGCACCGGATTCAGATGGCACCAGATCTACTTTCTCCGCTTGAACTACAGATTGCGTCTTATTTTTTATTGGTTTCTGGGTACCAGAGGATTGACTTGCAGATGTTTCTGTTAGCATATCATCCATTTTACGCACTTGTTGTATAGACAGCGTCTTAGATTTGATTGGTATCTGGGCACCAGATTCAGATGGCACCAGATCTACTTTCTCCGCTTGAACTACAGATTGCGTCTTATTTATTATTGGTTTCTGGGTACCAGAGGATTGACTTGCAGATGTTTCTGTTGGCATATCATCCATTTTATGCACTTGCTGTATAGACAGCGTCTTAGATTTGATTGGTATCTCGGCACCAGATTCAGATGGCACCAGATCTACTTTCTCCGCTTGAACTACAGATTGCGTCTTATTTTTTATTGGTTTCTGTGTACCAGGGTATTGACTTGCAGATGTTTCTGTTGGCATATCATCCATTTTATGCACTTGTTGTATAGACAGCGTCTTAGATTTGATTGGTATCTCGGCACCAAATTCAGATGGCACCAGATCTACTTTCTCCGCTTGAACTACAGATTGCGTCTTATTTTTTATTGGTTTCTGTGTACCAGGGTATTGACTTGCAGATGTTTCTGTTGGCATATCATCCATTTTATGCACTTGTTGTATAGACAGCGTCTTAGATTTGATTGGTATCTCGGCACCAGATTCAGATGGCACCAGATCTACTTTCTCCGCTTGAACTACAGATTGCGTCTTATTTATTATTGGTTTCTGGGTACCAGAGGATTGACTTGCAGATGTTTCTGTTAGCATATCATCCATTTTACGCACTTGTTGTATAGACAGCGTCTTAGATTTGATTGGTATCTGGGCACCAGATTCAGATGGCACCAGATCTACTTTCTCCGCTTGAACTACAGATTGCGTCTTATTTATTATTGGTTTCTGGGTACCAGAGGATTGACTTGCAGATGTTTCTGTTGGCATATCATCCATTTTATGCACTTGCTGTATAGACAGCGTCTTAGATTTGATTGGTATCTCGGCACCAGATTCAGATGGCACCAGATCTACTTTCTCCGCTTGAACTACAGATTGCGTCTTATTTTTTATTGGTTTCTGTGTACCAGGGTATTGACTTGCAGATGTTTCTGTTGGCATATCATCCATTTTATGCACTTGTTGTATAGACAGCGTCTTAGATTTGATTGGTATCTCGGCACCAGATTCAGATGGCACCAGATCTACTTTTTCCGCTTGAACTACAGATTGCGTCTTATTTTTAATTGGTTTCTGGGTACCAGAGGATTGACTTGCAGATGTTTCTGTTAGCATATCATCCATGTTATGTACTTGTTGTATAGACAGCGTCTTAGATTTGATTGGTATCTGGGCACCAGATTCAGATGGCACCAGATCTACTTTCTCCGCTTGAACTACAGATTGCGTCTTATTTATTATTGGTTTCTGGGTACCAGAGGATTGACTTGCAGATGTCTCTGTTAGCATATCATCCATTTTATGCACTTGCTGTATAGACAGCGTCTTAGATTTGATTGGTATCTCGGCACCAGATTCAGATGGCACCAGATCTACTTTCTCCGCTTGAACTACAGATTGCGTCTTATTTTTTATTGGTTTCTGGGTACCAGAGGATTGACTTGCAGATGTTTCTGTTAGCATATCATCCATTTTATGCACTTGCTGTATAGATAGCGTCTTAGATTTGATTGGAATCTGGGCACAAGATTCAGATGGCACCGGATCTACTTTCTCCGCTTGAACTACAGATAGCGTCTTATTTTTTATTGGTTTCTGGGTACCAGAGGATTGACTTGCATATGTTTCTGTTAGCATATCATCCATTTTATGCACTTTTTGTATAGACAGCGTCTTAGATTTTATTGGTATCTCGGCACCAGATTCAGATAGCACCAGATCTACTTTCTCCGCTTGAACTACAGATTGCGTCTTATTTTTTATTGGTTTCTGGGTACCAGAGGATTGACTTGCAGATGTTTCTGTTGGCATATCATCCATTTTATGCACTTTTTGTATAGACAGCGTCTTAGATTTGATTGGAATATGGGCACAAGATTCAGATGGCACCGGATCTACTTTCTCCGCTTGAACTACAGATTGTGTCTTATTTTTTATTGGTTTCTGGGTTCCAAAGAAATGACTTGCAGATGTTTCTGATGGCACAACATCCATTTGGTGCACTTGTTGCATAGACAGCGTCTTAGATTTGATTGGAATCTGGACACAAGATTCAGATGGCACCAGATCTACTTTCTCCGCTTGGACTACAGATAGCATCTTATATTTCATTGGTTTCTTGGTACCAGAGGATTGAATTTCAGATGTTTCTGTTGGCATATCATCCATTTTATGCATTTGTTTCATAGACAGCGTCTTAGATTTGATTGGAATCTGGGCACAAGATTCAGATGGCACCAGATCTACTTTCTTTGCTTGAGCTGCAGATAGCATATTATAATTCTTTGGTTTCTGGGTTCCAGAGGATTGACTTGCAGATGTTTCTGATGGGACAACAGCCATTTTATGCACTTGTTGTATAGACAGCGTCTTAGATTTGATTGGTATCTGGGCACAAGATTCAGATGGCACCAGATCTACTTTCTCCGCTTGGACTACAGATAGCGTCTTATATTTCATTGGTTTCTTGGTACCAGAGGATTGAATTTCAGATGTTTCTGTTGGCATATCATCCATTTTATGCACTTGTTTCATAGACAGCGTCTTAGATTTGATTGGAATCTGGGCACAAGATTCAGATGGCACCAGATCTACTTTCTTTGCTTGAGCTGCAGATAGCATCTTATATTTCTTTGGTTTCTGGGTTCCAGAGGATTGACTTGCAGATGTTTCTGATGGGACAACAGCCATTTTATGCACTTTTTTCATAGACAGCGTCTTAGATTTGATTGGTATCTGGGCACAAGATTCAGATGGCACCAGATCTACTTTCTCCGCTTGGACTACAGATAGCGTCTTATATTTCATTGGTTTCTTGGTACCAGAGGATTGAATTTCAGATGTTTCTGTTGGCATATCATCCATTTTATGCACTTGTTTCATAGACAGCGTCTTAGATTTGATTGGAATCTGGGCACAAGATTCAGATGGCACCAGATCTACTTTCTTTGCTTGAGCTGCAGATAGCATCTTATATTTCTTTGGTTTCTGGGTTCCAGAGGATTGACTTGCAGATGTTTCTGATGGGACAACAGCCATTTTATGCACTTTTTTCATAGACAGCGTCTTAGATTTGATTGGTATCTGGGCACAAGATTCAGATGGCACCAGATCTACTTTCTCCGCTTGAACTACAGTTAGTGTCTTATATTTCATTGGTTTCTGGTTATCAGAGGATTGACTTTCAGATGTTTTTGTTGGCACAGCATCAATTCTGTGCACTTTTTTCATAGACAGCCTCTTCGATTTGATTGGTATCTGGGCACCAGATTGAGATGGCACCAGATCTAATTTCTCCGCTTGGACTACAGATAGTGTCTTATACATCATGGATTTGTGGTTTCCAGAGGAATGTTTTTCATATGTTTCTGATGGGACAACATCCATTTTTTGCACTTGTTGCCTAGACAGCGTCTTAGATTTGATTGGAATCTGGGCACAAGATTCAGATGGCACCAGATCTACTTTCTCCGCTTGAACTACAGATAGCGTCTTATATTTCATTGGTTTCTTGGTACCAGGGTATTGACTTGCAGATGTTTCGGATGGCACAACATCCATTTTATGCACTTGTTGCATAGAAAGCGTCTTAGATTTGATTGGTATCTCGGCACCAGAGGAACGACTTTCAGATAATACAGATGGCAGGTGTTCCATTGATTTTGTCTTGCACATTAATGGTGTTTGGGTACCAGGGCGCCTTTCCAATTTAGGATCTGATCCTCCGTCTGTTTCTGTTCCTACATTTTTGAAATGCAACATTGAGAGCGACTTTTGCAAATTAAGGTTTTCGGGAACCATATTTGTTTGAATCCCCATATTCTTCAACTGAATCATAGTTTGCGATTTTTTAGTCATTGTATGGGTTTGTGTGGCCGGCAATGAACTAGTTCCTTTTAAACTTTTTTCTTTAGATTGTACAATTTCAATTTTTATGGAAGGGTCTGTGTTTAATGTTATAGTCAGAACTATATCCTGTTTTATTGGGTTTTGTGCATTTTGAAAAGTTTGTGAATTGTCGCTTATGTTAGTAATTAGACTTTCAGATTTTGTAGTTGATGCTATATCTTTTGGCATTTTATCACTTGGCTGAGTATTCATCTTGATACTTTCAGTTGCATTATCTTTACTGGCCTTCTGTGATTTCTTTAATAAAGAACGTTTCACATTCTTTAGCAGAGTTTCATGAGATTCTTTTTTTTCTTCAGTTGTCGTTTTTTCACGCTCAATTTCTTTTTTAATTGAGTCAAAGACATCTTGCGCTAGATCTGAATGACACTTAACGTAAATGGAATGATTGAAAGTATTTAGGAGCATCAAATCGGGACCACCTTCCATGTTGTTACCAAAAGCATCGGACTGCTTTAAATATTTCTCCAGTTCTCCATTCAACACGTTTTGTTTCGTTTCCTCCACTTCAAGAAGCCATTGTTGTTCCATATATGTGTCTAACGAACTTCTTGTTTCACTATTCAAATCAGATGATGTAAACTCATCCATTTTGTATTTGCGGTTTATTAAAATAAAATTTTAGTTATTTTTATAATAAATAGAACAAGTAAATAGTAATTTGTATCGAATATATAAATAATTTGAAAAAATATAAAAATATTTTGGAAAAAAATTATTTATCTCCCGTTGTTGTTAGCTCGACTGCTTAATAGAAAGTGACGATATAAAGAGTAGTTCAACATGAGGTTTTGATATTTTGACATAAATCTCATAACCATGATGAAATATACAGAAAAAAAATTAAATGCTTACAAGAATTCAGCTTTATCTAATATTTTGCACTGCCATGGTTGGTTCCAGCCTGAAACATAGGAATGTGGCGCTGTTGACGAGAAATTGGTGGATCAAATATTGCATACAAAACTATGAGATAAAAAATAAATCAAGTCGCCTTCGTTTAATTTTTTTTTTTGATAAAAAAAAAAAAAAATGTATATATATATATGTTATGATTATATATTATATCGCGGTGCACATTTATCTATATGGCTTAGAAAGTCATTAGGGTGGATTCTCTTCAGTCAAGCCATGAAAGAGGGACGTCGCCAGACTGTTTGGGTGAGTTTGCAGCCTCTGTTGGTGACGGATGCAGCTTTGGATGTTTTCATCGCGCACAGTGGACATTTTTAGGTCTCTGTAAAAGATGGTGATGCGCACAAACTAGGGAGTCCCAGTTATGCGGGGTAGTGCCTTGTTTTGGCGTCTTTGAATTCTCTGTATGTTGCTCGCAGCAGCGGTATTGCGTAATGGAAAACAGGGGCCACTACATGTTAGCAGAATATCGTCTTATTGTTGAGCGACAATTTACTGGTCGTCTGTAGCAACCAGTCAAGCTTATGCAGTTTTGCAAAGCAGCATGCAGTGGTGTCTTGATGTGGGCTCGCCATGTGAGGCGCTTGTGCAGGATCAGTTCAAGATATCAGATTTGGCCAATCTGCGGGATGATACCGGAATCATAGTTGACAACTGCATTTATTCCAATGTTCCAATACCTGGCTCTGGAGTGAATTCTTAGTAAGAAATCCTGTAGTGAGTCTGAGGCTTCTTGAGCCGACTAAGAATTTACAAGGATAGTTGTCTCATCCACATATGTAACAATGATGGTTTCAACGGAGTCAACTGTTGGGATGTCTTCTGTATATTGCAAGTACGCTGCCTTATGGCACACCGCCTCAAATGTTTCTTACCGAAGATTCTTTCTTGCGAACGTTGGCAAAGAAGGTTGGTCCACATAGCTCTTTAATAGGGTGTATAATTTAACTGAAAGGGGTCGTTAGGTGTTGTGGAGCAGACCCTCAATCCATACACTGTCAAAGGTCTGCTTAACATTCAAGAAGCCCACGGATCTGTATTGTGAGAATGTGCTGAACACGGTACGATGCTGAAATTGTTTAATTTCACACAAATTCAAGGAAAGATTCGATTGGCCATGCGACGCCGGGACGGTAGCGGTAGTTTTATTACACATAAAGATAGTTTTTGACAATATCATCATCATTGTGTTCATGCGATCGTTATTTACTTATATATGGTAAAGTGGATGTTAATACATATTTCTTGACCCTTGACACTTTCGCTTTGTTTCTTTTGTAAAATCATTAAAGGATGTAGTACCGTACGAGTATGTACTTATTATGAACATTATTTACACATTTGAACATCAAAAATATTATAAATACTCATTGAACTAAGAATTGCATTTTTATGAGCCAATGTGGTATTGTTTGTTTGTTCGTCTGCGGGCGGTCGGTATCATAAACGAGCCTCTCTTAGAAAGTAACTCCAAACAGATCAATTAGTACAAAGTGTCAAATACGGAAGTAAAAGTGCTTGAGATTTTAGTTTTTATTGAATGTTATTTCAAATTTAAAGCATTAAACGAAGTAATGTAGAAAATAATACAATATACAGAGCATCAGCATTGTCGGAGCAGTCCAATACCAGCTGCTGGGCATGACAGTACAACATGTCTGAATAGCTAAAGAACTAAGAGTATGTTATACAGTATAGTGATCCTTATTAATTTGTGCCACCACAACTATCTATACCGAATGAAATTTATCGAATCCCCATAACATTTGTGGAAATTATGCCATTAAACCTAAGTTTTATAAGATACTAATGTTGATCATCTTAATTTCGATAAAAAATAATAAGTACATTCCACAAACTTTGCAATAAGCATAAATACTCCGGTGTGTGCCAGAAATCGCTCTATCTTCAATACCAAGCCTATTGCAATTCTCGGTGTGCAGCCATATTACCAAGTTACTCATCAGAATACTCGGCTGAAATAATAGCCATAATGGAAGCAATTCAAATAGCTCTTAAGCAACGTGGTCAAACATGTATATATTCTGACTCGTTGTCAACAATTGACGCTATTATGAACACAGACAACTGCTCTTTTTATGCAGCAAAGATAAGGGAATTGTTAATGGGACACTACCCAAAAATTAAAATACTCTGGGTTCCTAGCCATGTGAGCATAAAGGGCAACGAATTTGCGGATCAAGCGGCCAAAAGAGCAACCACATCACCGACCCTTTCAACAATTAATCTAAACCGGACAGATATAAACAGACACATAAAACAT
Source organism: Amiota mariae (assembly GCA_035041805.1). Lineage (NCBI taxonomy): Eukaryota > Metazoa > Arthropoda > Insecta > Diptera > Drosophilidae > Amiota > Amiota mariae. The sequence goes on along the minus strand of JAWNKV010000456.1, from coordinate 202,389 downwards.
ATTTTCTCCAATAGCTAAAGGAATCATATACAAAATACTTCCAATTGATACAAATCAATTGCCTGCAATAACTATAAAAATTTCATTGAACATTACCTTAAAAAAATGGAATCAAACAAATTCCCGCGAAAAGAACTAATTAAAATAGTAAGACTACGTCTTGGGCACGCAAGACTAATTCACGAATACCGCTTTCACCGAAACACAACTGACCAATGCCAATTTTGTAGCTCCGCTACTAGCATACCCATATCCTAAATGAATGCCCTTCATTCCACAACGTACGCACCCGGATCACCAACCAAGACCTCATCTTATTCCTTTCCGATCTCTCCTAAAAAAAATATCTCAGTAATACTCAATTTCCTAAAAACAACACACATAATCAACCTCTTGTAAATCCCTATATAAACTACATAACTTGTTATCATAATTTAATCATGTAAATACTATTTTAAATATTTAGCATAATTCCACCTTAAAAATTAATTAAGACACTAGACTAAGGAAAAATATCCCGAATGATCGGGTGAAAGCCCCAGAAGCTATGGCTGCCACCAGGGGGGGGGGGGGTAGCTTAAGTTTAAGACTTAAAGCGTACAGTATATTAAATAAATAAATAGATAAAATATCATACATATATAGTACGCTAAGAGTCAGTCCATAGCAAATTGTTTCAAAAGAACTGGATCTGGTCAATGTCATAGATGGGATAATAAAGATGATATACGAATACCATTTATTATTATACTCTTCACGTTAGTGAATAGTGTTATAAGTTTGTCATGAAGCTTGTTACACACAGAAGGAGATATCGCATACCACATAAAGTATATACATTTGTGATCAGCTCAATGCGACGAGTTGATTTAGCCATATCCGTCTGTCCGTCTGTTCGCACTCCTAGTCCTTCAGTTTTTGAGCTAGAGAGTTGAAATTTTGTACATATATATCTTTTTAACGCCGATTAAGTTCGTGAATCAGCCGAATCGGACCTCTAGGGGTACCTCCCATAGAAGCCCCCTTTTAAATTAATGTTCTTATTTGAAAAAGTTTTTTGTTTTTTGACTTATTGAACTGAAATTTGTCTCTGACCCGTATCCCCAAACCATGAAAATTTCAAGACCCTCGGACTAGTAGGAGTGGTACCCCCCATACAAACCGGGATCCAAATGAAAGTTCTTATTAGAAAAACTTTGTTTTTTGTACTATCGACTTAAAATTTGGACATTATAAGTGTCTGACCCATAGCCACCAACATTATTTCAAGACCCTCGGACCACTGACTGGGGCGTGAAGAGTATTACAACTTCGGAATAGCTAAAGTTAGTCTTTTTTTATTAGGGTTCCGTACCCATAGGGAACTAACGGGACCCTATTACTAAGCTTACGATGTCCGTCCGTCCATCCGTCCGTCCGTCTCCTGCTCTATCTCATGAACCGTAATAGGTAGAGAGTTGAAATTTTCACAGAGTATGTAATTCACTTGGGTGTACTAGACAAATACTAGAAATACAAATTTTTAGAAGCATTGTTCTTTAATTTAACCTTTTGTTTAACAATATTTTTTTTGTAGTATCCTTTTAAGCTGTAATTGTAGTATACTTTTAGGCTTTTATAATTTAATAGTTTAAGCAAAAAATCTTGTACGATGGTACGGAACCCTCCGTGTGCGAGTCCGACTCACAATTGGTTGATTTTTTTTTGAATAATATTGATAAGGAAGACATGATATCTATCTATCTATCTTCTATATCTATATAAAAATCATTTCCCTCGTGTTTCTCGGCTCATCTCTTGAGTACGGATTGACCGATTTGGCTGATTATTATTTTGTTGTGTTCGTAATTATCACCTGAATAATACCGAAAAGATCGGAAATGGTCGATAAAACTCTTTCATATAAATCTTAGAGACATATTTTCAAATCAGAGTCAAAGGCCATAGTAGCTACTGCTCGTTAAACTTGTATATTAAGTCTTGTATTATATATTAAATTTAATATGTTAAAATAAAAATAAATAAAATATTTTCAAATCAATCAATTAATCTTTGTCAAATACCTCAGATAATTCTATATGTCAATATTATTTAAAAAACTCTTTGAATTATGAGCCACAACAAAATAAATATTCTTTCTATCATTCCCGTACAAAGCTGATTTTGTAGGGGAGCAGCAACGCGCTCCTGGACTACTTGTTAAATAATTAAAAATGTTTGTAAACCAAAATTTGTTCTATATTTCGACAAATATCCTAGTTTCTATAAAAAATTCTGTACTTCGAAGTCTCCATAAGTTGAACTCTTTTTAATGTAATTTGATGATTCAAGTTATGGATGTTCGACTGTATATTGTAATGAAGAGAAGAGTTAAATTTTTTACAATAATATAAGTGTGATATATAATAGTAGGCTGCGACTTAAAATACCTATTGTGATGCCATTGTTAAGTTCTTAATCTGAAAATATATGTTTTAGAGGGACCTCTGTAAAACGTATATTGTATACTAAGTCGCATATAACGGCATTAAATCCTTTATTATTAGAAGTCTCACTCCCATTTCGAATGTACATAAGCATATGCGAAGGCAGTTTGATAAGTTAATGACTTTTTGATTAAAATATATTTTCTCCGACAAATAAGCGATTTATATTTCAATGTAGTCTCCTTTTAGCTCGATACATTTAGTTCGACGTTTTTCCCAATATTTCATCCCTTCCAAATAATAAGTTTTCGCAAGATCCTCAAAACATGCGATGACCTCTTTATTCCCAAATAACGCTAAGTCATTTCTTCAGGCTTGGAAACAGGAAATATATGCTGAGGAGTTAATTTGAAGATTAGCTGGATGGGATATTAGTTCGCAGCTCAATGAATGGAGTTTTGTGCACCCGTAAATTGTCATAGTGGAATAGAACTTTTTTCTTCGCCAAATGCAATCAGTTTTATTTTAAATCAATGTCGAATCTGTCCAACACCTTTGAATAATATTCGCCGGTGATCATTTTACCATTTTAAAGGTAATCGCTATGAATGATACCATGTGTATCTCAAAAAACTGTCGTCATGACCGACTTGTTGAGACCCATCTTGGCTTTATTTGGTGTATGTTCAACCGGAGAAATCCACTGTTTTGACTGGTATCTAGTGTATTGTGTTGGATGCATGTTTCGACCACGGTTCCGAAACGGGACAAAAACTCGTTCGGATGTGCGGTTGGACATTGCCAAACACTCCTTTGAAGTGGCCCTATGGTTGCGCTTACGGTCGAATGCTTGATGAGCAAACGAAAATTATTTAATGGCTGTCAAACACAAACTAAATGATGCAGTTTGTTCAAAATATGACGGTGATGTATTAACATTTACTATTAAATAAATTTGACTTATCAAAGTGACATCGGAGACCCCATAAAGTATATATATTCTTAATCAGTGCGGCGAAACGAGTTGATCTAGCCATGTCCGTCTATATGTATGCAAACTAGTCCCTCAGTTTTTGAGGTAAATTGCTGCACAGAGCTTTCTTTTCACCATACGCAGTACATTTGTCGGAATGAGCCGAGTCAACCCACTAGGGGTGCGTACTTACCAGCGCCGGCCCCAGCGTTTGATCAGGGTAGAGCGAGATCTGTTTTCGGTGCCCATTGGTCGACACTTTCACTTCATGTAAATTCTACTTCGGAGCTTTTAATTGGAAATTGTTTTTCGAATTTGGCTTTTTGGTGCCCCTTGTCATCTGGCGCTTAGAGCGACCGCTCCTTTTGCTCTACCCAAGGGTCGGTGCTGTTACAATCATACATACAATCTGAATCCAAATTGAAGTTCTTATGAGAAAAACGTTTTTGTTTTTTATACTATCGACTTGAAATTTGGATACTATAAAAGACTGACGCATGTCCACGAACCATGTAAAAGACCCTCGTACTATTAGGAGGGGCGTGAAGAGTATTATAACTTCGGCATAGCCAAACTTAGTCTTCTTTTTAATGGTTTTATTTTATTTTCCGATGGGTAACATAACTACATATTTTCCTTTTATTTTTATTTGTTCATGTTTCGAGACATTCTTCTTAAGCTATTACTTAGGCCATCACCAGTCCATAAGTACCACGGCAGAGACCAATCAAAATGCCTGTACAAATTGTCAACTTGTTTCTTGTCAATCAATTCACTAGATCTCTTGAGAATAATACAAAAAAAAAAGCATTTATTTTTTTTTTTTAAATATTTATTAAAAAAAAATCACTTAAAATTCTAAAAAAAAATCATAAAAGAAAATTCTCTTAAACTAAACAACTCCAGTTTAATTATACAAAATATTTCTTTTCTATTTTTTTGTTTTGTGTTTTATCTTTTGTTTTGAATGTTTTAATTTAGTTTCTTGTTTTAATTTGAACATTAATTTGTATTTTTTTTTTTTAATATTTTATTTAATTTTTCGTTTTGTAATTTGTTTTAGGTTTTCTTTATTTTTGTTCTTGGGAGGGAGGGACACCAACAACTATTGTGAAAGCATGATAAAGCAAACAAAAAAATTATAAAATTATATATTAATGATTTGTTTTTTATCCTCCTCTTCTTATTTTTTGTATTTGTTTTGTTTAATATATTATAATATTAAAAATAATAGTTAATAAAACACCACAGTCATTTTTTTCATTTAAATTATAAACAAAAGGAAATTTGCAATAAACACAAAAATATACAAAAGTAAAGTTTTTTTTTTTTTGTTTGATTCTTTAAAATTACATAAAAAGGGAGTAGTAGAAAAAAGGAACAAAAATTAGAGAAAAAATGGAAAAGGAAATAGTTTAAAAAAATGGAAAAGAAGGTAATGCGCATTTTTATTATTTACAAGTGGTGTGCGCACGAAAAAGACTAAGAAAGCAAGAGAGTCCTAAAGCTTATAAGCTTGAACGAGTGACAGTGATAGAGAGAAGATAGAGAGAGAAGCACAGAGAGATAGGGAGATAGAGATAAAAATTTATTATATTTGAATAAATCATGGAATTAAAGAAAGAAAGAAATAATTGAAGAAAGATTTAAGTAGTAGAAGAGAGAGAAATTGAACGCTGCTCGCCTGTTTGACTTCACTAAACATTTACAAATTTTTACATTAAGTTTTTCTTTTTCTCATATATATATATTTTTTTTTTTTTTAATTATAATTTTATATTGTATATTCTCAATTAAAAACATTTTTTTTTTTTTTTAACAAAATAAATTAACAAATCTTTTGTTTTGTTGTTTGCTTTCAATATGCTTTTCTTTGTGTGTTTCAATTTAATTTTTCTTTACAATTTTAAATTTTCATGTTTGTTGTTAATTTTTTTTTTCATTTCTTTAATTTGTTTTGTTTTCATTTAAAAATTACACTAAATATTGTTTACATACAAAAATATAAAATAAAAAAATTTGCTAAAAATTTGACAACATTTTTTTCTTTTTTTTCTTCTTTTGTTTATTTTTTGTCTTTTCAATGAGAAACTAAACATTTACATATGTGTTGTGTGTGTGTGTGTATGTATGTTGTATGTGTATAGTAAAAATAGTTGGGTGTGTGTGTGTCTTGTGAGTGTATGTGTGATATCCATCTTCATTTGCATTAGATTGCTTCGTTGTGCTTTATTGACTTTTGTTTTGTTGTTTAAATTCGTTGTGCTTCAGTTTTTCTTTTCTCTTTTAATTTTGATTATTTTTTTAATTTTTGACTAAAATTTTGTGTTCTATTTTTGCACAGGAATCTATATGTTTTGTTGTTATTGTCGAATATCGTACATTATATTGTATGTGGCAAATGTGGTAATCGTTGTTTATTTAAATCAGTGCCGTGATCAATTTGGCCTTGAAGTTAACGAATTTCTCACTTGTGGCAGCAACACGCTATAAATGATAATAAAAGAGATTTTAATATTTGTGATATCAAGATGCATTCGGTCAGCGGTTCTTAAGCATTGAGAAGATTAAATAGATTAGATTAAAGTCAAGGCAGGAATTAAATACTCCTCGTAATATCGGCCACCAGTGGGTCTTCTGTGACACAGAAGTTCCTCCGATATTCTGGTATTCATCAAGAATTTCAAAATCTTCTTCGGAGACAAACCTGCAATTTCATTTGGTTCCAAATACTGGAAACCCAGATAACGGAGTCTGGTTTAAATTAGACCCTCATAGAGGCATAGCACATGTTCTGTTGTTTCCTCCTCTTCATTACATAGTCTACGTTTGGACTGACTCGCATATTGCGATGACCAGTTAAGAAACCCCAAACTATTCGTATAACTGTGACTAACCAGTAGTTTTTGTGCTCTTTTGCGAGATCTGGTTGGCATGAAGATTTTTGCTACTTTAATATTTTCTGTATAACGCGATTTATCAACAAGCCTCTTTTAGCCTATTTATAACTCCATGGCAGCCCGCAGAATGGTTCTGATCTAATAAGGAGGTTAGGGGCTCCTTTTCCTTTTCTTTGTTCCCAAGATACCCACTTTGTCCAAATAAGATTGATATAGTCCTTTGAAACTAATCTCGTAATTAATACTAGGTAGTCCCAAGTAATCTTCGATTTGAACTCAAAGGCGTTGAGAGCCTGTAGACCAGCCTTGCTATCTGAATGAATGAGTATGTGCTTTGAGTTATCCACGGAGCTCCTCTTGTTCATTATTTTCTTTTTCGCGGATCTACATCGCAATGCTTACGACAGTCTTTAGACTTAATTCTGGCCTCAAAATCATCATATTTTAAGAATCGCTGTTCTAGATTATACTATTTATTATTATTAGTATTATATTTACCAGTATTAAGTCTTGTATTAGATTTGCCAAACCGCGATTTGCCAAAACTACAAGACGTGTCACTGGGCCGGGAATTCCTTCAGTGTAACCATCGGCTGCACGATTACTATCACTGTCTGCATCACTAGAGTCTGTACTGCTGGCACTTACACTATTTGCTGCCTCATCACCAGTTTGGGTTTGCACGCTGCCCGAGAAGAGCTAATCATCAAAAATATTCATTAGAAAATATTATCACATACGAAGTTTATTTGGTTTTATTAGAAACTTACTCGCACAATATCTAGCAGGAAATTTCCAGAACCACCGCCTGCAGCTGCATTACCGGAACCAGCACCAGCACCAGCACCGCCACTAGAGCCACCAGCAAGACCGGCGCCGCCAAAACTCAGGAACCTTTTAAAAAGATTACTTCATTGGTGAGAGATTGAGGAGGAGGAGGAGGACGATGACAACGATGATGACGACGACGTTCAAGTAGAGTATGAGGTGGAACCAATGTTGTGGGAGTGAAGTTTTTTTTTTTTTTTTTTTTTTGTTGGATTTTGTTCGATTAGGTGTGTGTGAATCGAAAATGAATAAATTTTGATAAAAAGCAAAAAAAAAAAATAGGAAATGGAAATGATTATGTCTATATTTCTTTATAGTAACAGTAAATCTCGTCTAGTAAAAAACCTGTAATTTATATAGTTTTTAGCAATTACATATTTTTATAATAACTATTTGATTTCATTTAATCGGAGAACTTTGATTGTGATATATGGGCTATGTAAAATAATAAGAAGTATCTATAAGAATTGTATTCTTCTGTAATGAAGAAGAAAGGAACTCAGAGTATTTGCTTTGCCAATGTGATACTATAGTATAATAGTATAGACCAGATTTCAACTGAAATTGCAGATTTCGATTTATCTCCAAGTATTGGAATTTTTCATGAATAATGAAATTTCGTAGAATCTGTAATTATGGGATATGTCCCAATGGGTCACTGTGGTGACTAGATAAGAAATATCAGTGCATCGATAAGATCTAAAATTCCAAGTTGAATAGTTTTTTCAGTTCCTTATATTAACTGAGAAAACTATAATTGACTTTCTTAATAGCAGTATTTCTTAAAAATAAATCATTTCACTCTTCAATATAATAGACTTCTTAGAGATTTTTACTATATAGAAATATGTCCATTTATTTCAAGTTATTTAATGGTTTTTATTGATAAAAATAAAAATAAAAAAATAAGATTAATTTCATGTATTTGCGTATATGTATGTGTGTGAATGATGGTATGTATGTACATAGATGTAGGTGTAGGTGTACCTATGTATGGAGGGGAAAACTCTATATTTTGACTCAGTAGAAGTAAACTTACCTTTTGTTTCTGTCATCCAAATCAGCTGTGTCTTCAGCTGAATCGAGTGTCAATTCATCGATTGCTGGCGACTTTGATTCGGACAATTGCAGATCATTGGTACTCAGAGATTTGCCAACATTTGTGGCAACATTGTTGTTGTTGCTGCTACTTAATGTAGTCAATTCATTATTGAAGCTCAACTGGATTTGCTCATTCGATTTAATTGGCAATGGTATTGGTTTTTGTTGTACCGGTAATGTGACAATTTGGGATTCGGCAGCCTCGGCTTCTTTAACTTGACGGGCAACGCGAATGGTTTCTTCAAGTTGTTTATTGATGGCAGATAAATCGATTTGTGTATCGGTTGCACCGTTCTAATGAATTGTTATCGAAGCGAAGCGTTGAAGCATTGAAGTGTTTATCGTTTATTGTCGGTTGATTTGTTGATTGATTATTGTTGATGCAATTGTTGTTGTTGTTGATAAATCGATAAACAAATCGATTGAAATTTTGAAATTTTGACGTTGATTATGTGCATTTCGTGTTTTTTTTTTTATTGAGTGTTTTTATTGTTGGTGTTGGTGTTTGTGTTGATACAGCAAAAGTGTTAAAGTTGTTGTAGTTTGTATAGAAAATTTTATATATATTGGATAGGAGAATATTAGAGTATAAAGAATGGAAGAGTAGTAGTAGGAGAAGGAGAAGGATTTCAGAAAGAATAAACAAGAAGTATGAGGATTTTATGAGCAGACGGAAATTATGAAAAAAATTACATATACGTATATTGAGATTATGCATATGATAGAAGTTAAAAATGGAGAAAGGAAGAAAGGAATAAAGTGAATGATAGAATAGAATAGATAGTGAGTAAAGTGGATCGAAGAAGATAAAATTGAGAGTGTATAGAATGAAAGTGTGTTATGGGATATGAAAGGAAAGGTTTTGTATTGTTGTGTTGTTGTTGTTGTGTGTATCGATTGTTTGTTCGTTTGTTTGTTTAACGGTATATGCACATATTGATATTGTTATCGATTTTTGGCAAAATGTTTAATGTGTTTTATGTTGTAGTAGTATCATTTTGTTGTTGTATTTTTCGTTTTGATTATTAGTTCCAAACAAAACCAACATAAATTATTTTAATGAAGAAAGAAGTTGTTGTTGTAGTTGTATGTATATTATTTTTTTTTAAATAAATTATATAAAAAAATATATAAAAAAAATCATACAAAAAAAGGTTTCAACATTTTTATTGATGTTGTTGTTGTTGTTGTTGTTTAGTTTTAATGAAAAATGCACGTGCACAGATGACAAATGTCGCAATGTATTTTTGTATACATTTGGTTTGGTATTATTATTAATCGGTAATCAATAATGTTGGTAAATTTTTGTTGTTGTTGTTGTTGTTGTTGTAGTAGTATTGGTTTTTTTTTATTGTTTTTGTTGATGATTTCATTTTGAAATTGGTAATATAGTTTTTGTTTTTATTATTTATTTATTTGTGATATATTTTTTTGGTTTTTTGATTTTTTATTGATTTTGTGGGGTAGGTTTTTTGTTACGTTTATACACAAATCGAATCGATAATGGAACCATGAAAATAAAGAGAAAAAGAAATAAAAAAAAAAGAGAAAAAACAAAAAGCATGAAAATTATGATAAATTTTTGTTTGTTTTGTTGGGTTTTAACAAATAAGCCAATTTTTTTTTTATTTTGTTTTTGTTTTTGTTTTTGTTCTTGTTTTATTAAAAGCTACTAAAAGAAATAATTAAATAAAATTATTCAAACTATGTATAACGATTACGATAACGATAACTTAGTAGTGGAATTGTAATAGATGTACTAGTGGGTGGTATTATAAATACTTTCCGAAACGAAAAATAAGGAAAGAAGTAGTAGTAGTAATAGGAGCAATCTTAGTCAGTAGTTTGGATATTTAAAAAATACAAATAAAAAACAGAAATATTTTATTAATTGTAAGATCTAATTTTTGCTCAAATTGATACAAAACTTTCTGAAATTTATTCAATTTTATATAAAATATTTCTGCTTAATTGCATTTTTAAATATTATATTGTCCTTAATACTACACTTCACATATCATTGGATTCGATGAGTTCAAACAAGTAACAAGTGCTCTGAGTTAAATGATAACCAACTTCTTGTATAAATCCGATCAATATTCACAGATCTATATGCATCGTTTAAACTCATACAACTTGAGATTGTTAATAAACAAACAATAGTAATATGGTAGTTTTATTATAAATAAGTATATTGTCATTAAAAAGGATTTTTTTTTTATTAAGTACAAAAACAAAAAAATATGCCGAAAGAAAATATATTAAAATGCGCTACACTGAACAAAACATTTGTATTGGATATATGATTAAATACAAGTGATTGAGCGTGCAAGATATAGTGACAGAGCAAGACAGATAGATATACAGTGATAGAAAGAGAAAGAGAGCGAGATTGAGAGGTTGAGAGGTTGATAATTGATAATTGATAACAGTAACGTGCATGAACAAATATGGTGAACAAGCAAGAGAAACAGAGAGCAAACAGTAGTGAATAGTGACCTAAAAATCAATAGAACGATCGAGCAAGCGAGAGACAATTATGAATGTATGAGCGAGCGAAACAGACATATTAGAGACAAGTGAGAGAACAATAAGAAAAGTAAATATTGTAATAAAGAAACAATATTAAAAAAATAGAGATAGAGCGAGTGTTTTTGTGTTTTGTATTTATGTTTGTCTTCGTCTTATTGCAAGTGTTTAAAAGGTAAACAAAAATTTCAAGAAAACGAAACTAATAGTATTTTGTTTTAAAAAAATTTCAAAATGTTGATATTGCTGATATTGCTGATGTAGCTGATATTGTTGTTATTGTTAATGCAGTTGTTGTTCTTGTTGTTATTGTTGTTGTTGATAAAGAATTTGAATTTCATATTGTTGTAGTTGTTGTTGTGCTGTTGCCAATTGATATGAAGGAATTGAATGGTTGCTATTATAAAATAGGAAAATAGGAAAATTTCTTATTAGAAACAATGTGTGATGCTGTTTGTTTGTTGTTGGTTTTTTTTTTGTGTTGCTATAGCAAATAATTTTACACACATTTTTCGATTTCATTCAACGTGACGATTCAGTTGTAGTTGCTGTTGTTGTTGACAAAGAAGTTGTCGAGGATATTGTCGAATTTGCATTCGAAGTCGAATTCAAGTTCGAATTCAAAGACGAATCTGCAGACAAGGCCACTACTGTTGATGTTGAGGTTGATGATGATGATTTTTCGCTATCATCAATAACTTTGTTATCGTCTTCATCTTCTGGTTCAAAGGTTGGTAACTCAATGGTGACACGGGTACCGCTGCCATTGTCGCTGGTGGTTTTGGTGCCGCTGCTACTGCTTGTGCTAGTGCTGGTTTTGTTGCTTGATGATTTCTCATCATCATCATCGAAATCAGCATCGAAATTAGTGCGTGCCCGATTTGCGGTATTACCTTGTATTGCTGTACGCAGTACAGTGGGACCAAGTGTACGTAAAAGTTTCGAAATAATGCGATTTACTTGATCATCAACTTGCTACAACAACCAAGAAATGCCAGCCAGCCAGCAAAGTTTTGAGGACGTGGTGGAGTGTGTGTGTTGTTGTTGTTGTGTCGAGTGATTTCGAAGCGGAAGAATGGCGGATTGCATTTGGAAGAGGGGAATGTGCAAAGAATTAAAATTTCAATGTTTTTTTTCTTTCAACCAATTCAAATTTCAATTAATTTTTCTTTGATTTTTTTTATGAAATGAAAATTGTCATGCCTTTGTTGTTTTTGGGTTAACATTTGCGAACTACTCGTACAAATGAAAATATTGAAATCATTAACATAATCATAATCAACCTAAAGTGAAGTAAATGAATGAAGATTTGAGTTAATTTTGAATTTAAATGAATTTTAATATTTTTTGAATTAGAATTATTTGAAATTTTTTTGAATTTTTAATTCGAACATACATAAGTTCGAATTATAAACGTATTCAACAGAATTTGATTTAATGTTAAAAAGATGATGAGAATTTAAGTTAAATTTTAATTTCTCTTCTCATATTCAAAGGGAATTCGAATTTTTGTCAATAATATTATAACACATCTTCATTGAGATATAAAAAGTTTCGAATACAATTTCGAATGAGCACTTCAAAAATCATTTAATTCAATTTAATTTAACGAATATGATTCTGTGAATTTATGAAAAATATGAAATTTTCATTATATACGAAAAATGAATATATTGGGGAGTGCAAAACCTTCTTACTGGGAGAAATAGATTAAGATTATAGTAAGTAATATAGTAAGTAATATTGTATTTTAAAATCTCTACTTATGAGCATGATTTTTCGAATCGAATTTTATGTTATGTGTATATTTTTGTGATCTTTAAAAATATAGTGAAAATGGTTTTGATTTTTTATGTGCAAAAATTATATATGTATATAGAAAATATATATAAAAAAATTATAATAATAATAAGAATAATATAAAAAATTATTATCAAAAGTTTATAGAAAAAAAAACGTACGTAATTAATTAAGTAAATGCCTATGAACCGTACAATGTTATTGGGTACGGTCGAATATGGATTTCAAAATATTTTTATTAATAGTAGTATTAAAATGTTGTAGAAGAAAAAAACAAATAAAACAAGGTTGATGAGTTTAATTGAGAGACTAATAAATAGTAGTGATGATAGATATCTTTGTCTCTCATTCTCACTACAAATATTGTTGATTGATGTTGCTGATATTATTGTTGTCGTTGTTGTTATTGTTGTTGTAGTTCTTCTTCTTCATGTTTATCATCATCATCTAAATGTTGATTTCTTACTGATATGATATATAGTATGTACTAGTATGTATTAAGAAGATATTCATATTATTTTTTTGATATAATTTTTATGTTGTTGATTGATTTGATTTGATAAAATTAGATTTGAGATTTGTATCAAAGACTGGTAATAGTTTTGTTGTTTTAACTGTGGTGTTGTTGTTGTTGTTGTTGTTGTTATTCTGGTCTGCCGATGAAGTTGTTGTAGTTGTTGTTGGTGAAGTTGTTGTTGTTGTGATTAAATTATCTCTGGTTGTAATAAAATAATTGGTAGAATTTAATAAACGATTTATATCATCGATAATTGTTAGCAATTGTGTATCATCGATTTCATTAGTTTTTTGACTAAGACTATCATTGATGATTGTTGAAATTGGGATTGCGATTGGTGTTGTTTGTGGCTGTGGTTGTGGTTGTGATTGTGATTGTGGTTGGGATTGTATATTATTTGTTGTTGGTGTATTTAGAATTTGTAATGTTGTATTGGTAATTGATTTTGAGGTACTTAAGTCATACGTTGGATTAATTTCGGTAGTAGTAGAAGTAGTAGTAGTACTAGTAGTAGTTGTTGTTGATGATGATGATGTTGTTGCTAAAGTTGGATTGGACGGGATTATAATGGTAGTGCTGGTTGTTGTTGTTGTTGGTGGTGGTGTTGTTGTTGTTGTTGATGATGTTGAAGAGGTTGAGGTTGTTGTTGTTGTTGGTAGGGTTGTTATGCTCTCACTCACTTTAATTGTTGCTGTTGTTGTTGATGATGAAGATAATAATTTATTATTATCTAAATCATTATCATCATCAGTATCACCATTATTATTGTTTGGTGCAAATGTTGGCAATAGAATTTGAACACGTGTATTACCAGTATCAGTGTTAACAATATCATTAGCACCTGAAAAACTGCCACGAGTACCAAGGTTTATGCCATTCGAATTGTTGTTCGTCTTGTTGTCATTACTATTATTATTATCATCGTCATCATCATCGAATTTGAAATCATCATCATCATCATCATCGAAAGAGGCATCAAAACTTGGACGTGATGTTGCGCCACCAGCTCCACCACCACGATTTGTATTCAATATAGAACCAATGAGACCGGGACCAGCAACACGTATCACTTGTGCTATAATACGATTAACTATCGAGTCGATTTCCTATAAAATTGGAATTGAATAATATTTTTGGATTGGATACACTGAGATCAATCAATCACGATGTGATATACAATTTGGTATGACTTCAAATGATAGTTGAACATAAGTAGTATGATGATTAATGATCAGTAAATCATTCTGATGAGTGCTCGATATCTTCAATGGAATCCATTTGATTGATGCATCAGGATCAATATCTCAGGTTACTACAGATGAATGGATGTTTTTTGTTTGTTTGTTTATTTGTTGGTTTTTGTGTTCATTATTATTATAAAGTTGAAGTGATCTGCTTAATTTGATTTTTTTCCAATTGATTTTGCCAATTTTGTAAGGTTTTTTTTTTTTAGTATTTTTTTTTTGTATACATTTTAATTGTTGAATCTTTAATCAACTGTATTGTATTGAATGTTTGGAGATAACATATCTCATAATTGATTGTTTATGATTCATGTGTCCTTTTTTGTTTTGAATTTTGTTTCCATTTGTAGCCAATTTTATTTGGAATTTGATGATTTATTGATTCCTTATTATTGTATATAGTGTTGTTGTGCATGAATTTAGACCATTTTGAGGATTTTATCGGGTTCTATATTATATGCTATAAACAAATCTACAAGTGCAAATAGTGCAAGCCAGGCATGCTTTGGCTTGGTTTATTTAATGGATATTTTAAAAAATAATAAGGATTTCATAAAAATTATAATATGTAATAATAATAATTATATAATATAATAATAAAAATAACATAATAATACTTGGACATGCATAAGCGAAAGAGTTTGTTGTGCATAAAAGAAAAGCTTTTTAAGAAATGGTTTTTGATTACACAAAATGAAATAATCAACATAGTAATTTAACTTTTGTTTTGTTTTCTTTTGTTTTCTTTATCCAAATAACGAATGGCCAATTGATATCAACTAGTAACTTAGTATGTACATATTTCTAACTTCTTTGATTATTTGCAAAATCCGGATCGGGTTTAAATGTTACAAAATCTTCTGGTAAGCCATCTGCCATATCGAGAAAATCATCAATTTTATCTTCTTGATCCATGAACATTTTATCTGAATTGTTTTCCTTCATTTGATCATCATTGTCATTATTGTCATTGTCATCATCATTATTATTCTCGTTCCCAGTATTGGGTAAAGGCATTCGATTGTTGATTGTTGGATTAAGTATAGTGCCCAATACAACGGGTCCCACATTCCTTAGTATATTATTGACTAAACGATCTATTTGTACATTGAGTTCCTAATTTACAAAATGTGGGAGCGTTTAGCATTAGATTCTATTTTCTATAAATATGATACATACATAACAACTACAAATAGTATTAGGGGAAATTTGGTCAACCAAACGATCAATCAACTGACTGAATGACTGACTTACTGACAACTTAAGGGTTGTCAACTACTTAGCGCGAGGATAGCTGTCTGTCAGAAATAATGGGGCTCCGCACCTAATAATAAGTATGTTGTTTATTATACAAACACACACACATTGTCTTACAATAATTATGTATGCGAGAGAATCTAAGTTCCTGATTCTGATTTTTTTTCCATATCATTTATAAATATTTATGTGGGATTTTTACCCAATAAACTGTTTCCTCATTTTATTAACATTATCATCATTAACATTATTATCATCATCATCATCATCATGACATACCTTTGTTATATCGGGAAACAGTTCACGTAGTAGACCGATTGTTCTTTTGTTACGATCAGCGATCAATTGTTCTTGATCTTTGGCTCCCAATGTCAAAACATCAAGTTCCTATAATGAGAAACAAAAAAACAAAACAAAACAAAACAAAACATTAAAAACGACATGAAATTACAGTAAAACTCAATCAAAATACTTAACAATTCAAAAATTACATAATAACATAAAAAGATAAACTCAATTGTAACTAAGTCATATAATTACAAATTACAATATGTAGCCAGGAAAGTTTTGATAATGAAACACAAAATAAAAGTAATTACATACAAAATGAGTTACCAATTGTGTTTTTTTTTTCAGTTACCAACATTTATACTTAGTAGATAAATAATTCAGATAGACAATTCACATGTTGAATTGCTTTGCTATTGTTAAGATGCCAAAAAGACTTTCACTTTAGCTTAACATTTAAAATGATGCTCAGGTTCAAAATGAGAAGAGCAGCAACAAGTTGAAATATTATAAAACAAAATTCAAAAATCTCAAGACCATAAAATAAAAGTTTTTTTTTTTTTTTTTTCGTTTTGCGCAATGTATAGTAATTTGAATTTACTGAACATTTTAATTATTAAATTAAAAAACAAAAAATCATTGCTTTAGGTACTGTGCACATACACAATAGTTTGGGTTCGGGAGATTGGACAAACTTAAAAACAGATTTTGTTACCATACAAAATACATATTTTGGTGTTAAATTTTCCTTCAAAGGACTAGTATAGAATAAGTTGTAGTTTAATTATAACTGAATTACAATTGGAATTGCAATACTGAAAATTCATATTCTCTAAAATATTCTATCAATATTTGGATGTGTGAATAAGTGAACTAAAATTGGTTTAAGTTGGTCACTGGCTGCCACGAGAGCTGAAGAGAATAGATACATATGTATATCCGAGGAACTATACATGATTAGCGTTGCCCCGTGAGGGTTGCTACGCCACCGGTGTAATGTTAGGACATGAGTGTTGTAGTCATTGTTCTTGTCATAATTGTATGCCGCAAACATTAAATCGGTTCTTTCTCTTGAATGAGTGAAGCGTAATCGATTCAATAAGTTGTTAATAAATCTTTTCATCTGTTATAAATATTATTAGTACATATCATTATCAATTCTACAGTGTAGAAGGGACATCTAGTGGTCAGGTATAGCAAAATGGATAATTTGAGAATATTTTCCGGGTTCGAATACCTATGTGTACCGATTTTCATGGCGATCGGTTCAACAGTGTAGAAGGAGATCTCTGCAGGTACATCTAATGGAGAATTACAACAAAGTGGATTGCATCAAATCATTCTTCATAAAGATATACACATTTGTGCCAACTTTGATGGTGATCGGTAAAAAGATGTCGGAGTTTATCGATCTCATACTTTATATACGTATATACTAGCGTACCCGAAACTGCTTCGCACGGGTTGCATTCAAAAGAAATCAGATATGTTTCCTTTCTTAGCATCACTATATTCTCTCTCTGTTATAGTTTAAGTATCAACAAAGAACACAGTTTGAGTATCAGAAAATTAAAGACCAATTTTAGTTAATTTTTTGTAGTATTCTTTTAGGGGTTGGGGAATATCATAGATCTTTAGAACGGAAACACATATCGGCACAAAAACTATTTTATGTTCAAACCGGGAACCAACCATACACATTCACAAAATTTCAATGCAATTAGATGAACGGTATGGTAACGTATAACATAAGAACAAACAAAACACTAATTTTTATATATTACAAGAAGATAAATTAGATAGATTTTGTTAAACAGTTTGATTGATATTCTTTCTATCTTAACAAATTCCTTTTTCAAATTACACAAAATCATGCCTTATAAAATCTACATAGTACATCACTAATAGAGAATTTGGCATGAATCAAAAAGACTTTCTAAACTGACCCTATAGAATAGACGCTAGAGTTCTAGGCTAAATTCTATTATATATGAACTATATACATATGATTTGCCAACAAAAAGTCAAACATTTGTTGACAATACTTTAGTACTATGTACTACTCACATAACCCCATAAATGGCAACAACTATTCACTAAAATCACTTAAATGTCGTAAAAGATTGGCCTAAAACTTGAAGTACAAGGATTTCCAACATCAACACCTAATACTCATATAAATCTAAACACATTTACTAAAAAAAAAAAAAAAAAAAAAAAATTGATGTAAGCATCTTTATGAAGAGTGAATTATATTATAAAAAAGCTCATTATAAATAATGAAAATCTTAGTGTTTGAAAGCAAAACATTGATCTTTGAAGTTCAAATAAAATTTTTGAATAAAATTTGAAGTTGAATAGTTTATATGGATATTTCTTTCAGAAAGCATAGTTTTGTTGATAAATGTTGACATTCAAACTAAATTAAAATTACGTTTAAGATATTTGAAAATTTTCAATAACTTATAATCCGAAAATCCATAATTACTTTTGATTGCCATAATTGAACTTGAATTTGATTTTAAAGAAAATAGTACAAAAACTCCTTAATATTAAATATAATTGATGTGAAACCCACAATTAAAAATTCAAATAAATATCCGTCCTTTCTATTAGAATATTAGTATTTGTATAATAATTGAATATGAAATTAAATTTATGTAATTTCAAAGAAGAAAATTATAAATATTAAATTGTTTGAAGTATGATTGTTACAAAAGTTTTTCTTCTATAATTTTGATTTCTTTCATCAACTATAATCATTCAACAGACAGACAGAAAGACAGACGAAACCAAGAATATGAGAATATACAATAAGTAGTAAGTACTTAGTATAAAAATTGTTAATGAAAATTGTTTGAATAGGAAAAGAATGGAAGAAAGGAAGAAAGGAAGAAAGAAAGAAAGAAAGAAAGAAAGAAAGAAAGAAAGAATGAAAGAATGATGAAAATAAAAAACTTGTGAATAGTAATTTTAAACAAGAACAACAACAATAATTATAGGTAATAACAACTGCAATTACCAAAGTTTCTGTATACTAGAAGCAATAACAATAACAACAAATACAAGAAATTCAACATGAACTCATCAACAATAAAAATGGAAGTAAAGTAAAGTCAAATACTTAAATACTATGTATATAGACAAAACTTCTTCTTGAAGGGTATGAGAATGAAGGAATGAATAAATGATGTATTAACTTGTTTTGCCATTTGGCAGTTGGGTGTTATTGTTGATGGTGTTGATGGGAATGGGAATGGGAAGGAATGGTTATAGTTATGATTGTTCAGGTGTGAAATGTAAAGAAATAAAACTGTCACAAGTGTTCAATGCATAGAGACTCTTAAGCATGTCTAACAAATTCAACTCAAATGTAATTGTCTTGAAATATTCGTTGTACTTAAATGGACTTTAAACAACACAAAACTTAAAAGTTAAACTGGCCTCAACAGAGCAGTAAGTTTGCCTCAAGTTGATGGACAGTTAAGATTTGTGTCTGGGATGTACAAACATATGATACACACAAGAGTGTCTACTACATAGTACATGGTAACTTTATAATTGAACAAGTATTTTCCATCTTAGCTTTTAGTTATTTATGTAAGTAACCTATGGACATACTTATGTAGTACATAATATAGTATGTAGTAGTGTAGTTATGTTAGTTGTGGTATAACGATAACTTGAAATTCTTGCCTAAAATTTCCAGACTTGTTTCATTGCGAATTTCAAATGAGGTGAGTTGAGTTGAGTTGATTTAAGAGTTAAGTAGACAACCAACAGACTACGACGTCATTACAACTTACGTATTGAATTTTAAGTAATTTTTCTGTCGTTTATATATTTTTTTTTTTAAATGGAATTTTTAACTATTTTTATGTATGGGTTTTCTTTTTATTATTTATTTTTTTCGAACATGCGCTCGCTCCGTTTGAGACGGAAGTTTTATTATGATTTCTTAACATGATCAACTGTGTAGATAAGCCAGGCATAAAAAAATGTATGAGATACAATTATTTAGTATATGAAACAAAAACATTATTTTTCACAATGATTACAGTTCTGGAGCACGTACGCGGTCAGTACAAAGTCTAATTATCATAATTAATACGAGGGTAGGCTCAACAACAAACATCCGTGTTAAGATTGAGTAAAATATTCTTGGGGAATGTGCAACAATTTCCAAGAAATGATTTTCCATTACAATGTCTTCATCACAAGTATGAAATAATAAATCAATATAGTATGTGATTAAAGTTATTAATAACCTCAATTTCAAATGTTTGCATCGTCAAGTACAATAGAATCCTGGAAAATTACTTTTGTATGATTACATTTCAATTTAGTTGATCATTATTTTATTATTGATAATGAAGGCGCAGAGTTCCCCTAGAAATTACTGAGTTCCATTTTCATCATCATCATCATCATCACCATCATTTATTTTAATTTTTTAAAACAAATCACTGGTTCATATTGTAATAACAAAAGTTGTGCGATTGAAATGGCTGCCATTCAAAAACTAGCCTATAAATCAGTCGGAAATTTAGTAAGTTATCGTTTGACAGATGACTGTAATATTAGTTATGTATCTTCAAAACACGTGTGCTTTTTGAGTGACCCTCGTACTGAATACTAAACATAGTATTAGTAAGAAATAATGATGCAATGAATTTTCTTGTTTTATTCAAAGTGCGAAACACTTCTCGACTATTCGAATGGACTTATAGTACATACATACATATGTTCTAGACACATTGTGATATTGAATTAAGTTAAATTAACTTATTATTGTGATGATGATGATTTTGACTTAAAAAAATGTGTTGAAAAATTAATATGAATTAATTAAAGTCAAAAGATATACTACATACAAATTTTTAATTCGAACATAAGTTCGAAACATAAAACCTATTAACTTGCGTAGCATGTCACGCATTTCGAATGTGTCTTGTTGTCTTGGATACTTAGTTTGAATAGAGAAGAGAAATACGAATTACAAAAACAAAATTTATGCATAAACTCGGTTAAGGTCAGACATTTTAATGAAGCCTTCTTAGCTGTTTAAAAGCTTAGTCGTCACTTTAACTTTTGCCATTTTGTTTAAACTTTTATTTTTTTTTATGTTATTTTTAAATTTAAGCGCATAATTAACTAGGTTTAAATCTTGTTCGAATTCACATTCGCATCATATTAAATGAAATAAAATAAAATATAAATAGAAAAAAATAAAACAAAATCAACATAAAATAACGAAAAAAAAAAAAAAAAATGACGACACAATTAATTTTGAAATGCATAAATAAATTGAATTAAATAAAAAATAGTATTTATAATAAAAATTATATAGTAAAACTTATTTTTCAATTTGCACTTCTATTAACATTTTCAGTATAAATTGCATTTTAAATGAAAATTAAAATAATTTATATATAATGAGATTGCTTGATATCAATTAAAATTTTAATCATACAAGTAGTGAAATACTTAGAAAACAATACAGAAAACTAAAGTCGAATGTTTAAGATAAAAATTATAAATAGAAAAACAAAGAAAAATATATCTAAACTATAGAAGAGGATGGACACATCATTTTCTTTAAACAATACAAGCATCTCGTCGAATATTAATGCAAAATATCTGCGTCTTTGGGAAAGTAGCCACAAATTATACATACTCGTATATACATATACTATAATACATAGGATGAAGTCCTTAGTTGATCTTTAGAAGAAAATAACTTCCTTAGAAAGCTATACAAAAGTCAATATGAGCTTTTACTTTGGGGTTTGAAGAATTATTCAAAAAGTTTATTTCTTAGAATTTGGTATTCATAATTCTACTAGGTTCATCTGAACCACATTTACATTTCTCGAAAATTTAAGAAACTTCGAAGCCATAAGTTAGCAATCTTTTTTTTTTGTCATAATCTTAAGTAGAGTTTATAGTTCACTGCCAAGAAAATAAATAACTACCGGAAAATCTTTATACACTATATAGCAAATTATGAGTCTCATGAATATAGTTTTTGAAAATGTTGTGTTAAGCCTAATCAAATGTTGTCTTCTTCTATTCTTTATCAGCATAAAAAAACGAATCGATACGGCCGGGATGATGTACGAACATCTTGGCTCTTCTTTCAAAGAAACAATAAAATTTCAAGTTTGTGTTCTTACCCTTAGTTTATTCTGTGGATGACCAACGTCCATTTGGAAAAAACTTTTTGGAAATTCAAAAATGTGAATGTCGCAAAAGAAAAAGTTGAAATTGAAATATTGGGTTGGCAATTAAGTTCATGCCGGTAAGCAAGCAACACAACTCGTGAAACATACATGAACGGCGGGAACTTGGTTGCCAATCCAAGTTGTATATCCTTATTTCCTATACTATGTTCATATGCATATGAATTACTAGTGTACCTGGGTCGCATTGCTAAGCCCCCGACGTGATGTAAGTTCGTGATTTTTTTTTTCCAGCGGTTTCGTTGTCCATAAGAAACAGACATACAGACAAAGTTTCATATTTATTACTAGATGCAGACGTTGTCCTGCCTCACCTTCCCAAAAAAATAGTGGATACTGATTGATTAATCTGATAAAATACTTGACAAAGATGACTTGATTGATTTTAAAATATGTCTCTAAGCTTTATATGCATCGCAATTGCGCACCACACTTTTTTCGAATTTTCGCCTGTTTATTTAGGATTCCCGAAATTTCTAAACCTTTTTCATGAATCATTCCATCCAATGGTGAATTGTGAAAATTAGTTTGGTAGTTTTTGAGTTTATTACGAACAGACAGACAGACGAAGTGAGGAGATGATAATGATAAAAACTCTTGACATAATTTACATTTTGTAAGAATTCTACATTGATTTTTGGGGTGCTTTAGGATATTCCACAGTTTGGCCTACAATAAACTAAAGCGATATTCAATATATCAATTTATAACCATTTTTCTTAAGTGTCTTCAATTAATTTCCAGAAAAAAATATTATAGCTAATATGTGTGTTTTGCAACACTAAAACAAAAAACAAGCACTTAAAAATGATCAGAAAACCAGGCGGCTATCTTACTATAGTTGTCTTTATGACTTATAGTCGTTGAGTTGCACTCATTAAAATAATAAAAAAACCAATTTGACTGTCATTTTACTGAAATGAATTGCTCGTTTTTTTTTCTGTCTCAAATTTACAAACAAAATAATGAAAATAAAATCGTAATTAAAATGCTCAATTCCAGGAAATAATTGCATGCATGCATATGAAAAATGAACAAATAAAAAAGTATGTTACTTCTAATAAAAATTGTTTAGACACAAGCGAAGTTGTAAAGCAACAAAAATATATTAAAATTGGTTACCTATTTGATAAAAAAAAAAAAAAAATTGTAAATCAATAAAGAAACACACAAATAATTTGGTGTAAAGTTGACCTATTCATTAAAATTGGCGCCTGTCTAATTTACAATATACGTATATACATATGTATTTTCAGAAAGAAAAAAATCGTCAAACAACAACTTTAAAAAAATGCTAATAATCATATAATGTTGTTCGAGATGGAGTTGTTGTTGCTATTATTTTTGATTGGTCATGGGCGTTCCAAACTTCTGGTTTAGGGGAGAGCAAATCAGAAATTTCTTGTAACCAATGGGGGGGCAAATAAGGAACTTCTTATATACAATTAACACTAAGCATTATAATGTACAACTGGCGTACCCGAACCGGTTTTGCACAGGTTGCATCTCACCGAATCTTTTTTGATGAATTTTTTATTCACGTGCTTTTTGGTATACAACATATTTTGTTTTCCCGTTTTTAGCAATTTTTTTTTTTTTTTTGATTTTGGGTTTTATATAAAAATTAGAAAGAGAAGAAGATTAAAGTGATATTCTAGTTAAGTTTTTGTAGTATACTTTTAGGGGTATTCCGGATCTCGGGAACAAGAACAGATGTCAGGACCGAAACTATCCTTTGTTTAAGCCGGGAACTAACCATACACATTCACAAAATTTCAATGCAATCAGATGAACGGAATGGCAACGTATAACATACGGACAAACAAACACACAATTTTTATATAATAGAATATAGAATATATTTAGTATTTAGTTCGTCGTTTAAGTGGGATAGGCTTCAGATGCCCTCTCTGTGTCCCTCTGCACGACTATGTGTTTTAAAGCATTTAAAATCGCGCTTTAACACAGATCGCCGATTATAAGAGATATACAGCAGCAACAACAACAACGACAACTGTGAGTAATTGCTGTGACAAATTTTCAAAAGTGCAACAATAACAACAATAAGTAAAACTATCACAAATACAACACTTTAAGATGCTTACTACACAAAAACACACTATAGCAAATGGTAGACAAAAATTGAATGATTTTTCTGACAACAAAGCGACAATCTAAAGATAAAATTATTTGAAAAATTGTGATTTCCAACAAAAAAAATTTTTAACCACAACAATAACAACAACTACAGAGTAGTAGATACAATTGTATCTAACAATACAAAAGACAATAACAACAATGTTATAGGTAGCAATAGCACTACTTATAGTAGTTGCCTTAATAATAATAACAACAACAAAATATACTGGCACAAGAGAAGCTTCGTCACACCGATAAATGTTACAGACATGCAATATACCGACAACAAAAGCACCAATAAAAGCACTAAAAAATAAACATTGCATACTAGTTTCAGTGGTGGATTTTACTAGTGGTGCCACTAAGTAATTTGTAATTTCAGGTCCCCTTAAATAAATAATTGTCACCAATTAGATGAATTTAAGAATCAGTTTATCTGAGCAATACATTACTAGCCTGTGATCTTTTAACGTATTGCCTTTGATTAATATTTTATTGAACCCATTTCAAAGTTCCAGGGACCTAAAGATTTGCATTTAATTTAATTTTGTTTAATGGCAATCAGATTCAGTGTGCCTAATCCCCTTTTGCTCGATGCCTATTCATAGTATTCATCTTATTACATAATAAACTTGAAAATGCCTAAGTAAGTGACTAATTGAGAGTAAGAGTAAAAGTAAGTGTTGGAGAGAAAGTGTATCTGAATGAATGAATGAAGGAATGAATGAAAGAAAGAAGGAAAGAAAGAAATTGAGCAAATTGAAGCGTAAATGAGAGTTTCAGTTCACAAAGCGAGTACAATACAAAAAGAAATAAAGCAAAAAGAAATACGTGCGAAAGACTTTACAACAAAATTGTATACCAAAACGAAATTCATAGCCTCTGAGAGTAGACTCACGACTCACTAGTAGGCAACAAAATCCTCTATAAATTTGATTATATGAAGAATCAATACTGAAACGTTAACACTTAACAAGCACACAATTTATATGATGCGAATGGTTTGGAGATTAATAGAAATATCAATGTTGGGAGTCACCAGAAGAGAACCGTACAACAATTACATCTCTGAGAAAAAACAAAAATATATATATATGTATATTGTATATAATAGTGATATTGGTGATATAATCGAACGAATCGAACCAAAGTAAAGAAGCGTTAGGCTATTCATGGTTATGAAGCTTCTTGCATGGCAGATAAATAGAATACTTGAATGGAGAAAACAATTGCTTGCTTATGCATTTCTTTTGCGATAAAGTATTATCTTTCTTTAACTTAAGAAAAATGAAATATTTGAGAAAGTAAGGAATTTTTTCAATCTACCATGAAGAAAAGGAAACTAAGGTTGATCTAAGATTTATTTTTGTTTTTCACCATATTAAGTCAAAGCTGTTAAAGATATAGTATTCTTCACGAATTGTTTTGTTTTTTATGTTGAGTCGAGAACTTCTGGAATTACTCTAGTAAGAAAGAGAGAGAGAGAGAGAGATTGTGAAAAAGAAAGAGTGGCAAATTGTAATCAAAGAAAATGACATGATTTACGTCTATGGTCCACTTAATGCATTTGCCAGTACATACTCACTTGATTTGGTTCATTCAAGCTTTACGTTGCTATGCGTGTTTTTTTATCTCTATCTTACTTTTTTCCCCTTCTCTCTGCGGTACCATTATCCTTCACTCTCTTGTTCAGTTGTCCGTTGAGTTTAATTTGTTATCATTTGTTATTGTAATTCCTCATTTTTCGATCATTTGTCAATGGTTGTTTCTTTTTTTTTGCTGTTGATTTTGTTGTTTATGTTGTGTTTCAATTGTTTTGTTTTGTTTTGTTTTGTTTTTATTTATTGTTGAATGCTCTTGATTATATCACAGATACTTATTTTTGCATTGCTTATATTACCATTTTCTGCTAACCTAATACTTTTCTTTGCTTTTCTTTTTTTTTGTATTTTTTTCTTTTATCAATTGCTTTTGCTTTAACCATGTGTTTTTTTTATGGCTTTGTCAGTTGCTCTGATCTCTTGGGTAGGGAAGGGTATATATAATTAAAGGCAATCGGGTGGTATGGAAAGATGTCTGAAGTGATGATAGTGTATTTATTTCTTGTCTAAATGACATTGCCAATATAATCAGTCAATCAGTCAGTAAACCAATCAATCAATCAGGCAAACTGTCCCAAAATTCGCATTTTTGTTTCTTATTTTTTTTAATTCGATTTGGTTTTATTATTATAAGTTTTATGATTTATGTTATAATGATTTATCAACGTCATCCATATGGATGATCATAGTCTTCATCATTAACATCAACAACATCTTCATTATCATAATCATAATCATCATCATCATCATCATGGGGCTGTCACATTATCATGTGTTGAATTTTTAGTTTGGTTTTTGCTTTTTAAATATTAAA
This sequence comes from Amiota mariae, assembly GCA_035041805.1. Classification (NCBI taxonomy): domain Eukaryota; kingdom Metazoa; phylum Arthropoda; class Insecta; order Diptera; family Drosophilidae; genus Amiota; species Amiota mariae. The sequence continues at coordinate 175,730 of JAWNKV010000456.1, read as the reverse complement.
TTTTGTATTTTGACCCAGTTAAGTGAGTTAAGCAATAATATTGTACAATGGCTTAAACGTTGTGTGTGTGTTTTTTTTTTTTGTTTATTCAGTTTCCATCTTTTCCCCTCTTATTTTTTTTTATTTTTTTTTTTTAAATGATTTTTTCAAAATTTGAATACAGAAAAAGGTTATCAGATGGAATTTGTTGGCAACGTGACATGGATTTCGGTTGGCGTTGCCAACTTTTTATGCGTTAATAAGCAAATTTTATGATCTTTATTACAACATAAAAGACTCCATGATTTTCTATATCTTTTCAATAAATTGTTTTTTTTTTATCTATTCAATTCTATATAAATAATAATATATCAGCAGATTTTGAGACATCAAATATATAGAATTTTCTTTCTGTTCTTAAAGCAGTTAATAGTTGTATATCAGATATCAAATCAAGTTATGTTATTAGTGAGAAATAAAATATATTGCATATTTACTATATATGGAAAAGAACTTTTTGTATACAAAAGAATGGCATATTTAATTTTTCAATTAAAATATCATGTTTTCAGATATCAAGGAACACATAATTTGTTAGCCAAAGTAATTATGTTTTAAGAGTTTTTTTAAAATATTTTTCTTATTAATTTTACTTCCTTATAAAGTGAAAGTAAAAAAGGTGTTAAATAATGATAATAACAATAGTAACAACAGCGACAAAAGTTATTAAAACAAATTAACACATTTAAGATAAACAATTAGTAAGTGTCAATGATGAGTATATTTTTCTGTATGCATATTAATTTGAAACCTACCGTAATAATGCAAAGCTAGTTGGAACTTACAATCTTTACTAACTTCTCTACTATATAAACTCATGTAGTAAGTATTATTTATGTATGTAGCTGAATTATTGTCATAGAGATAATTAGAAACAGATGGCTATGTTCTATGATAGACCATAGAATTTGTAGTCAATTGTAAAGATCACAGAAATAAATCTATATTTGAGCATAGAATAAAATAAATTAATTATGAATAAGATCTTTTGCGAGTATGAACTATCCTATGTTCAAGACGGAATACAACAATATAGATTTACAAAAAATCAATGCAATCACACGAACGGTATTGCAGCGCATTACATACGAACACTTTAAAACACTAATTTTTATATTTAAAATAAAGCATGACATCTATTGTATATGAAGTACTGTAATTTTCTGATGGGTTGAACTTGTAAATATCTTACACGAATTGTGCAGAAAAGTTGTTGGAATACATATACTAATTAAGCTAAATTGAATATACAAAATTTGAATTCCGAACGAAATAATCACCATGATTATGAAAAACATTATTCTTGATATGATCATCAATATGTCAGAGTCAATATAGTCCCAACAACTGGGAAACAAAATTGCCGGTTATGTTACCCATTTAATGAGCCAAGTTCATGGAATTTCCATGAAACTGCAGGAACGTCGCGATAACTGTGTCTGCCCTGGAACAGGACAACATCGAAGTCGACTCTGATACACCAAGAAGATGTTGAATCTCAACAATCAACAACAACCTCAGATGCATAAAATAAATTAAATAAATGTATTTAGATATCAAACAGTAGATCTTTTGGTGTTGATATTGAGGTGATGATATTGATGATGGACTTCGTCATTTTAATTTGGAGGCATACAACAAGAACCAATAATAATAATAATAATTGTTAGAACTACTTTTTTCTGTAATCTAAGAACTCTGCTTCCAAAATATTCTATTTCATTTTTAAAACAAATTATATATTCGAATTCCAAAAATTAATTAAATGTATGTACTCGTGTATTTTGAAATCAAAAATGGTATGCATAGACAAATTAAAATTATTGTTATGTAGATATGAAATCAACTGAACTTTGACTATTGAATAAACTAAAAAACTAAGCTTAAAATAATTACTTGAAACAAAGAAGAAAAAAGCAAAAAAAAATCATGAGGGGAAAAACATTAATACAGTAATTTATTTTGCAATTAAGTAATAAAAATCAAAAAAATTGTACAGAAAAAACAAACACACATTCAGACTCAGAAAGATATATGTAACTAAAACATAGTAGAAGAAAAAACAAAACTAGTTACAGTAGCAGATACTAAGTAACAACCGACGACGACATACCAAACTGCATTTGGCGAGCGGAACGTGCCAAACACTTTCAGGCTTATAAACTTTAAAACCAACTCGTAGGGGATATATCAAGTAGGGGAAAAGGTAAACTCTATGAAATTGAAGTCCAAAGAGGAGGAGGCGAAGGCGAATGAGTTAAAGGAGAAAAAGCTGAATATGTGGTATGAACATGCAAGTTAATGAGGGGGAGGGTTTCATAAGATTGGTAGGCAAGCAGGCAGGCAAGCAGGCAGGCAGCTTAAGTCAAGTTGCTTAACTAAGACAATGAATGGCAATAGACCAGTGGTTCTTAAACTGTGGTCTGTGGTGTCATTATCAATGGTCCGCAAAACAATTTTGCCATTTACTTTTCAGATATACAAAGTTGTTAAATACTTATGGTGGCAAGAGGTCGGACAATTTTTTTTTTTTAGATTTGAGAATCGCTGCAAACGATATTAATTATCTTCTTCTTTTTCTTCTATTGTATACATTGACAAGATACAAATAGTATAGTAGTACTATGACGAACACAAACTGATTTGACAAGCTCACTCACTTAGCAGGCAGTCTATTTCATTGCTGACTGAGGACGGACGGATGCCTGAAGGCAACTTTACAAATACATATTGCATTGCATTTTGCCAAGACCCCAAGATTCCAAGAGAATATTTATTAGATACACCCAATAATAATAATAATAATAAAGATAATAATACAAAAACTAAATAAAAATTTGTGCCAATTTTTCTTATTACTTCACTAAGCTAATGTGAGTCGATGAATTCAAGTCAAGTTTTTTGCGAATAAATTGCAATGCAACTATCAGAATGTAATCCACGCCCGAGTAATCCGAATGTACAAATGAACACAGAGAGACTTACATATAAAATATATATATATATATATATATATATATATAAATACATATTTATGTACATATGTATAGACAGACGGGTGGATGGACATTTTCGGAACCGGCTTCATTGGTTGCCAACCAACCAAGCAACCGACTGACCAAGACCAGCTGATGTGTGATGGTGAAGTGATGTGATGTGATCTGTGGTAATGTGAATGCCTTGAGCTCCGATCGACCAGTGGTTACATTTTTTTCTTTGCTTTGAGATTCCTGTTTAGTAACTTTCAATTTTTCAGTTTCAGTTGCTGTTTCATTTTTAGTATTTTGATTTTAGTTTGTGTTTTTATAGTTTTTGGTTTTTTGATTTTTACAGTTTCGAAGTTGATTTTTGATTCAATTTTTTTTTTTTTTTTGCCAAATGAAAGTGAATTTGTGTGTCACACATTTTGTATGGTTACTGACTTCCTTGGAACAACAACAACAAACATCAATACGTTGTCATGCAGGTTTAACTACTTGTTGTTGTATTGAATGTTGCACATGTAACTCCTTTTGTTGAAGACTACGGAAGGCAATTGACTAAAAGTTGCCTAAAGACCTCGTGAACTGCATTCAATTTTATATTGTATATACAAAAATCATGATTGAGTATTTTTATGTGTGAAAGGAGTTTTTGTATTTTTTATTTTGGTTTTGATGATTATTTGTTGTAATTATTGTATTTGTTGCAAGTATGTGGTACTAGTAGTTTCCTACTTTGTTCATGAAGACACACCGATGAACTTGTTGCGCAAGTTTTATAGTGTTTATAAGGTGATCTTAGGTGGCTTCAGGGCCATTAAGCGAAAGAATGTTTTTATGAGGTCAAATGGAGTTTGAGTTTTTTTTTTATAATTTTTTTTATTGGGGTAAAAAGAGATCAAGATCAATTGAGGAAAGTGAAAGGTATTGATATCATTATCATTATTATCATTATAATGATTACAAATTGGATTGGTAAAAAGAATTGAGTGTAATTTTTTCAAGTAATCTATCGAACACATAAGAAAATTATTAAATTATTGTTTACAATTTTTATTTAATCAAAATTTGTGAAGGATAAGGATATAAGCAGTACAAGTAAGTAAGTCGATTACACCTAATATCATGGTGCCAAGAACAAGGATTAATAAACGTCGTCTTGAATATATATCAGAAGGTACCAAGTTGGAGTCATACTATATTGGATACATGATCCACCCCTTGGTTTGGAATTGAGGCCAATCTAAAACCTTCGATGCTCTGTGGGTCGCAGCACCCGATTATATAACGCAACTCCACACCGAGTTAATACTCTACCCGCATCTGGATAATAGTCACAACCACCACGTTGCTCCCATAAAGGGCCCGTACCCATTGGCTTGGACGTAACAAATTCCGTGGGTAAATGATCATCCGTACTCAAAGGTACAACCAAACAGTTCCTGAATTGGTGACACAGTTTCTTCCACACGTAGTATATACAATAGTAGAAGTGAATTGATTCTTTAATTTGATCTTTATGTCCTAAGTATAAGGAGATCATATATAGTATATCAGTTGATATGTTTTTCTAATAGAAATGAAATTCAATATAGAAAATCCCAATCGAAAGAACTTAAGAGCCCCTTAATAAACAATTTGAATGCCATTTAAATAATGGAATTTTAAACAGATTGTTTCAATTCAGAAATATTATTGAAAAATTACTAAGTATAAGATAACTTTTAGTAGGAAAATATCAATACAAATAGATGTTTTTAATAATATTTTCAAACATGAATAGATTGTTTTTAAGAATATATTCCAGTGATTGAGATCATCAATTTAAGTAGGGAGAAAATAATATTATTTCTTATATTTCAGCTTTCTATTTTGAATATTGAAAAACATTGAGATAGAAATTGAAATTTAAGCTTAAATGGTGGCTAAGTTCCTTTGAGTTGAGAGTAATTTATGAATTGGAAAATATAGAGTTCTTGAATAATAATCAATTTGAAGCAAAGTGTATCTAGAAAAAGAAATGCCATTTGATCTCTTGAATGCTTTGATATATTACATATCAACACTTGATTATATATTATTCTATGGGCCTAAGATATACAAGAATAATCAGATAATTCTGAAGAAGTTAAACATCAAAAACTGTAAAAACATTGGGGCAATATTGTTTAAAAAGAAATGATGTAAGTTCTTTTTAAATTTGAAATTCAAGTTTAATACAATTTTTAATTTTTAAAAAAGTTCTTTTTTTTTATGGATATTCGATGTACAATTCCCTATAAAGTTAATATACTCATGTGAAATGAATCTTTCAAAATTTAAAATGACTAAAAACTAATATTGACCATTTGATATTGTTTCAAATGAATCATTGTTTAGATTGAATCAATAGAATCAGCTTACATGCATGATGCATTGTACTCGTATCTACTATTGTGCGTGTATAATACTATACTAATAGTATACGATGTTGTCGATAGAAAGACCTCTTAAGTACTTAAGGGCAACGTTAAATAAATTTTAAAGCAATTGACTAACTGATTGCAGCCGTTTAGACTTGAACAAAGTACATGTACAAACATGTTTACTAAAACCATGAGTTCAACATGCACTTGACACTTTCATCTGCCTTCAATTCAATGTGGAGGACCCTTCTGCATACCGCACCCCATCTAATCATTGACATGTTTTGAAAATATTTAATTAGCTAACATTTAGTACTACATACATTCATACATACAAGTAAGTATACAATATTACATACGTGTACACTTACTAGTATAGTATAGTACAGTACATATTGTATATAGTTTATGTGGATATGTGTGTACTTACCTTGCCATTTGCTAGCGGTATTTGCAGTACATCCAATTCCTGATTGTTAGCCACAGGAAGGGGGACTGCATGTGCTGCTTGTTGCATGACTATGGCGCAGATGCAAAGAGAGCAAATAGCCCAAATGGATTGTTGCTGCTGTGATTGCCTCATGTTTTTTAGATATATAATAATTTTTTCTGTTTTTGACTTAGTTGTTTCTTGAAGGGTATTGAGTTGAGTTATATCGTGTTGTGTTGTATTGTGTTAGTTAGTTTGAAGTTTGAAGGGGGAGGGCTTTAGTTAATTAACTAACAAGCGACGTATTCCGTTGTCGTCTGTTGACTAAAATCAACTGAAATTAGATAAATGTGAAATATTTTTAAAAAAATAAGTAAGAAACAAAAACAAAATATTGTCTATGTATATATTTTTTTTTTTTGTTAAGATAAAAATTAAAATCAAAGATTCAAAACAACAGGTTTTTTTTAATCATACATTTTTTTTTTTTTTTTTTTAACCAAAGATAGCCATGTCTCGGTTTAAGGTCATTTGTTGCATATTGAAGTCGTTAATAAAGTTTAAATATACTTAGTTTTTTGTATAATTTTTTCTTCATTATAATGAAAACTAATCAATAAACGACAACGACGACGACTATCACACTAGACCAACTTAATAGCAAGTGATCAAATGATACTGGTCTATAAAGCAAACCAGAGTCAATGATTGTGTCAAAGACATACTAGTAGAAATATACACATTGGTTAGATGGATGAGTTGGAGGGGTGGATAGATGGATGCCTTAAAGCTTTATATAGCAATAGATCGAAAGATCGATAGATCGTCGCGGCATGTTGACCTTGGCCATTGGTTGGCAATAATATACTATGAGATACAATAATAATAATATAGATGCTTAATAGTAAGAAACGAGTTGGCAATAAGAAAAAAATCACTGCTAATGATGGCTAATGAATGATGCGGCAATATTAGTTTTGTCGCCTTCTGTTTGGGGTTTTTTCTGTTTTTTTTTTTTGTGGATTTTTGTTTTCTTCTATTTTGCTTCCGAAAATAAATTAACAAATTATCGATACAAATTGATGCTTGAGCTAAGACAAAACCTCGAAAAATATGAGGTAATAAAGATTGATAGATTTTTTAATTTAAATTTTGACTCATTAAGAATGGACTCTAATGCAATAAGGAAGAGAGTAGAGAGTCGGTCAAAAATATATAAATAAATGTATCTTCACAAATGCATTTATCCAATATTTTTTGTTTCACAATTGCATTTATACAATATTTTTTATTATCGATTTTTTTTTTTAATACATTTTTTTTACAAGATAAACGATCTATGTACTTAGTAATTTAATTGAAACTCAGTTATCAACTTAGATTTATTGTACTGAGTCATCATTAAGCAAATTTGATTTTTGAATTATTAGAAGTGATGTTTGATGTGATCATCATCACCAAAGATGATTTTCAATTGATAAAATAGTTGTAAATTTGTAAACAAATAGTATGTAACATTTGTATAAATATTAATCTTAAAAGTTGATACATTTTAGAATGCAAGCATTACTTTATTATATTGAAAGATACTACTTATAAAGAATCGAAAAATATGGAACGCATGCTCTATGAGTTTTTATTAGGAGATAGATCATTCTTTTCTAAAAATGATGCTTGTCATTTCTATTTGTCTTTCGAATGGATGACAAGTTTATTTGTTTTCAGTTAGGAACTTTAAACTTAATTCAACCACTTAATTGATGTATTACGATAAATTATTATTGTATAAACTTTACTATCTTTTTACTATTCTTTTTAGTGGAAACTTCATCAAGAATCGTTTCGAGTTTGCTCTATTTTTGATTTAAAGAAAACCATTTCAATCAATTTTATTTCATTAAAACATTTTTTATCTCATCTCATCTTTATTGGTTTCAAGATTTTTGAAGTTTGATTTCATGCATTTGTTTTTATTTGATTTTCAAATTTTGAAATTCATTTGTTTCTGTTGTCGTTGTTTTCAAAAACAAAAAAAAAAAAACAAAAAATAAAAAAGACCTTCACGCATGCGTCGAACAACTTTGAATGTCATTTCGTTTTCGATTTCATTTAGGCGCTACTTTTTTCAATCCTCTCTCTGTCTCTCTATCCACCCTATGTCACTTCTTCCACATAATATATTCTCTCTCTTTGTCCCCATGTGTCTAGCTATGCACCTCTGTCTGTCCTCATTATAGTTGGCTTGTATATGTGTTGTTGCTGTTTCTTTTTGTTTGTTCATCAATTTTGATTGAGGAATTTATGCTAATCACAAGTGTCAATAGCGATGCGAGTTCAGCTTGAATGACGCTTAAATGGTTTCAATGTATGAATGAATGAATGGTTGGCCAAGTCGGGCCCGGCTTGGTCTAGGCAAGATAGTAAGTGATGGCATATTGCTGACAACTCACCCACTCCCATGTACCCTACGCTCCCTTTTCATCACTCCCTCTGTATCACTTATCTGATCATAATTGAGTTTTTTTTTTTTGCATTTGCTGTGTGTACTTCATGTGTCAAGTTTAAATAAAATTAAAAATTTAATTAACATTTAACTATGTCACTCTTATGGCCAATGACATTTTGATGTTTTTTTTCTTCCCTTCCCTTCCCTTCTTTTCTTTCTTTTCTTTTCTGTTGTCTTGTCTTGTCTTCTCTTTATTTATATTTTATTTTATTATAGTATGATTTTCAAATGAAATTTTCACGCGTTCATGAAAGTAAAGAAAGTATTAAATGAGTTGGCAACATTGCCATCAACAACAATGAGATTACATAATTTCCTTTGTTTCGTCGTAAAATGTTCATCGTCATTTTGTTGCGTGAAAGATTCAAGAGCGTGAGCGTGTTTCATTGAGCAAATTACTTGATAACCTCATTAGAAATTGGCAAAAATCCCAAAATTCACAGATATACTATGTATGTATAAAATTAAAGCTTTCTAATTAAGGTAGATCATCATTAACTTATAATGATTTAACTTAAATTGCTTTTAGTAAGTAGGAAAAAAAAGAAGCAACTTACGCACAGGCATGTGAGCTCAACAATAAGGCGTGTGCGTTTGTTTGGGAGAAGAAAGTAGAAAGAGAAAAACGTCCAAAAAGAGAGAGACTTCCGAAGAGAGAGAGATTGAACTTCAAAGATTTGAGTGTGCAAAGATTTTAGTTTGACTGGCGTGATGTGACAGGTGGGCAGTATGACGCACCGAAAAGAGTGAGAGTATTTTGATTGACAAAATGATTGAATGCATGCAGACATGCATGAAGCCACCACCTTCGACGCCAGCACCGTCACCTTATACTGACCGGCATAAGTAACAGCAGCAGCAACAACAACAACAACATTAATAATAATCATTAACATTAGCAACAACTAAGACAACACAACAGATAACACGACAGACAGACAAATGCCGATGACTCGCGTTAAATCCGCTTTAGTTTATGTTTCTGCTATTTTTGTTATGTCATCTGCAATGATGCCAACTAGCAACATCTGCTGCTGCTGCTGCTGCTGCTGCCGTTGCTGTTGTGTTTATTTGTTATTTTATTTTATTTGAATTTTTAATTTTAACTTCGTTTTGTTGTTGTTGTTGTGATTGGTTTTTGCTTTTACTTTTTATATTTTGGCTTTTTTTTATTGATTGTAATTTTAAGGTTGGTAAGAAAAAAACAATATAAATAAAATGAAGTAAAGAAGCAAATCAAATAATGAATCAATGAACCTTGCGTATACGCAATGTAAATAAATGAAACCAACATTTGAATTTATAAAAAAAAAAAAAATGATTTAGATCATCTAAAGTAGTTCGATATTTAGAAATAGTAGATTTCTATTTTGGTTGCTTGTAATTACAATGATAAGAAAATTGTACTATGCATTATGTTTCAATCAACTATTAAATCAAAGATAAATTTTGCGTATACGCAATTTGAATAAAACTGCAAAAAGCAAACTTAATTGCGAAATTAGTTTAATTTTATAAAAATATTTGAGCTCAAAAACTAAGATCGATTGGTATTTCTTTTTAAGTTTTGTGAAATTAAAGTGATTTTCTTATTATATTTAAAGTGATAAGCAACAACTGAAGTATGAAGTTGAATTGAGATAAATTAAATTGTTTCTTTAGATTTTCAAAAATCAAAATTTGGAAAACAGGTAGAAAATAATCAAAAGGATAGAACTTCTAGGCCAGTTCATTTAAAAGTGTCAAATATAATTAATGAGACATCTATAAAACTGCAAATATTTGTTAATAAATTTAATTTCTAAAAGATTCTTTCTAGAAGAAACAGTTAAAAGAAGATAATATATTTGCTTGAACATTTGCATCTATTATGAAATAGTATATGAGTATCTTTTTCCATCTATTAAGTTATATAGAATAATACACTCAATGTTTTAGCGGGAGATGTCTGTGATAAGAAATTTTACTGTACAATATTTTTGTATTTTTATGTAGATTATATTGTTAACATTCTTATAATAGTAGAAGATTACATTCTTTCTTACTATTTGGTATAATTATATATTTAATTTGCTTTATAATTTATCTCGATACTGATTCCTTACATACATATATCACTTGTGACTTTTGACTTATATCTCACGTAGATTCTCTTCTCTATTTCCTACTATTTTGGGTATGTCTCTCCCCTCTCTCTCTTTCTTTCTCTGTCTTGACTATGTTTCGATATATTTCAGATCATCTTATATTTCGATTCAAATTGTTTCTGATTCCTGACTTGTTTTACTCTATTTCTTATCATTTTATTTGACTCCTCCAGAAAGTCATGCAATTTATCCCTAGTTTAACTTAACCAATTTTACTCTTATCCTAAACATGATTTTAGTCCTGTGCCTTCTGATTTCTCTTCCCGGTTTTTAGTCTCTAATCTATTGTAATCTCTAATAATCTTTAAATTCTTTATTATATTTTTTATTTTAATATTAATTAAATACTTCTCTTCGCTTCGCTTCGCTTCTCTTCTCTTCTCTTTTTTTATTTTTTTTTTATTAAAAATATTGATAAAATATTTTTTATTTCAATATTGAACACATTTTTATTTTTTTAAATTTTTTTTGTTATTGTTGTTTGTTTTTGAAGTTTTGAAATATTTATTATTAAATTATTTTGTTTTTGTTGTTGTTTAAAACATTGCACAATGCACAAAAAAAAAGTTTGTAGTTCCAATGAAGAAGGTCCCACATACATAAAATTTTATTTTGAAAAAAAAAAAAATAAAATAAAATGTAAAATATAAATTGAAAATCATAAAAAAAAGGGAGAAAAATGTAAAATTTTTGATTTTGTTTAAAAAAAAAAAATAAATTATAGAAAAAAGGAAATTCCGTTTTTGTACTTTTAAAATTTTCTATTTTTATGGTTCATTCACAAGCACAAAAAAAAAAAAAATATTAAATAAAAATAATAAAAAAAAAATGAGTACTAAAAATAAAAAAAAATTTTTGTAGTTTATTTTTGTTCAATGTTCTATGGGTCTATTCTTTTTTCTTTTCTTTGATTTAGTTGTACTTAACACAGTCTTCTGTATTTGTTGTTGTTGTTTATTACAGGTGGTTGTTTTTGTTTTCAGTTAAGATCCTCACACTTTCAAAATATTTTATTCATTTACGTTTTATGTTGTTTCTTGTTTGTTATTTGGTTGTTGGTTTTGAATTTTTGATTTTTGAATTATTCTCTGTTTTTGATCTTTTTGATTAAATTGAATTGAAATTTTGTATATTAAGATTTTGTTACTTTACTTTGTTTTGCTTTGCTTTTGCTTTGCTGGTGTATTAACGTAAGAGAAACGCTTTAAACGCGCTTGTCGCTCGACGTTTGTGTCTTGGCTGTTGGGCTTGCAATTGATTACTAACGTGATTTTATCACACACAACGAACTAAAGCTCAAATCCAAAATAAACGCGAATGCGCCAAAGCGACGATCAACACTTTGACTACAATAAAGCGTCAGTGACGCTGACAGAGATGCTGACGCTGGCGGCACCACAAACAACAACAGCAACAAGACAACATAAAGGCGGATGCATAAAGATTTTTGTTGAATGAAGGCAACGCGCTAAAGATTTGAGTCCATTTGACTTTGCTTGTATGTATTTGTGATCTCTTTGTATGCATTCGTTTAAGTGGTGGCGTCGTCACCATCGTCGTAGTATTTGTTTTTATTTAGCGCCACTTTTGTATGTATGTATATGTGTGTGTGTCTTGGTGTCTTGAACATGCGCAAGTTGTTCGTGTGAGTGCGACTTTGAGCTTTGAACGCGGTTTAAGTCGACGCCATCCCATCGTTAGCACCTTCGCTGCTTTGTTATGTTTTCGACTCAACTTGACTTGGCTCGGCTCAAAACGAAAACGAAAGTGAGTCAAAGTCTCATTCTCTGAGTGTATGAGTGGTTGAGTGAGTTGAACGATGAAGACATTGAAATGCAAGAAGCGAGAGGCACAACGCATCATGAAGAATCAAAGGTGGAGCAATTGAGTTGGTTGAACATTTTTGAGTGATTTTGATTGAGTGAAATAATTTATATGCAAAAATAGTTCAAAATGTGTCCAAGTTGATTTCTGTGTTTTTTTTTTTTATTATAATTAAATATAATTTTCAGTTACGCAGGCGTAGTTGGCATCTATCATTTGTTTTAATCTTACTTTTTGCTTTTTTTTTTTTTTTTTTTTGGCTGCTGCCAAAACACTCAAACCACATAAGCAACAAAAACAATAACAACAACAATAATATAATAATATACATATGTATAATGTTTAAAGGTAAAAGTTTCTGCTTTTTTATGAATTTTGTTGTTGCAGGGGGAATTTGTCAGCTGCTTTCTTGGCATGCCATGACATGACACGACACTTGAACTGTCTGCTTGTCTGGTTTACAATCAACTCCTCCTGCTGCTTCTGCCCACAATTGTAGTATTTGTTGTGGTTAGTTTATTATCAGTCAGTCAGTTAGTTAGTCAGCCAGTCTTTCTGTCAGTAGGTTTTAAGTAGTAGCATATTATATTTCATTGTAAAATACGTTAAGGATTAAGGAAATTATAAAAAGTAAAGAGTTTTACTTTTATAAAATTTTAAATATGAAAAGGAAAGGAAATTCATAATTGCAACAGCTGCACATAACATAACTGATATCCCATTTACACTCATCAATATTATTATGATGATTACGAGGTGTGGTTACAAAATAACTTGACTTACATATGTAATAAAAATCATATTCCACACGTTGTGCATAAGTATTTTCTAAATTGCATTGATCGAAACAGTGCTGTAAGTCTATGTGAGTGTTTTCTGTGAGTTCCTTCATGATCCATCACTTTTATTGCTGATTGGATCATAAAAAAACATATGAAAGGATATTGGATTGTTACAGTTGACACACATTGCAATGTGAATTAGGGTTCCAATTTTTTCAATAATTCAATATCTAATTATGATTTGAAAGAGTGAAACTAGCGTGTTGGTCATATTAAATCATTCAAAAGTCCAAGTTCTGATGAAAATTCATTACCATAAAAACTTCTTGAAATAAAATACAAATATTAGCAAACAACAGTAAAAAAACACTTATCAATTTGAAACACTATTCGTATACAGATGAACGCAAAGAATGACGAAGCCTGACCCTATAGCAGCTTTTCTATAATGACATCAATCTCATTATTCTATGGCCACACCTCGTCGCATAACGATGATGATGTAGCATATCTGCAATTGTTATTCATATCGTTAACAATATAAAAGAAAATTAATAAACAAATTCAATTCCGCATTCCATTTGTCAGCGAAGGCTAAGCTGATGATGGAGCCATTGAAATCTGAGTTTTAGTCTGGGTCAGAAAAGTCTTTTTGACCTTCTTCATAAGCAACTGAATCAAAAAAATCAAACTAAAAAATCTTCTAATTCATAAATAAATTGACCCAGTTTGGCTAACCAATAAAGCGGAAAGCGGAAAAATAAATTCTATTAAAACCACACACAAAAAAAAACAAAAATCGAGTTTATTCTAGTCAAGCATGGCGTATACATAACATTTTGCATTTTTCCATAATATTTTTTTTCAATTTATTATTATTTTTTTTTATTATTATTATTATTATTATTATTATTGAAGTTCTCGATGGTCAAATCTAGCCTCAAGGTGACCTTCGGCTGCATATGTCAGCATAAGCATAAGCAGCAACAACAACAACAACGACAACAACAACAACAACAACAAAAATACACTAAAAAAATGACAATCAAAAGTGATAATGATGAAGATCGAAATGATAAAGAATATTAAGTTTTGATTTCATTTCCGTAAGCATTACAATAAAAAGTCATCTTGAAATCTTGAATGTATGCATATATTATTAAAATAAATAAAATTTGAGTTAAAAAAGGGGAAAATCTTAACAAAAAATCAATATCAATCAACTCAATCAATCAATCCTATTAAAGGTTGATTGATGTTGCTGTAGTGAAGCAGGTTGCATGCACTCTACTGAACTAAAGGGAAAGGCCTCCTGACTAAAGGGCTCTTAAAAATGTCAAAAAGTCCTTTATAACAATTAAGACAAATATATGCTTAGAAGCCACAAAATCTTGAGAAAAGGGCATATCAATTCTAACAACAGAAATAATTAAATGCTGACACTATGACTTAATTTGTCTGCCATCAATTGAAAATAGCAATCAAACATTTATGTGTCAATTGGCAGCCTTATTTAATCTTACTGTCCCGAACCTCTAAAGGGCTTAGTCCGCTGGTGTGCATGCAACATTGTTAACTCTGTGACTGTTAAGTATTTGTCGTTTTTTTTTTAAATTTTTTTTTTTTTGGTTGTAATTTTTGGTTATTGTTAAAATAAGTGTTTTTGTTAATGTTGTTGTTGGTGTTGTTTTCGTTGTTGTTGTTATTGTTCAAAAGGTCATTTGCCACTTGTATTTGTATTTGTTTCGGTCAGCAGATGATTATGATGAATTTAGTGAGTGGCAACAATTCAACAAGTTCCGAGAGTTGCAACCAGTTTTTTTATGTTTTATATTTATTAAGAGAAAAATCTATTGGAAATATTTCCAATGCGAGGGTCATTTTTAAAGTACGAAAATTATCAGTTATTTTACAGGAAAAGTGAACTCAGTCCCAAATATATAAATCTTGAAGCTCTACTTCATCGGTATAGAATTGGTTACCACTTGAATAAGGGACCATCTGCATATCACCTCACACATTATAGAAAGGGGGTCAAAACAAAACACATTGAGTACCGTTGACTTGATACATTGAATACAAGATGGGGCTGGACAGGAGATACAGTTGTGACTTGGTATCAGTGGAATATATATTTTGTTTTTTTTTTCGAATAAACTTTTCATAACTGAATGAAACCATCAAGTTTATTTTTTAATAATGAATACACAGGTATTCTTTTTAATACAAAACAACAACAAAATATTTTTATTTCGATAATGACCCTCGCAATATTCATTTAAGGTAAAATATTATTTAATACATTTTTATTTTTTTTACCAAGTCATGCTTGCAAGTACATATGATAAACAATGTAAGTGTTGTGATAAAAGTTTTTTAACTGTAATTGGTATCTTTTAAGTTTTTGCTGAAGAAATCAATTTTATTCATCACTTGTGGTCTTAATACTTAGTAACATTGAATATAGAGGTGTTTGTCGAAATATTTTTTAGAATAACTCATAGATATTTGATTTACAGCCAAATTATATCTACAGTTGTGCATCGAAACGAAGTAAAATCAGTAAAAAGAAGACTAATTTTGGCCATGCCGAAGTTGTAATACTCTTCTCGCCCCTCCTAGTGGTCCGAGGGTTTCGAAATTTATATCGTTGGTTAGAAGCTTATAGTGTCCAAATTTTGCGTATGCAAAACCTGAGAGACTATTTGCATTCATACAGACAGACAAACAGTCAGACGGACGGACGGACATGTCTAGATCAACTCTCCTTGTCGTGCTGATCAAGAATCTATATACTTTATGAGGTCTTCGGAGTCTCCTTCTATGTGTTACAAACTTATAATACTATTCACTGCGTTAATTGTATAACAAGGGCCCAGAAGGCGAACTGTCCAAAGTAACCACATAGATTAATTGACATAAATTGGGAGTCAAAAGTATCTGAAATATATAAAAACAATTATTGAAGTATTTACTACTGTAACAGAACATAATTTTAACAATTTATTTTATGGATGTTCTATTTTAAATAAAAAAAAGTATTACGATTTCTTACGATTTGGACATATCCTTAATAAATCTTATATATAAAAATTAGTATTTTAAATTGTTCGTATGTTATGCGCTGCAAAACTGTTTATTTGATTGCATTGAAATTTTGTGAATATGTATGGTTTGTGTCCGATTTGAACATTAGATAGTTTTGGTGCCGATATGTGTTTCCGTTCTAAAGATCTAAGATATTCCCCAACCCCTAAAAGAATACTACAAAAAATAGCTAAAAAAGGAATTTAATTTTCTGATACTCAAACTGTGTTCTTTGTTGATATTCAAACTATAACAGAGAGAATATAGTGATGCTAAGAAAGGAAACATATCTGATGTTGGTTGGATGCAACCTGTGCGAAGCAGGGTTGGGTACGCTAGTTTTAAATTCATGTCCAATCATTGGCGCTTATGCAAATAATTTTTTGAAAAGCAGCGAGATCAATTCGAAAATATTTAAACCAAAACCAGATTTCCTGAATTTTGGTGTCAGTCCACTTCATGATTGCATACGCGTACTAGAACTCGTGCTAAAAAATGTCTTACAGGATTGGATAAAATAAATGGCAGATAAAAAACAAAAATAAACAGAAGGTGATGAAGAGTTGTAAACAATATATACAGAAGAGAATAAGAGAAGAAATCGAACTACTTGTGGATGAGCTAAAGCAAAACGATAGTAGAAGCACTAAAGATGGCAGTACTGCAAGAAGGGGTTTTTCAAATAAAAAGTTATTCGTTTCCATTTTGGAATTTGAATTAGGTGTTCTTAAAAACTTACATACAGTTTTAATAACAATTTCTTCCGAATAAAAAATTTATAACCTGAAATTTTACAAGTTCTGTGAGAAATCTTTGGAGTCCTATTTGTCTACGTATCCATGGTATGATGATGTCGCCAACAGCTCACAAGATTTTGGTTCAAGTTTTTAAATTATATCGTAGCTGCATGTCTGGTTGCCTTGAAAAAATGAATCTTAAGGGCGCAATAGGCTTCAATTAAGAAGATAGGAGATTTCACGCACGAAAAGGAATAACCGAGTTAACTCTATGACGGATGTATTTAATAGATAAATTGATTCCTCTTCGGATCATTTACTTTCCAGCATTTCTATCAACATACATGAATGAACTTCAAAGAGTATACAGACATGAACAAGATAATGCCTCTGTTCACAGTAGTCGGGAGACGCGGTCATGGCTTCAAGGCCAAAAAATTGTGAGCTCTCCCGACATGAATCCAATGGATAACCTTTAGGCTCTTCATGTGCACCAAGTTTATGCAGAAAACACAAAATTTAATAGCGTAGCAGACCTGAAAATGGCTATTATTCAAGCGTGGGCGTCGCTTCCACATAAGACCATAGAAAACTTAATAAAAAGTATGCCCAATCAGATATTTCAACTTATTGTAATGAGAGAAGGATTTAAAAATTACTTATATATCAAGAAATATTTTAATTTTTCTGTTATTCTGTAAAACAATTTAAATTAAACTTATAACATTACAATACAACTTTAACATAATTGGTAAGTGGGATAGAACAATTATTTAACTAATAGAATCTAGTAGAGAGGTCAACAGGATGAGATCTTCTTAACCGTCGCGTCACTCTGACTCCTCCCATTCTGCGTCGCGTTAAGAGACGCCTGGCTAGTCGGTTAGGATGATTTTTTAACCGCTCCATGTGCGTTTATAGTTAGGCACCATGATTGATAACGTCAAAATCGAGCGAGTCTCAACATTTAATGACCTTCGTGTCCCGTTTGATCTTAAGTTGTTTTTAACCAGCATATCTCTTCTATCGTAAATAAGGCGAAAGGTGTTTTTGATTTCATTTAACGTTCGTCTATTAAATTTAATGACCCTTTTATCACAAAGTTTCTTTTTATATCTCTTGTGCGTCCACTCCTCGAGTATTGCTCTTGCATTTGGTCACCGCAATATATAAAGAATCAAGATCGAATTGAGTCTGTACAGAAGCAATTCCTTTTGTTTGCCCTTCGTGGCCTAAACTGGAATCCTAATTCCCGTTTGCTATCCTACTCCGATATGTCTTTTATCATTGCTTCATCGTAGGATAGCTCTAGGGATTAACTTTCTTCATAAGATCATAGTCAGTGAAATTGACTCTCCTGAGCTATTAAATCAGTTAAACTTGTGCGTCCCTAGTTGTCCTATCAGAAATTTGATCCCATTAGCCTTGAATAGATGCATTACTAACTATGCCCTATACAAACCTTTCCGAGTGTTATGCACGTCATATAATAATTTCTATCACTTTCTCTCGCCTGAGTTATCGCGCTCATTGTTTAATACCATCGTCATTAGCTGCCTATGGGACTCATGATCACACTGCCTTCTGGATGAACTGGATGTCGCTGGTTTGGTTCATCTATACCATCTGCACTATTGTAGTTTATATGTCTCTGACCACACATGGCTGTGAGTAGGAGAATAGCTTGTTGCTGTTGCAAATAAATTTCCTCCTCGGGTCTTTCATATTATTATATATTTCATATTATTCTTATATATTATTTTCATTTTTTTTTTTCCTATTTTTGTTTGCAAGTAACACAAAACAAGGCCCTACGACGAATGACTGGTGCACCGTGGTTTGTCAGGAACACAATTTTAAATCGTGACCTTATGATGCCAACGGTGATCGAGGAAATCAACTTCTTCAGCAGCCGATACAACGAACGTTTGCTGAAGCACCTTAATCCTCTGGCAAGATCTCTAACACACAACACAACCCGCCGTTGGTTGAAAAGACTTCATCCCAACAATCTCCTTAATATGAGATTTTAAAATTCCTTAAAAGTCATGTTCATTTTAAGGTCACGTAAATATCCTATGATGATACAAATGATTAAAAACTAGCTGGATGTGTAACGTTATAAAATAAAAAAAAAAAAAGTATTTAATTTATTTTAGTTTAAGTTCATTTCAATTTATTATTTTTTTTCCTACTTTTAAGTGTAATTGTAACTTTTGTTTTTGTTTTAAGCTGACAGTTTTTTTGTCAATGTTATAAATAAATAAAAGATAATTAGAATAAATAATCCAAATTCACTTTATATGGGCGATAAGAGTGGTTTAATGCCATTATTAGCAAATGTACCATCATTATTAGACTTTACGAGTATACAAAAAACAAAAAAAAAAAAAAAGAGGCAATTTCTACCAGTCCTATGGTTACAACTGCAACATCACCTAAAAGAATATTTATGATGTTAAAAGTCCAAACTGTTCAGATGACCCATATCTCTAAATGCATATATTGAAAGGCTTTATAACTTAATGATAAAATGGACATATTTTTATAAGATTAAATTCATTTTAAAGTAGACACTTCATGCTTTAATGTAGCTTTTAAGGTTATTTGATTTACTTTACTAAAACTAATTGTATACAATTTAGACGCATAATACTCGTGCTTACAATATACAATATTTGTTCTTTGAGTCTTTGGTTTTGTGTGTCTGTTTTTTTTTTTTTTAAACCTTCAATATTATACGTATATATAGTAAAACATGTAAATAAATGTTGTTTATTTTTATATTAAATAAATAAGTAAGTAACTAGTAGTAGTAGTAGTATGTTAAACCTTGAAAGTAATTTTTATAGTAGTATAAGTTTAAAACTAAATATTACAATTAACCTGATAAAACTGAGACAAGATTATTTATGCTCAAGTAGTAAGTTCATATTAAAGGTGACTTGCCGCTTAATATTTTAATATCCATGTAAATGTATTTTGTATTTTTATTATTATTAAGAGCTCTATAAAATACAATTTAACAAGTTATTAATAACAAAAAATTTAATAAACCAAAAAAAAAAAAAAAAATTAACATTTGTTTTTATTTATATACATTTTTATTTTAATTCACTTTTATGTCAAATTATTGATGAAATTAAACAATTTATTTTATTGCAGGTGCTTAACCGCAAACGTTCTTAACCTTAGATGATGGTTAACATATTTGGTTAGCAAAATTACCTTGTAAAAGATACAATGACAATAATTTTTAAAAAAAAATTTATCCATTTTCTTGCGGTTGATCTTGTTGGTTTTTTTTACTAAAGAAAAAAAAAAAAAGAAGTTAGAAAATGTAAAAGATAAAAAACTTTTCAAGAGTTTGACATGATTATTTGCTTTAAAACTTTATCTCTTGGTCACTTAAAATATTGTTTATCTATTTTATTTACTTATTCTCAGATTTCCTCTTGATTTAAGTCTTGTATAATTAAACTCCCTGTTGATAATTAAATAATAAATCTACCACCATTTAAGTATTAAGCCATGATCAGCATGAAACTTCTAAAAGAAACAATTAAAATAGTTTTCAGGTTATCAGGCAAATGTCTCTAGTGATACTTTTAACTACAAAAGGTCTCCAGCTCTACAATGCATTTATCCATTTTTGATCTTTATTGATGAACGTCTTAATGATTACTTATTCCTAGAAAAAAAAGAAAATGCAGGAAAATATAATATACTAGCGTAGCCGACCCATCTTCGAACGGGTTGCATCCAAGAGAATGCAGAAATGTTTTCTTTCTGAGCATCACTATATGTATTCTCTCTGTTACAGTTTGAGTATCAACATTGAACACATTTTATTTATTTTTTCTAATATTTCTGTAATTCTAAAAATAACTTAAATCAAACTTTTAATAATTACAACACAACTTTAACATAGTTATTAAGTGGGATAGAATAATTATATTAATAGAATCTAATAGAGAGGTCGACAGGATGCAATCTTTTCAAACGTCTCGGTACTCTGACTTCTCCCATTCTGCTTAAGAGGCGCCTGGATGATTTTTTAACCGCTCCATATATTTCTTGGCTTGACGTTAAATCAAATCTCCAATTTTCGTGATTCTTAGAAAGTTCTCAAGGTCCGCCGTTCGCATGAATCACGGAGCTCCAGAAATCATACGCAATGTCTTGGCCTGCAGTACACTGACCTTTGAGATATTTGATTTCGCTGCTATGCCGTACACCTGCAATCCGTATTCACAAACAAGATCAATTATTGCTTTGTAGATGTGTACCTTATTTTTAAAAAATTATTTATTCCTACTGTTTAGGAGCCAACGCAATTTCCCAATTCTCTGTTTAAGCGATTTCGTGATAATTGAAAAATGCCTTTTTCAAACAAAGAACACAGTTCACAGTATTAGAAAATTAAATCGCTATATTAGTTATATTTTGTAGTTTACTTTTAGGGGGTATTTGAATATCCCTGATTTTGTTCACGGGAACACATGTGGCTACCAAAATTATTCTATGTTCAAACCGGGAACCAATCATACACATTCACAAAATTTCAATGCAATCAGATGAATGGTATGGCGGCGCATAACATACGATCAAACAAAATTTTCAATTTACTCTTGCATTAATGACATTGCCCTTTGGCTGTTGAAACTCCTTTTTGGATGTCACAAGTAAATTTGAAAGTCAACCATTAACAGTTGCTGTTATTTTCAGTACTATATGAGCGTAGTACAACTATTCATTCAGAGCAACGAAGAATAGTCAATTATAAATACATAGTATAGAATAAATTTTTCCTCGAAAAGGTTTTGGAGGAATAAACAAATCATTCACTGAAAATTGATCATTTTCCGTCATGACAATGCTGGGTCTTGCACATTGGCTCAATGAATCTTATAAAATAAAACTTAGAATCGATGGACAATGATTTCATTACACCCAAAAATTGTTTTTTGAATTTTATTTTTATTTTACAATATTTTTCAAATAATAGTTGGTTACTCTTTAAAAAACTAAATAGATCAGCTGTTGACAGAGTTGCTGTCCGGCCAGAAATATCTCAGCCAACATCATCGTAATTTTAACAAGTAAAAGGAGAATATGGCTATGTTGCGAAGTTGTAATACTCTTCACGCACCTTTTATATCTTCTGGTTATTGATCGTAAATCATGTTTTGTATGGGAGGTATCCCTGCTAGTAGTCCGAGGATCTGAAATTTATTTGGTTGGTGGATATGTGTAAGAAACTTTTAGTATCCAAATTTCAAATCGATAGAACATGGCTAAATCGACTCGTCTCATCACGCTGATAAAGATTATATATACTTTTTGGGGTCTCCGATGTCCCCTTCTGTGTGTTACATACCTCATGACAAACTTATAAAACTCTAATAGAACACATTTCATTCAACTAACTATTTTATATATACGTTCATATTTCAATATTAGAATTAAATATAAATAAATATCATTCAAAATTCTATTAAACAAATCAAATACTCTATGCAATATTTCAGCTTAATATCTCAAATATCAAAATAAGTTTGAATAAAACATTAGACAAGTGCTTATATGAATGCACTTTCTCGTAAATTAATCATATAAACTATTTAATTATTAAGATTTTATCTATACTTAGCAATGTTTCAGGTCGATATCTCAAATAAAATATTAATGAAGTTTCCATAAAACTAAAGACCAAAGGTTGCAAAGACATAAACATATTATGTGTGTGAATTACAAATGAATTAAAATAAAATAAAATACTTTTTGCTTTTAATTGCCTTTGTCAAGCGGAAGTGTTAATAAAAAATTATTGAGAGAAACAAAAAAAAAAAAAAAAAAAACCGAAAATAATTTGGTTATAAAAATCAATCTAAAACAGAGTAAATGTCTAGCAATGCAATAGTAATAAATGAAGCTATTTTATTCGATTCGATTCGATTCGATTCGAAACGTTTCGATTTGAATAGGTTAGTTATTTCATATTTTTTTCTTAATTAACTTCTCTTCTACTTCGTTGGCGCTTATCTGCAAATTAAATTTACCTTCAGCGTCGACTCAATGAAGCCATGCAACTGAAAATGATATATGCGGAGGTAAGAGGTGATTGCATTGCGAACAAGTTATCACTTCTGAAGGATAACCACTGGACCACATGATGGCATAATGCCATGATGTTGCATTGCCCAGTTGATACTGATGATGATGATGATGATGATGATGATGATGATGATGATGATGATGATGATGATGAAGAGTGAACGGGTGGAATAATTTGATTTTGAGTGAGTTTTTTTTTTTGAGAGCCTGCGATCAGTTCGATCGTTGACTAAATGCATATACCATACTACACACAGTAGATACTTGTTCAATAGTTAGATAAATGGAGTATTCGAGTATTAGTAGGGGGAGCGAACATGGAAGGAGGGTTATTGGTAAGCTAAAAACGCGCTTGAGCATGGAAAATTACAAATTACGCATACGCTTTAGATACATATGTTGATACAAAGACACATGTTGCAGTTTAGCAGAAGCAGTAACCGATGACGATGCTACGTCAGCGATTGCAAAACGATAAAAAACTAAACCAAAAAGTAAGCAAAATCAGTTTAAGGTGAATTAGATTGTATATACAATACAACTTTGTTAAGATACGACATATGTTAGATACAAATTGTGCATATATTTCATATGTAAATCTTTTGCAAATTATAAATTTAAAGCTAATATTTTATTTTTCTCATTTTGCTTTTGATTTTGTTTTTCTTTTTCTTTTTGTTTTTTTTTTACTATTTCTTGCTATTATTATTTTTTTTTTTGTTTCTTATTTATCTTTGATTCTTCTTTATATGTAGCATGCAAGTGTGTGCGTATCTTTTGTTGAAATACATATTATTAAAAACTTTTGGCTGCGCTTAATGCACATTGATACCATAAAAAACATCAATCTATAATAATAGTATAAAGAAAAAAAAAAAAAAAACAACAATCCTAGGCAATTTAAGTTGATTCAAACTTTAACTCAAGTGTCTTTTGTCACTTCTGCTTCCCTCGATGTGATATGAACGGTGGCAATGTAACCTTCACCTACGTTTTTGGTTTCAATTTTATTGTATGTATATTTTGAAATATATTTTTTTAAAGTATCTTTTTTTTTGTTTAGTTTATTTGTACATATATGTGATTTGTCGCTGTCGCTGTTGCTGTCATTGTTATTATTGTTATATGTATTTATTTTAATAGCTTCATTGGTCTGTCTACTTGTATCTTTGTCCGTCTTTCTGATTATCTGTCTATCTGTCTGTTTGTCTATCTGTGTGTCTGATTGCCTGTCTTAGTCGATCATTTCATTGCTGTGTCAAAGCAAGGTCTTTGTTGTATATCAGTGTAGCAAGTGCAGCATCTTTATTATCTTATTGTTGTTACTATTATTAGTATAGTTGATTTAATTGAGATGTTTTCATATTTATTGTTATTAGATATTTATGTACAATATTATATTTGTAACTAATATTTATTGCCATCAGATAATAGCCTCATTCAACAAATTTTGTATCTATTATATTGTCTCATTAAAATAGAATTTTTTTAACACATTTTGTAATGAGTTTTTATTCTTAACTTTAAATTCTAAGTTTTCATCACCAATTACATCGCCAAAGTCATGTTGAAGGTCTAAAATTCGTAAAGTTTTTTTTTGATAGATTCGAGGGACCTTAAGACGTCAAAAAACTTAGATCACAATGTAGGGGAAGATTATCAGGGTTGGGCTTAGTTCCGTTTTTGGTTCGTAACTTTCATTAGAATCAGAATTATTATTACCATTGAATATTGTTGAAATAGCGTGAAAAAATATTTTGATAAAACATCGAAAATAGAAATCGTTATGAATTGTGCATGAATTTAATTAAATATAAAGCAAAATTTAAAGAATTTCGCATTTATTCTTATTGATTTTTTTTATAAAAGAATTGAAATTTATATTGAGAGGATGCTTCCTACCGATTCGGAATTCTTACAAACGAAATAATTGTTCATCGTGTCATTGGCAATCCATGTTCGCAACGGAATTAATGCGATCCAAGCGAAAGGACTTTTCGTTGGGCTAGTTGAGTCGAACGTTTCGAGTCAACTTTGATGATTCTCGTATTTGCTGTTTCTCGCGTCATACAGAACTGTGCTCGAAAGCAGTTCAGATACATATTGCCATATTTAGAGCCCCGTCCTCGATTTTGTTTTTTTGTTATTTGTGTAGCTGCTTGCATTGAAGAAGCATGAATGTATAAGGACATATGGATGTGAAAGAGATTTTCATCAACAGCTTCGGTAACATCCACAGCCATTACGAGTATACGTTATGTATCTTCTTCCTTCCTTCTTGCATCTA
Organism: Amiota mariae; assembly: GCA_035041805.1. Taxonomy (NCBI): domain Eukaryota; kingdom Metazoa; phylum Arthropoda; class Insecta; order Diptera; family Drosophilidae; genus Amiota; species Amiota mariae. The sequence continues at coordinate 150,388 of JAWNKV010000456.1, read as the reverse complement.
AGCATCTAACTATGGGTACCCAACACTGACAACATAATATTCTCGTCACGGAAAACGTCTCAACCAAACATGTTGAAGAATTGAATTCTTTCGACATTTTAAAGTGCACTAATCACCCACAACGCACACACACATAATTTATTTTGAAAACGCCATGGTTTTTATCACTTTTTGCCACGAAGATTGATTAAAGAGAATTACATTATTTAACATTATTAAAACACTGTGCATTGGGGACATGTGCCACTCAAAGAATAGTTTTGTCACTCACACACTTTTTTTTTTGTTATATTTTATTACGCCCATCAAATACAAAAGTACTCACCTTTAAGACATAAGAATCGAACGTTGACTGTGGATTGTTTTAATATTCGAAAGTGTACTAAGTCAAATATTGTGACAGTTACATCGACGACGGAGATCAGCTGTGTGAAACCTCTTCAGACGTCTTCGACAATTTTGTTTAATCAGTTTAAAAGCAAATGGATTTTTATGAGAGATCAACCCATCGTTGTATCTACTAGTGTGTTTGTTGATTTCATCCCAAACTGAAGGCATCTGTAAATCATTGTGAATTGTCTTATTCCTGACGAACCATAGAACTTTATTCTGAGAGATTTAAATGCGTTGAATTTGCGAGCGAGATACCAGATCCCAAGGCTGAATACCATATGTCCAAGACATTGATTGTAAGTTTGGCATTAAGGTTTAAATTACTCTTGCCCGTGAAACTTGGTTATAACTGTTTTAATAACCACAGTAATGTGCAGTCTCCAAATCAAGCGACTGTCTAAGTGCATACCGAGAAATTTCACATTATTGGCATAGGGGATATCAACTCCACCCATGTTAACTGTGAGGACCTGCCGCGACTTAGCGTAAAGCAACAGTGTTGAGCCTTGGCAGAGTTTAATCCTATGTTCTAACATTTCGCCCATCTATGAAAATCGTCAAGGTAGTTTTGGCTATAAGAAGCAGCTTGAACGTTACAATTATTTCTTGATAGGAACGCTGTATCATTAGCGAATGTTGGTACCATCGAGTCTTCATCCTCGGCTACTGGCATTACAGCAGTGTATAGTGTGTATAAAATTGGTTGCTGCCTTGTGGTACACCCAATGATGAATTACGTTTTACAAACTCTGATAACATTCCCTTAACTATGATACAATTGAACCAGGTTTAAGAACAACATGAAATTTCAATGGTAGGTTTAGGACCCGTTAACTATATAAACTAAAGATATGCTGCCTATTGAATTTTACTTATTTCTACATATGTTTATATCCTTTGAACTCTTCAAATGTCGATCTACCTAAATTGAATGCATTCGCAAAGTTTTCTACATTTTAAGTAGAAGGTTTTTAAAGTTATTCTATGAGTCACTAAAACCGAAAGTAACATTTAATAGTCGATGTACGATGAAAAAAAAAATTAAACAAAATTTAATTAAAATTTGCATATTTTTAGAAAATAAAAATGTTTGTTCTTTTCAAGTGCAAAGTTGAAGTTGATGAGGTATTTAAACTCATTTAAATATACTTTGCGTATGATTAATATCTATAATTCTAACAAATTGAGGGCAAAGAATGAATGTTGTTAATGTTCTTAAAAACAAAGTTCAACTTAATTTAACTCAATTATGATCTTCGTAAAGTATATAGAGCAAGAGAGTTAAAAAAAAAAACAAACCAATAATTGTAATGAATGAATCATATGATGTAAGATTTTTGCACTATAAATCAACAAAGTTGAAGAAATTTATTTGAAATCTTTGCTCATTGAACCTTATTTATATCAATTTTAAAAAAAGAAACTATTGTACGAGTAGCATAAAATAATAAGTCTAATTAAAATCAGTTAAACCTGAGATATACACAACAAACAGCTGGGCATAAAAATCTGCTATACAGAACATTCAACTTTCAGTTACTCATACTGTCTTGCCTATAAATATGTATGTGGTGTTCCAAAGGTTTCAATGCAAGATACTCGTATTGTGTAGTATTGTTGATATTTCTATAATACTTAGTGCATAAATTTAAGTTCATGGAGACCAAAAGATAGTCACGATCACATAAAAATCTGATAAAACATACAGAATAAAACAAGCATTTGATAGATTTATTTTTCTGGATTTATTTTTGCGATGAAGTTTAATTAAAATGCAAATACCAATTTGACTATAAAGCAACTACAAGGATAAGCAACATGAGATAATTCAATCTACACAAAAGTATAAACAATTCTTCACATTTTCCACATTTGTAGCAGTAACAGGAGACAATTTGATCTAGACAAGTCTGCCCATTTGAAAATTTTGTTTATTGGACACAAGAAGATCTATGCATGTATGTATATAAGATTAGTATGTAGACACTATTTGTTATAAGTCACTCTATAACATTTGACAAAACATTGGCTACATCATATACTCATACAAAGAAAAAAATTAAGGTATGCAATATTTACTTGGGAACACAAATCGAAACCAAGTACTAATCAACCAACGTAGTATTGCTTGGTATATCCACAATGGCAGATAGATCAGAGATTAAATATATATGTTTATACGTACATATGTATGTCAATTGTTACTATAGAAGAAGGAGGATTTTGTCACAGCAACAATTTTTTAGGGAACAACTTATGGCTTTAACACTAAGCACAGTTCATCTTATGCTTTTGCCAAATAATTTATTCAAAATGAAATTACAATAGCTCAGTAATAATATTAAAGAGGCAAGGATTTTGAAAGCAGCTAATCTAACTATATGCACGTTTCTAATAGTGAGACTTAAGCATTCTCTGGAGCATTTTCAATGGAAAATGATTAAATGAGTTCTAATTAGAATGAATCTTTAAAACTCTGAACGATAGATACCCACTTCAGTACCATACTGAAGAGTCAAAAGTATTTATTTCAGAGTTCTATTTTTAGACTAAAATCTCTTCATAGAGAAGGTTGAAATTACTGGAGACATATGTTTTAAGTTGCACTGCCCTGGAAAGATATAAAAATACAATAAGTTCTTCTATGAAGTTTCCAAGTATCTGCATGCGCCCACAAAATCATTATTACTTTAATATTCAAATGGGTAGAAATTAGTTTAGACTAATTTGTTGTAGTTGTTGTATGTAAAAGATTTAATATATTAAATTATGACATTAATTATATATTATCCCAATAGACCTCTAATTAAAGATATATCTATTGTTCATTATTTTGCAAAAAGGCGTGACACCGCACATTTAATCAATATAATATTGATTAAGTATCTATTCGCTAAAAATTTTAATTTAGGTACATAATATTTGAGAACCATGGAGATTTACTAGGGATAGGTAACCTTGAGCAATATTCTCTAAAATGGCATGGAGGGCGATTATAACAGAAGATAACAGAAAAAGAGAAGCAAGTCTGAAAGTCATTAAGTTAAGTCATCATATAGAGTAAGTAAGAAAGTTATATTTTCAGAAGAAAAAAAATAACATAAATTAGTTTTTTTTTCTTCTATGAGTTTATTTGAGAATTCCAATCAAGCATTAAAAGAACACATTTAAGGAATAGGTTTTATGATATTGACAAAGATTAAGTAAACTAGGTTAATATATAATACATTCTTAATTTCTAAATCTATAACATAAGCCTATCATCTTTGACTTCAACCATAAATGATCGATTTAATAAATATAGCCTGATAAGGAAGAAATATTGCGAGGGTAGAATTGATTTGATCGTCCAGAGTAGTCCATCATGCCACAATCTGTAAAATGCCTGATGTATGTACGTCCAGAAACACAGCCGAGAAATACATTTATCTTTCGAAAGATTGGAGGATGGCAACATAAATTAGCAAGAATGAATATTTGAATTGTGCCCGATTTATTAGGAATGTAAAGTAATTTGTCATCTATTCTGTACATCCGATGACATTAGCAAGTGAATTCAGAAGTGAATCCAATTTCTTTAGAAATCTATGGTAAGCTACATAGGAAAGCAGTAACAATTAAATAAAACGAGACAATTAAACAAACTAAGCAACTCAGTAAACTCAGCAACAATAATTGCGCTGTTTTTTTAAAAATTGCTCAGGTGCAGAATCAGAAAACTCTATTCCATGATGACTTTCACTGTTTAGACAAAAATTGCCATGTATTTAACATGGTATTTTGTTTTGTATATAAAATGGATGATAATCAGGTAAATATTCCATAGATATACTTAGGAAATAATAATGAAAAATATAAAATCATATTCAATTTATCGATTCGGGTTCAATTCATAGTCAATGAACTGCTTAATGACCTAAATAAAATTGAATTACAAAAATAAAGTAATCCAAACATTTCGATTACAATTCATTACGTGTTATTTTTCTAATTGATCGATCGATCGGCCGATTCAGTTGTCGCTTTCGCTTTTAATTTCATCAAATGTCGTACTAACATTTGCTTTGTCTAATTTCAAATTCGCCATTAGCGTTGAAATTATGAAAGACTCCATAAAATGATAAAAATCTAAATTCGTGTTAATTTTTTGTTTCTTATTTTGGGTTTAAGCACACACACACACACACACACACACACACACATATATATATATATATATATATATGTAATAAAGAATTGCAAAATTGTATGACCGAATGACCGAGCGACCAAACCCAAAACAAAAAATAAAACAAATTATGTTGCGGTTAATAATCCTGATTTTGAGCAATCATCATCAAAAAAATAACAATAATATACCGACAAGAAAACAAGTTCATTGATGATGATTTGACAAAAAAATTTTGCATAAAAATTAAAACGAAATCATCATTACGAATTTCGGTTGTGTATGCAAAATGAATGATCGAACAAATGAATGTTTGCTAAAGTTGAAATTTATTTTAAAAATGTTAAGACATCACAAAATTTATCTGCAAATGATTTTGTTTATTTAAAAAAAAATTTGCAAATTTGTAAGCAAACATTGGCACCTCTCAAACAACCATATAAACAGAAAAAAAAAACATCTGGTTTTATTTTTGTATTTTGAATATTTTGATTTTTTTTGGCAAAAAAAAAAATCAAGTTATTATTACATAATTGTAGACAAATAAAACCAGAGCGACATTTAAGTGTTGCCAACTGAAGAAAAAAAAAAAAAAATACAACACAATAAATAAAAACAAAATAAAAGAAATAATTATCGACTCCTAATTTTTTTGTGGGTTAAACAATAAATCAGTCTTAATTTTGCTATAATAAACATTTAATTATTTTATTTTATTTTATAAACAGCTTTTTTAAATTTTGTTTTTGTTTTCATTATAATTTTATTTTTAACAAATTAACATATAAATGCTAAATAATTTCAAAATGAAATTAAAAAAAAAAAAAAAAATTATTTGGTTTCAAGGAGTCTACTTTATATCAGCATTAATTTATTTATTTATTATTAAACTTAATCATAAAGAAATTTGGATTCAAATACACACATTCCTTAATACGAGTACATATATTCAATTAACTGTATAGTGTCAGAAATCAGTTGGAACAGGAACATAAAATATTGCATTGGAGCAAGCCTTATTGATATGCAAAAAGCATTTGATACAATATGGGTTAAAGGACTAATTTTTAAACTAATCTATATATATAAAATATGAACCAAAAGAAAATCATGTGATTGTAGATCTCCGACACCGCATGACGGATGACCATGAAAATTGGCACAGATATGCATATTTTTATGGAGAATGTTTATGTAATATCCATTACGTTGTAACTCCCCAGTCTTTTTTCATATATTCAAGTTCATACTTAGTACATATACACGTATATATAAATGGAACGGAAAAAATTAGGTAAGCGATGGTATCCAAATGACATCATTTGGTGTGTTGATCGAAAAAAAAAAAAAATTTGTTTATCCACTAGCGTTACGCTTCTTATAGCATATTCGAATATACAACTCATGCTTTTATCATTTGAAGCGACGAATATTGAGACTTAAAAATTCAAAGTGCAAGGAATTTGTTCAACAAATCCCTTCTCCTAGTCAAATATAAATTTCCTATCTGTATACTAATCCTCATATACAATACGATCAATGACAAACAGTTCAAAGTTTATAATGCATTTGAGTACCAACACATTCAAAATGGTTAACGGACTCCAACTGGGTATACATAGTTAACTCACCAGTACTGTTCAATATTTATATACACCATCTTCTAAACGAAGTTGACAACATTGTTGCATTTGCGGATGATCTCGTAATTTACAGTGCAGGCAAAACATTATATACATAAATGCAACAGTAATATTCGTAAAAACTTGAAAAATTTTAGCATCAGATTCTGATTCAAACGGTGATATTATTAAAAACGTGGAGACAGTCAAATACCTTGGAGTGTTTCTTGACAAAACAGCAATTGGTGAGAGCAATTAAAGTACTCCTTCTAAATAAATATATATTCCACTCGAAGAAAATAAAAAGAATGGTGAAGGTTATAATATATCAGGATTAGTTTGTCCCATTATTATATAAATATGTTTGCCCAATATGGTTCTTAATTTCACCGTCAAATATGGAGAGATTGCGAATGTTTGAAGGAAGTTTTCTAAGAATATGCACAGAACACCGGAAAGCAGTTACTACAAAATTTATTCAAACAAATAATTATACAATATTTATTTATTATTTATTTAAACAATATAATGCAGCAAATATTATAAGAATTGATAATTTTATAATAAGAATTATAGGACAGCACATTAAAAATTGTTTTGATTGCGTAAAAAATAAAATAATTCTAGCCCCTTCATGGATAAGAGATATTTATTTATGGTAATACGGAATCTTTCATATAAAGGCATTGGCGTAACCAGGATTTTGTTTAGGGGGGGAGGGGGCTGGCAAGGACACACGAATTATATGCATACTTCAAAAACGTTTATTAATAGAGAAAAAAAAAATTATTTTATTACACTAATAGTAGTCTTCGATGTTCTTCGCAAAATCGTTTCAAAATTTCAATTGTAATTTTATCGCCATTTTTTTGTACAATTTTTCTGTGTACACTAAGCATACATATACCGTTCAAATGGTTCTCTAGCATCGTTGACCTCATCCATGTTTTCACACGACGCAGTGTAGAAAAGGACCTCTCAAGGTGTCTTGTTGTACAAGGCTGTGCCAAGGAAATTAAAATTGCGTTTTTTGTTGCAGAAAAGAATATTTCCGCCTCCTTTAACACTTCTGTAAAGTCTAGATCTATAAGGTCTTCTCTTGTCATACTCTTGTCCTTCCGTAGTTTAAACCATAGCTTCGCTTCGTTCTCGAAAAAATCCAAATGGTAGTATTGGCAGACATTTTTTGATTTATCTTTAAAATCAGCCAATGACATATTTAGCATCAAGTTGGGATGTAGCAACATCAAGCCGAAAGCAGGTAAATTTTCATTATCAAAACGCTGCTCCAGTGCGGATATCAGGGAATCTAATAAAGGGATAAAGATCGATCGCTTCCAAAAATCGCATTTAGACTCTGCAGGCTGGTTGGACTGATGTTGTTGGCAAGATACAATACGCGAGACTTGTAAATCAGTCCCAATTGCAGCTGCAGTTCTGGTAGAATTCTTGAAAATAATTTGGTTCTCCTCCTCTGCGTTGCTGCGATGATCTTTTACGAGAGATATTATTTTATTAATATGATTCATACATGCATACTTGTTGATAGTTTTTTATTGTAATGCATTGGCAACAGGTTCTACTTAATATGCTTGAGTATTTGGCTATTAATCTAACTCATATTATGAACTCTGACTTAGTAGCAGCGCAATATAGTTGATAAGCACATTTCCTCGCTGCAGCATTCCTTTCTCCCGATATATTTGAAAGTCCATTGACAATTTCCTCAAAATTTTCATTAAAAATAGCAACACTCTTATATTTTTGTGACCAGCGTGTTTCACATAAAGCTGGAATATTTGGTACGTACTTTCTGCGTAAAAATGATTCTTAAAAAAAATGTATGATGTTCTTTATGGTGCTAATCGTGTTTAAATCATTTACGACCATGTTAAGCCTGTGACTTGCGCAACGAAAATACAAGGCTTTTTTATATTTTTCCTTAAGAATTTTTTGAACACCACCAATATTTCCCTCACTGTCGTTAGTCGCATTCTTCTTTATGTTGCATTTTGTAGTTAAGTAGTTAGAAGCAAAGCTTTTGTGTTATTGCTTAAGCATACACATTTTTTTTTTAGTTTCTTTTTACATATGTTCTACGACGATCGCTTTGTGGAAAAAAAACTCGAAGAACCGACGTGAATTGGCCACCATGATTGTGTGATTTAAAATTGGGCTTCCAGATTACGTCTTGTACGCGCCAGCTGTGGCGGCCACATAGACAAAAACATATTTAAACATTGATGTCATAAAATTATCTATCTTATAAAGCTAGCTTAACTAATATTAAAAATATTTTTCTTTCCATTATTTTAATTTAAAGTTGTGAACCACTAAAAAAAACAACAAAACTTGGAAAAATTGGGAGTAATCCAAAATAATCAAGCAATCCCAATCATATACCACAAGTAAAGAAGAGTACACAACAAAATAACAAATTTAGACGATTAAGATTTAAAACAAGTATCTCTTTTAGAGACTTAAAGGAAACGAAAAACATAAACTTATGGTGGCGCATACATTCGCGTCCTTGCTTTTTCCGTCATCGCATCATTTTAAAATTCACTTGCAGTATATGAGTATTTCTATGACCGCACGAATTACAGCTAATCGGAACTCAAATAAGAAATCATTTTGTGTCACAAGAATTGCAACAACACAGAGTTGAAGAGAGCCCAGACTGCACTTGAGGCACTGCAGGTCATTAAATCGAAGAAATTCAATAATTACTTCCCGAACGTTGCAATATTGTTGCAATTATTTCCGACCACCCCTGTCATTTTGGCCACAGCTGAACAAACTTTTTCTCTGCTGAAAATATTAAAAACCTACCTTCATATTAAAATGTCGGAGACCAGACTACACGTGTTAAAAATGGGTAACGCTCACAAAGAGATCGAAATTTCAGATAAAGAAATGTTTGACATATTTTGGCAAGTCAAACCTTGTCGTCTTATAACAACTGACTGGATGTAATCGAGACATCTAGCATTTTGCATACATGTATCTTTATAAAATTTAACAACCATGCAGTAGTACCAGAATAGATTATTCATTAATGATCTCATAGAAAAGTTCAAAGAAATGTAAATGAAGACTCAAATTATCATTATTATTTTTCCTTCTGCAAAAATTTTGTTGACAAACACTAGCTCCCTCCAAGTTGAATCCTAGAACCGCCACTGATAGTAACTAGATCATAGTTTTAAGGCCTCGTTAAAGCTTTTTATTTTAATTAAATTATAATTAATTTAAGTTTTTGTTCATATAGTTTTCATGACGAATTAATTAAAAAATAATTGCAGTATTTAATACTAAATAAGATTAATAAAAAATTTCTGAAAAGGAAACAGAGAAGTATGTGGCACAAGAGTGCTCAGCTTGAGTAATAATAATTATTATCAACTGGAGTTTATTGTAGTTTTCAAATTTATAATTTTTATTTCTCTTAATAAACAAATTAAAAAAAAAAAAAAACCCATTGAGAAATCAAAGGTTGCATATAACTTTATATAGATGCAATTTTTAGAATGTCTATGTTAGTTCATACATAAGCTGAAGTCAGTTTATCTTTAAATAGACGATCAACGGAAATAATGGATAGAGGATATAGATCAATTTTAATCCTATTTGTATTAAGTCAGCTATTTGATCAATTATTAAGCCTATTTCATTTTGGCTTTGATAGAAATTATAATGTTGGATTTGCTCACCATTGCACTATCGGGAAAAAGTCCAATATTTTGGCATTAATAAAATCTTTTTTTTTGTTTAATATTTTAAAATTGTAGTGTTTTTTAAAATCTTGATACTTAAAATAGAATAAAAAATATTTTTTTTTTAAATTTAAAGGATTTCCCTTAATATTTGGTGCGCAGTTGAAGTCACTGATTCAGTATTGCTTTCTGAATTGAAAAAGCGCGGAAAATTCTTTCCAACTTGCAGCGTCAGTGTAATTGTAAAGATAACGAAAAAGTGTATCTATGGAAAAATGTACTCAAGGTATGTAAAATATATTGTTAACGCATATTTCTTAGTAAGTATATGTGTTTTATTGTCCAATGTGTTGTAATGTGTTGTTTATGAGTATTTTTAGTTCAAGACTAACAAATGTGTTTGCGTTCTATGGAGCATTACTTTTGTATATTGAAAGGTATCAGCAAAGTGAAGTTAAAAGGTTATTATAAAAACCATCTAGAATCGATGGTTATAAGTATTTTTTTCCCCACATTTTTGTCTCTTTTGGTAAAAATTACGTTTTTCAGTTTAATAAGAGTTTTGCCATTCTGCGCTGCTTGAAATTTGGTCCAGCAACCAAACGCTATAAAATAATTAAGGGATAGCTGCATACTTCCTATAGGAATACTTGGAGAAACAAAATCTGTAAAAATCATAGAAGATCTCATGCAAGAAATTGTAGTAGAGTGGATGACATAACCGATATTTTTAATAGAGCATTAGATTCTTTTAATCCACGGTTATCTAGTCTCTGCTTAAATGAACGACAAAAATTAGATAAAATGATGGTAATTGCGAAATAAGTGGACAGCACTAATAGATATATATATTTTTTTTTATTAATTATTTTTTATATACAGCTATCTTACAACACAAAGTAGATTTAATAATAAATATATATTAACTTGTATTGTGCTCTAGTTGGCACAACAAAAATGCGAACACAAAGTTTTACAATTTTTACAATAAACTTTCTAACTACTAAATTATATTAATTAATTATTAAATTTTATTATAAAAAAGGTGTTGTTTTTAGAGTTACACAACTTTAAATTAAAATAAAAAAAAAAGAAAAATATTTTTAATATTAATTAAGCTGGCTTTATTTAATTATAAATATATATATATAATTTTATGACATCAATGTTTAAATATGATTTTGTCCATGTGGCCGCCACGGCTGGCGCGTACAAGGCGCAATCTGGAAGCCTAATTTTCACACACTTTTCGCTGCATTTACGGCCGAATTTCGCCAATAACTCTTCGAATGTTGTTTTCCAGGTGTTCAATTATCTCTGGCTTATCGGCATAGGTAAGTGACTTTACATAACCCCAAACAAAATATTCCAATGGAGTTAAATTACACGATCTTGGTGGCCAATTAGTAGGATCATTACGTGAAATTATTCTTTCATGAAAAGTTTCTTTGAGTAAATCAATTGTAGCGTGCGCTGTGTGGCTCCGTCCTGTTAGAACCACATGTCAGCAAGATTAATGCCATCTAATTGAGGTACGAAAAAACTTCTAATCATTTCTCTGTATCGTTTACAGTAGAAAGTAACATTCTGGCCATCATCGTTTTTGAAGACATATGGACCAATGACTCCGCCGGCCCATAAAGCGCACCAAACAGTAATGGAATGGTGTTTCTACAAAAGCTTGTGGGTTATTTTCACTCCAAATGCGACAATTTTGCTTATTTCTGTACCCATTCAACCAAAAATGAGCTTCATCGCTGAACAAAATTTTGTATGGAAAATCACGATCAATATCAATATTAATTTGTGCTTCAGGCCATTGGCCGAATTTGTGGCGCATACAATGGTCGTTTGGTCTTAATTCATGCACAAGTTGAATCTAAAAAGCTTTTAAGCCAAGATCCTTTCGAAAAATCTTCCATAAGTGGATGGACACAACCCCATTTTCTGAGAACGGCGACAAATTGATTGATTTGGGACTTCTTCTATGCTTTGCTGTACAGCGGCTGCAGCTTGTTTGGTGCGCACTGTTCGGCGCCTTACGGGATACACATTATCATTAAGAGTAAACGTGGTGTGAAAAAGATCCATAGTTATTTGAATTAATCGCTCTGATCGACGATAAAATGGACGAAGTCCACGGTAAGTTTGACGAACAGAACCATTATTTTGAAAAAAAGCAACTATCAGATGTTAAATCGGTTTTCTAATAAAATAGTGTTGCCAACTCAAAGTTGTGAACCTCAAAAGAACACCCATTATAAGCTATTCTATTATGCTATTATCTAGCAGATTTAAAGCTAGGGTATTGTTGTGGGATTCCAGTCTATCCAGGTACCTGATACTGAATTTATTAATTTCCTCTTTTACCTTAAGAATTTTAAGGTCTTTGTGTATGTTGCCGTTAGTAACAAACCATGAAGCATTGCATATCATTCTTAAAGTCTTTGATTGATATCTTTGTAGTATATAATATTAGAATTACTTGTAGTTCCCCATATTTGCATGCCATATGTCGTTTTGTGCAACAATAATTTGTTGTTTAAATTAAGTTTGGATTTTGGATTAAGGAGTCAATAAATTTTTTTTGTCTTTTTTTTAGATGTTGAGCCTTTGCTTTTATATGAGATTTCCAAGTACATCTAAGTACATTCCAAGGTATTTGACAGTATTGCTGATGGCAATGAATGACTGATCTATTGACACTCTCAGGCACTACTATCTCCTAGATGTAAATGTTATTTGTGTAGAATTACTTGGGTTGAATCTTATGTTCCATATATTTAACCAAATTTGCTTCAAATCCAATTGACTTTGGATAATGTTAGAGGCATCAACAAAGTTGTCTGCTGAAGCAAGAAAGGCAGTTTCGTCGGCAAAAGTAGCCAGAGTAACGTCGTCATTCAGAGACATGTCGGCATTTACACTGTGTAAAGTACTGGTCCTAGCACGCTTCCCTGTGGGATTCCAGCTTTAATAAAATGTAGTATGTCAGAAATTGTCTCTTTTATTTTCACATAGAACTATCTTTGAGTTAATTATGATTTTAGCGTCAAATAGTATGGGGTTGGTAGTAACTTTTTAATTTTGTATTTTCCAAAAGTACAGTTGAACAGTATTACTTCTTCTCTAGTGCGGTGGTGATAGCTTCAACAACTCGGTGGTACTGCTCAATAATGTCAATGAAATTGAATGTCCGTTATAATGTTTAATTTATCAAGTATAAGCAATAATCTTCGTAAAAATATATTCTCAAACATTTATATATATTTATATATTTTAGAAAAATAGTATTTTTCGCAGTATTAATTTTATTGTTTGAATATTTATAAAGAAAGCACATTATAGATTCAACATTTTATTTTCACCATCCGAATTGTCTTCGCTTTCCATCTCATTATCTCCTTCTGTGGTTGTTGCTTTATACTTGGAGTTTGAAGCAATTTGACGAAGCAGTTCCGTTTTAGTTTTTATGTAATTGTAAAAATCAATGCATGCATATTGCGAACTACATTTTTATTTAGAGTTTCCACTTTTAATCATGTTTTGTCCGACGTCCAAGTATTGTTTACTGCAGAAAATATTCATTCCATCGAAACTGAATTTCCTGGTAAGCATAAAATACACTGGCATGCGCTTGAATAGGGACAAGAATTTTTAAATGAAGATACAACTATTTAACTTAACAAAAGAAACGAAATCAAAAGATATATATTTTTTTTATTTTAAGTACAAAAAAGAAATCATTGCTAATTCAACACGATTTTTAAAAAACAAAAAAATTCTGTTAAAGCTCTTTAAAAAATGAGTACGAAAGATGGTAAAATTATCGAAAAATTCGTTGTGTATAACAGTGATCTCATCTGAATGGTATCCATCGGCGATAAAAAATTCTTGACTTCTTGACGCATTTCCAGTGTTCCTTCGAGTTAATTTAAACAGAGTGCAATGCAACTTGGTTTACCGTGACACCATCATCTTCAATTTAGCGAATAAATTGGCCTGATAAAAAAGAAAAATATATATAATCAAATTGAATTGTCATTTCGAATCGATTTTTTTTCCTGTTTTTTCACGAATATCAACAAAAATTTCGATGATTTTCCATTGAAAAATTCTTTCAACTTTTCCTTTCCTTTTTCAAGATCAAGGAAATTATTCTGAAGAGCATCATATAATTCCGAGCATTTTGTTATATTTAACTTCTGACTCTGCACAAAATTTTTTCAATGCTGTCACGAGTACAGTGCACTATAATGATCATAATGATGACGGTAATGACCTTCGTCTGTGTAATTTGATGATGGTTTTGTTGTATTATTGTCTTTAGCTATGCTCTATTTTTACATAAGAATATTTCTAAAAATTGATAAAATTTTCAAAAACCTTGATTTTTTACGTTTCCAAACAAAAAAAAAATAAAAATTTTTTTTTCTTTCACTGTATTTTAAGCATAAAAAAGTCTAAAACACAAAATAATACTGCGAAAAACAGTATAGATCCGCTCGTTACTCATAACAGAAAGAATCATCTTTAATAATACAATTTATTCTGAATTTCCTTTATTTTTAGCGTTTGTACTACATTTATGTACCTAAATAAAATTGAGAGCACACTTCTACTTATGGGTCTTGTTGCTATTTTAAAGTTGTTTATTTGTTTAGTTGATTTTGAATTATTTTTATTGTCAAAAATAATTATTATAATTTAAGCAAATTTTTTAATTTTATTATTTTTTCTTTTTATTTCAGTTTAAGTTTTAAGTTTTATTTTTATCTGATCGCTTTTGTATTTATCATGGTGACTTACTTCATTCGATGGTATAGTTTAATATTTGTATATTATGCCATGCTCTGATTCGTATTCGTATTCAAATTAAAAGTTCATTTAAAGAAAGAAGACAATATAAGACAACTACAACAACAACAGCAACACCAATAATAATAACAAAAAAAAAAAAAAAAAAATAAAAATAAAAATAACAGCAATAGCGATAGAAACAGATACAGATACATTAATAAGACAAAATGCAATCTCATAAATTGGCAAAATATACATAAGAGTGCAAAGATTAGTTTAGTGTTGTTTTGTGTTGTGTTGTGTTGTGTTGTTGTAGTGTTTCCAATTTTATTATTTTATGTTGTTGTATTATTTCATTATTAAAATTTTCAATCATGTTTTGTCTTTTGTTTCAACGTCAACGATCTTCATACGGAGCAATCTCTCTAGTGTCTGGTGTATTATTAAGAGGGATCTACATAAGGGGCGTATGCGCAACATTAAAGCGTGTTACTTGTAGTCGTACTCATACTACATTAATAGCGATAGCAACAATCTAATGATATAAACTAAGTCAAAACGATTGTGCAAGGTTATTATTTATTGCATAAAAATATGTGTTAATAACAACAAAAACAACAACAAAGACCTTTAGGGGAAGATTGATTTTAATTTTCGTGTCAGTTCAAACTCAATTAAATGTTCAAACTTAAACGTTGTTATCAAATCGAATCGTGTTTATTAGTCTCAATCACGATTAGAATTTGCGTTTAACTCATAGAAAATACTTAATCAAATAAAGTAAGGTGCAGCAGATAAGCCACTACAAATTTACTTACTTATGGAGACAATGATTTAGTGTTTAAAAGAAGGCCAGACAAAGAGTTATAAATGAAAGTTTGAAATAAATTAAATAAACATAACTTTTACTACCTTCAGGACCTTCAAAATGACCCAATACTATACCATATCCATCAATTGTTATAAGCATTCCAGATTTCAGCATATGTTTCAATACTAATCAAATATGGATTGCTATTGAAACATGAAGTTTGTGGGGTCTCCACTAAACCTTCCTCCTCTTTCCCTCTACTCCGGAACTGCTTTATGTATTACTTCAGAGTAGGCGTCCAAGGCTTTCCTCTAAGAATAAGATCACTCTTCGATTGCCCTTAGAGGTCAATCTTCTATTCACCTACATCTAGGTTCATCACATTTGTAGACAGCATCATCTTATAAGCTCGTATTTTCACGCAGAGAGTAGATCCACCTGCAGGTTAGACTGTGGTCGGTCAACACGTGCTGTGACTCAGGGAAGGCGAGTTTGTCAGGCCGTGACTATTGCCGGGAGTCCTCCTGCCTCTTATTCTCTGGTAATAATGAATTTATTAGTAATAAGTTACCTCTAATGTATCTAAATAGTGCAACCCTGTTTTTGTTTTAGTTACTAGCGTACTCGACCCAGCTTCGCAAGGTCTGAATCCAACGGCAACAAATATCAGATATCAGATATGTTTCCTTTCTTAGCATCGTTATATTTTCTCTGTTACAATTTGAGTATCAACAAAGAGCACAGTTTGAGTTTCAGTATAGTTAATTTATTGTAGTATACTTAATGGTTGTGATTGTTTGAATATCCCGGATCTTAGGAACGTGCACACATATCGGGAACAAAACTTTTCTATGTTAAAGCCGGGAACTAACCATAGAAATTCACAAAATTTTAATGCAATCAGATGAACGGTATGGCGGCGCATAACATACAAACAATTTAAAACACTATGTATCTCTATAGTGCATACACATGGCTGATGAAGTTAGGTCTGTAGCCGTAACTAGTGCAGTACTTGTGAAGTGACATGTGATTTATTTTTTAACAGAGAATTGATAAAAAAGTTGCATCTACTTAAGGATAATTAAAAGCCTTTCTTATCTGTTAAAAACTTTAAGTAACTGAATTCACGATCTTCTGATCATTTTCATGTACAATTCTAATCTTTTTGAGTACATGGTGTATATACATTATATAAATCTATATCATCACTAACCATAATTCTAGACTGGCGAATCTAATTGTCTTAACTGAACTTTTTTAACAATGAAATTCAAGCAAAGAGTTCATTTATGGTTTGCTATCATTTCCGCTTCCATCAGAAATGTCAAAATTAAAAAAAAAAAAACTTTAATGGAAGCAAAATAAGCAATGAACTTTAACGAATATATAAAATGAAGTAATAAAGAAAAGCACAATAATATTCATAATAATATTAAAATACTTAGTAACTACTTTATTTTATAATTTAATTATAACACCAAAAACCATATCACCTTAAACACAAAAAAAAAAAAAAAAATTAGTGATGGGTTAAATGCAAACTATTAGAAGATTAGACAACAATTTAAGAAATAATTAAACTTTATGAGCCTATTATTTGGCAATTGAAGGACTTACATATCGCACATGTTTCACTAAAGTGTCACAACTCAAAATTTTAAATTTTTCAATATGGGAAAAAAACTGTTTTTATTTACATTGAAGGTATATGAAATGAAAGAAAAACAATGGTAATTTTTTTGAATAAAGCGTAAAGAAAAAAAAAAAACCAGATTTTTACAAGGGTTGAGGATAATCATTGTGTATTGTTTTTTTTAATAAAAAAAACAATATTTGAAAATTTTGAGTTGTGACACTTTAGTTAAACATGTGCGATATGTTAAGATGGCGTAATTAAAATTTTTGTGGTCGCAGAACAAATAAATATTTTTTATTAACGAAAAGTTAATTGGCGATTCAGGTAGCTTTCACATACATTAACAAAAATACAAGGAGTCACTTCAAATGTACCAACTGGAGATCGCCAGTCTTCCGTTAATTATTCCTGGGTTGTTCTCTTTTTTTTTTTTAGGTATCAACAGAATGACACTCATTCCAAAGTCTTTCTTTCGCAGCGCCATGCTTTTTCAACTTTTTCTTCTTTTCATCCATCCATCTCAATAAGGAAGGAGCACGCATTATAACGAATAAATTTAATTTATTAGCGTTGCCCGGAGCGCATTAATACGCCTCCGACTTGATGTTAGTGTTTGATTTTTGTAGTCATTGTTCTTGTCAATAAATATCTAGTAAGTTGTCAATATGACAGCGTTTCAATCATATCTTTTCTTCTATTATAAATACTATTAGTATGTATTATTATCGGTTCAATGGTGTAGAAGGAGAGTGATACAAAAACTGATAGTTTGAGAATATTTCCCGGGTTCGAATACCGACATATGTACGAGTATACCGACTTTCATGGCGATCGGTTCATAACATAAAAACTTTCTTCATGAAAAACAGAATATATATTTATATATTGATTTCATATGTGTACAACCTATTCCAATAATCGAAGAACTCTGGTTTTGATACACTAGCTGAGTATGGTAGGTCACGACAGCTAAAAAACTAAGAGCATAACATGGACAAATTGTTCACTTCATTAGATAAACTTTATAGTGTCTTCGACTCACAAACATCATGCAAAGTAATGATTCTTATTGAACGTAAAAAAATTTGTAAAAACTATCAAACAAACATCTTCTAATCTTCTTTTGAATTTGGGGTTTATTATGAGATTATTATGTAAAGGTTACCATTCCCTGTAATTCAAAAATTTCATCTAACTGAAGAAGCAGAAGAATATACTTTAGTTATCTATACATACTCGTATGTATTATATGTATCATATTTACCCCAAAATACTACATAACAATAATAGTACAATAAGGAAAAAGAAAAAATGAGAAAAAGAAAAAAATAATAGAAGATGATATAAAAATTCAAAGTCAGCATTAAACGATTAACTTCAGATATTTTATGTTTTAAATATCTCTGTTTTCTGTTTGTATTATTATATAAAAAAACAGCGGAAGTCATTGTGCTCAAAATAAGCATGAACTCTTGACTTGATTTTATTTGATATTAAGCTTACTAAGCCTAAGTAGGAAAGGAGTGAGTGGGCACATTATAACATAAGTGTTGGTTGGTTAGTGAAGGCAATGGGTACCTACTACAATTGACTTCATATAAGTTTAGGCATGAATGTGGAATTTGGTCTGTCAGTAAAATGGTTAATTAGTTGTAAATGTTTGTTTCTTCCTTGTTTTTATTTGATTTTTCCTTTTGTTTTTTGGACAGAATATTTAACCACAATGACTTAGCAAATTAGCATAAGGAAAACTCAGTTGCTTTTCCATTACAATATTAGATAGTAAATGAAAGTAAATTTGGTTTTACTTGTTTTATATGTGTGAGAGATATTCTGCAATATGCTTATGTCATTCGAAAAGAAGGAGAAAGAGAAAGACTTACAGACCCCAAATAAAACAAAAGTTACCTTTTGCACTTGAAGGGTTAAACGACCGTAACATTTAACTTGATTTTTGCTTAGTTTTTGTTTAGTGTATATAATCGTTTACAATAAACATTTAGATGTTCATCATCATCATCATCATCATCATCATGAAGACATTGCTCACCATGATGATGAACATCTTCATTAAGTTATGGTGCCTTCATTTTTACTATTACTCGTATTTTAATTGTTGCCTTCTTTTTGAGTGTTTTCTTTTGTTACTTTTTAAAAAATTGTTATTCATAATTTTGTGTTTGCCACTTAATTGTATAAGAGTTTGACCCCCAACAATTCATTTTCATATTCACGATACCAGACCACACACTTACGTGTATATAATGTTGCATGTTTGTTGTTTTACATTACATAATGAGTTCAACCATATCACAAAACTTTAAATTAAAAAAGACTTTAATCTAAATTTGTTGGTTGTTAACCTTTAGAATATTGTACTCTCTAAAAGATCATTTAAGCATTCATAATGGGCAAATAATAATAATAAAAAAAAAAAAAAAAAAAAAAAAGTACCAACATCCAACAATGTTAACCGATAAAAATATGAATTCTAAAATGTTTAAAATGATTTTTATATTATTTCTTTCTTCTCTTTTTTTACTCAGAATAAGTAACAACTTCCGTATAATTAATTCATTTCTAAGAAAATAATAAAGTTTTAGGCAACGTTTGCCTAAACAGTACAAAATAAAGGGAAAGAGTTTTTAGTTCATCGCTTGATCAATTTGTGTCTTTTGTGTGCTGTTTTATTCAATGTTACACATAACATAAAAATTCTCGTCTTTTGTGCTACAATGCGCTCTCTAATTCCTCTTTGAACTCGTCTTATGTCAAAGTCTTCCATTTAAATTAGTAATAGTGATACGCTGCTTTTCTATGTAGTTTGGGCTTTTCTTCAAAAGGTGACAAGATCATATACAAGTCAACTCAACTCGAATTAACTATTTAGAATCATTGTTATCATTATTGCAGCTTCCTGGTAAATTAAAAAAAAAAAAAAACGATCAACTACATATACGCGGGGCACAATAAAAGTTTTGCAATGGAAAGTAAATATGGATTGTTTGGATTCAAAAATAGTTTTATGGTTTTTTAAAATATTCTCCATGAAGATCAAGACGCTTTTGCATACGATTAAATCAATTTTCGAAGCATTTTTTCCACTCCGATTGAGGCAACTCCAATAAATATTTTTTGAATGCATCAACTGCTTATTCGGATGTCCAAAAAAAAAAGTTGATCACGTAATTTGTTCTTCACTGTTGGGTACAAAAAGAACTTATTCGCCGGATGACCGATCAATTCAATGTCTTGTGCCTTCAATTACTCGTTTCTTTAAACCGAAGTGTGAGAATTCGCATTATCACCATGAAGAATGATCCAACGTCGACAGTTTGTTTTCCTTATTTCACCACGGTGGTAGTGGCACGGTTGCGATATATCCGGTTATTCCAAAGAAACAGACCACAATTTGCTTCGAAGTTCTTCGTGCTCGAACAACTTTCGTTGGATTGTCATCTTCTTGGAATACCAATACGGTTGATTGCTTTCCAGCTCATACGCATAGATCCATGATTCGTCACCTGTAACAATCTTTTGAAGCACCACGATCGTATTTTTTAAGGATTTCTTAACTTTAATCGACGCGAGACTTTTTTTGAGCGATTACCAAATTATGCGGGATCCAACGAGTGCAAAATTGTATATATTGCAGTGGAATGAATACCCATCTCACGGTATGTCACATGCCATTCTTCTATTATTAGTTTATGCACAGCATCGATGTTTTTGGATGTGACAGATATTTTTTGTCTATTTTCATGAAATTCGTCTTGCATCGTAGAGCGTCCACGATTGAAATCCATAAACCAGCGAAATATGGTTGGTTGTCTTATGTGGTGCTTCATCACCAAAAGCCGAATGAAGTCTTTCCGCACCATCTTGATACTTGTAAACATAAAAAATTATCGCACGAAAATATGCATGATTCCTATTTTCAATTTAAGAAAACATGAACAAATAGCGTCGATATGACAAAACGTTCTAAGTACAAATATGCTAAAAATTGTCAAACATTACGATGGAAATGTTAGATAGTGGAAACTGGCGATCGGGGTTGTCCAATTTTTTTGGTTCCCTGGGTTACATAGGAAGAATCAGCTGTTAGTTGGGCCGCAGATGAAAAATTTTGTTGGTGGAAAAAAAAAAAGAAATGTCGTCACTTTCAGCGTGTCCGGGCCGAAATCAAGACCCACTTGAGTCGCGGGTTGAATAACCCTGATATAGATATTTATCTACCAACTGCCAAAAAATGAAATATCCAATATGAAACTTATATATTTTAAGGAACACTTATTAAAGATCACAGACATGACTTAGGAGAAATGAGCTACCAGCCCAACTTTAATAATGTTATAAGGTCAGTTCCTCCAACTGGACGTATAGGAAAATAAATAGGTATAATTAGATTAAGTTTTTATAACTTATTGTTAGTCTCTAAGGAAAATGAATAGAAGAATCAGTAAATAAAGAAAAAAAAAAAAAAAAAAAAAATATTTACGAAATTGATCTGCCGCGACTTTTCTGAATTATTTTGAGATAGAATGTTAAAGAACATTGTTCTCATAGCAATCGCTCTAAGCTCCCATCCTTCTAATTCAATATTAAAAAGAACTTATTATATGACTATTTCACTTGACAAATTCACAATTGAGATATTGTAGGATCTTGTTTTTTTTACCAAGAACTCTTCTTCTTCTTACAATTTTCTAGAATCACCAATCTTTGGCCTTGTTTGGGTTGCAAATCTTTAAAAATTGCTAAAATTTTAGTTTCATGTCAAGACAAAATACAATTTTGTTAAGTTTAGTAGTGAATTATAATAATTATTATAGACTTGTTTGCCTTGTTCGTTTTTAGAAGATGTTGTCAGCAATAAAAACCAAACAATTATTTGTAAAATTGTTGAAGTTTATCATACAAGTTATAGCCACCTATAAAACTAAGTACTTTTGCAATCATTAAATTATCTTATATATCTTTTATTTTGCACAGTTTATATTACTAAATATAAAGCAGAATTAAAGACATGACTTTGTATAGGCTGGCAACATTTTTATTGGTCATTCCTAAGCTAATATGAATATGAAAAAATCGTAGTCTTTGTCTCTCTGTTTGTGCGCGCATATCTTAAAAGTCACTCATTGGATTCAAAATCTAATTACTGAAAGAAGAGATGCTTTATTATGAGCCAAATATAGCGTTTATTTCATCGAAATCGGTTAACTGAATCGGTTGAAATTCGTGGATTTTGTATATAGTGCTTTAAACTTAGAGACACATTATAAAATTAGTCAAGTCATCTTTGTCAAAAATTTCATTTTAATTGTTAGTTTTTGGAATCAATAATTCTTTGAGCGTAGATATAAATATTAAATCAATTATGTTGCACTAGACATGAGAGTTGTCCAGTCTATATTCGTATGTTTAAAAGACTTTAAGCAGTCTGAGCCACAGCAACTCGAGGGGACACAACTAGTATACTATTATAGTATGTATATACTATTATTTAAAGAATATTATTAGGTATAAAATATTTGGTGAAGCTGATTGATCTTGCTTTCTCCTCTATGAAATTTGTTTCTTTGTGTTTTTAAGCTAAGATAGACACTTGTTAAATTGAGATTGAATATGAACATGAAAGAGTTTAAGAAAGTAAGCTGCTACTCTTCTTTTGAGAGTTTCATTGAAATTTAAATTTTACTATATATTTATTAAGAAACTTTTGAGTTCATGGTTTGGTCTCCTTCTATCAGCATTTGAGATGAAACAATATTCCTCCGCAATCTTCTAAGATGTCAAGCAGGCTTTCGATAGGGTCTGGATCGATAGATTACTTTACAAAATCAAAGCGCTTCTGCCTGGCAACCAGTATTTACTCAACCGTAGCATACTGAAAAAACGATTCCTTCTCTGTGGCAATCAGAGAAAGGAGATCCACCTCCAGACACATGGGGTTGGGTGTTCCGCAAGGCCAGTCCTATACATACTTTATACTTCAGACATGTCATTAATTATTGATAACCAAGCAGTCATTGCTATATATGACGAAAATACTGTCATATTCTACAATTCCGGGTCACGTAATAAAGCGGCGGAAAAAATAAATCATTATTTAATTAGATTTAGATTTCATTCCACAGATGGAGCAAATCCGATATCTTATACTAATTCTGGACAAACGCCTCACATGATGGGCTCACACTAAGTTGGTTGCTGGTCGCGTATATTAAAAGATTAAGAATGTGAACTGGCTCCTCCACCCTTCCAATAATCTTTCGTTATCAAACAAAAGACTAATTTATCTTCATGGAGCACTGCAGCTCCTATAGCATTACAAAACTTCAGGCGTCCAAGAACAAGACACTCCGTAGATTCACGGAAATACCACACTGCACAGAGAGGTTAAGATTCTAACTGTTATGGAGGTGATCAATAAATACAGCAGTCGATATCATTCAAAGCTTTTGAACCATCCTAGCCCGCAATCATCCACCCTCACTCACTCTCGCTCTATATTAGGCGAAGATTAAAAAGGCTTCACCCGTACGATCTCCCCAAAAGGATTATAGACTTCTGTTTTTATTTTTTCTCCTCACTATTCATTGAATCATTAAAAATGTGATTAAAGTTATTAATAAAAATAAATAAATTGAAAAAAAATATAATTTTTCGCAAATTTCTTGAAAAATTAAATGATGTTCAATCCAATTTTATTCTCGTAAAAATTAATTGATTTGCATAATAAGCAATAATAATATAAAATTTTCTCGATTGTTTACAAATCTTAATAGTCAGGAAATAGTCATTTATAAGTAGTAAGTTTATACATTGAAGTAAAATGTTCGATAGTGCGGTAGCTGTCTAATTTCCGTTATACAACAATACAATTCAATAAATATAGATGACATTTTAGATTTGAGTGCAAATGTTTAAGATCTGTGGCAATAATAAATAGAGTAAATGGCTTTGATAATGAAGCATGACGATGAGATGACAATGATGATGATGAATGCGAGTGATGACAAGTAAAGTTGCCACGGATTACGTAGGGTAATGTGCATCGAACTATATCTTTGGGTCAATATTGTATTATATTGTACTATGTAAGTATTTTACTAGACAAGCGACTGAGCCATGAAGTTAACAAATGAATGAATTATCGAACGTTTGATTTAAAGATGTCATGCGGTAAATTATGAAGAGATCCAAAACAACATTGTCCACGCCTACACAATGCAAAATGAGTATGTGGAAAACTTGATATATAAAGTAAAATTGAAAATGCCATAAGAAATTAGTGCATTTTCAACGGTCGATCGGACTAAACAATCATCAGCGGTCATCGGTAGATGATTTTCGATGCGAATTTATTACGATAAATAGACATATAGATAGATAGATAGATAGAGGACAGACATTAAAAATAAAATGCGCCATACTCTAATATTGACGGTGCCTTTTGTGTTCCTGTTGCACATTCAATTGATACACAGTGCTCCGCCATACAATGTACGGCGGATTCAGCTTAATCCGGAATATATGCGGGCCATTACGGCATATCGTCGTTTAGAGCAACGTTTGCCACGTGAAGAATTGCGTGCCTTGACAACAATCGGTATTTTGAACGGTGCTCGTCAGGCAGAAGAACAAATGGAAACGCATTTGATCAATGTAATCAAAGATTTATTACAGAATACAAATATAGAGGATGCAACGCAGGTAATGCCAAAGATCGACGAGATTGAAAAACAATTAGCTCGTGATGAGCGCGCTTTGCAAATACTCACAAGTGCCATGGATCTGGCGACAAGTGTGAAGGATGAACGATCCTTTAAGCAAGAGATGCGTGAAGCAATGCAGCAAGTGGCCAAGAGAGAACAAAAGAGTGATACTTTAAAGGATCAAGAAGTTAAAGGTGATTCCACAGAAGAGCTGGGGCCACGAATTGCTGCTCTCCGGCAACATATAACAAAACAATTTGCTGCTATGAAGAGCCTTGTTGATGAGAAAATCACTCATACTCTGGATCATTTGATCGAAGGAGCGGATCAGGATGCTTTATTAAAAAAAGCAAGTGATAAAGTTCTTCGTAAACGAAATGTGAACATCGATCGAATTGATCGTGATCCAAATGATGTGAATCAAAGTGATATAAATGAAGAACCGCCGGAGGTACGAGTAATTAAATCAATCTTGTCTGAGGTTAGTTAAAATAATTATCCCCTACATGGAATTCTTAATATCATAAACAATTCTAGGCTGACTTCCGTCACAATCTACTAGATGTACAGCAAGTGCAACAGAATAAGCAGGAACAACAACACCAAGAAAAGCAGATGGAAAAACTTGTTGATGTTAAGCAACAACAATTGAAGCGCCAACATAAACGTCAAGAAAATAAACGGCAAGATAATAATAATAATAATAAGCATAAAGGCAATAAACGTCAAGAAAATCAAAAGCAAAAGCAAAAGGAAACGGAGAAACAGAATGGAAAAGATCAAAAAAAGGAAAAAAAGAAAACAGGACAGCGCAAAGACAAACCTAAACAAGAGAAACAGAAACAAAAACAAGATAAGGAACAAACTAACGATCAAAATAAAGAACAACACAAGGAAAAACGTCAACATCTATTGGTTCCCATACCAGTTAATGTGGATGAGAATTTCGATGATAATTTTTCATTGGAATTTGATGTGCGTATAATTTCAATTCATTTATTATAGTTTTTCAAAACAAAAATTGGTTTCTTGGTGGCAGATGACTAACTTATTCATGTATATAGGCACTAATCCTTTTGTAGTAGCATGAAAGAAAAGTTTTTGTTTTCTTTAATAATGCATTTCTGCGTATAGATAAAGAATATTACAGCAGAACCTCAGCCTGATGATGAAGTAGCTGTACTTGCTATTGAAGAAGACAATGATGATGAGGATGATGCAGTAGCTGTGCTTGCTATTAAAGATGATAATGATGATGATGATGAAGATGATGCAGTAGCGGTACTTCCAATTGATGAGGATAACGATGATGAGCCACGCATAGGCGATGATGAAGCTTCACCAGAACTGGAGATAGGAGGTGGTGGAGGACTTGCTGGAGGTGGCCTCGTCGGTATTATTACAAGTTTAAGTGGCGTGAGTAAGATCTATATATTTTGTAAAATGATTTAAGTTCTACTATAAGAAATTACAATCAATTTATTATAGGGAGAAGGTGGCTCAGATGTAGGAGCTCTTATTGGTGCTCTAACGGGAGTCGTTTCAACATTGTTTGGTGTAAGTTCATATCTACCATATACATATGTATGTATATATACAGACAAAAAGTTTATATACTTGAGTTTTGCAGCCTGGTGGTCTGGACATTGAGTCTCTTATTAGTACCGGAACTTCGCTGATATCGGGTCTCCTTGCGGGCAATAAGAATTTTGGTACCGTTTTAGGTCAATATGTGGGCACTGCATTTGATGGCCTTTCTGGCGGTGGTGGCGCTATCAATAATGGTCAATTCATTGGAAACTTCTTGGGCACCGTTGTGGCTTCATTGAGCGCTGTATTTATGGATACTTTTTTTAAAATTTTTTTTCTATTAGAAATTCTTGTTACTATTTTTTGTTATTTACTAACAATTTAGTGTGTCTAACGTTAGATGGTGGTGAATGAGATTTCGTTATTTTCAGTCAAAAATCTAAAATAATTGTTAATCATCATATTTTTTAATGCTTTACAGGACCCTGAAGATGAGGCTGGTCCACAACCTTTACTATTTGCTCAAACATTACTGGGAACATTTTTAGAAGCCAAAAATCGCAAATCTTCTGAAGAAGTCTCAGAAGAGCGTAAAGGCAGCTCTGCATTGCCCAAGAAGAAAAAGGAGATACCTTCTGGTGCTGGTTCCGATTCGGGTAGTTTCGTTAAACAAATTGTTGCACATATTGTTAGCAATCTGGTTAGTGTAGTGCTCAATGCTTCACTGGGTGCTTCAGGTGGAGCATCACATGCATCTGCATCACTTTTCGCTGGCAGTAGTTCAGCAAGTCATCAAAAGTCAAGTGGTCATCATGGCAGGTCGTGGACGTAAAATCCAAAATCCATAATTATTATGATTTTTTTTTTTCGTAGTAAAATATATAATTTTTTTTTTCTGTGGCTTAGATTTAAGTTGTGACGTTTTGTACATTTTTTATATACATTATATAGATATTAAAATTTAAAAATATAATAATTTTATTGAATCATTTGATGTCTTCTTTTGCTTCCACAACTTATGTAAGTTTTGCTTTATAAGTAATTCACAAAAAATAAAAAAGAAAAATAATTAAAAAAATAAAATAAAACAAAAGACTTAAGACACAAACTTGACGATAGTTGGCGCTGTCTCTAAGATCTTCAAAAACTGACCGCATACTTAGTTCGTTAAGAAAGCGTTAAATTTTAGACCCCATAAAGTTTACATAATATCCAAGTATCAACGCGTTTGCATCATTTTAAGCAATGTACTACGTTATGTGGCAGCATTATACCCACTACAACAACATATTGTATGTATTATAGTAGTAATTACATATGTAAAGATAATGAAATCATTTGCAAAATAAACCAAATATAAAAAAAATATATAAAAACATACTATAAAATCTTATAACCAATAATAACATAAGTACACAAAAGGAACTCAAATTGTGCTTAATTCACTTACTTACTTACTTACTTTGGTGAAATGAGTGAAATTTTTTTTGTTTTTTTACTCAAATATTATAAAAAATTCAAATAAAAATAATCTAAATAAACAAGTGAACCGAACTGAACTGAACTGAACTGAAGTCAAGTAAACTGAAATGAACTAAAATAATGAAAGCGAAAGCCAAAATTACGCTCAAATTGTGCAAATGAATAAAATAAAATAGAAAAATAAATAGATTTGAAAGATAAATAGATACTCAAGAAATAAAGAAAGAAAGAAAGAAAGAAAGAATGAAAGAAAGAAAAAAAGATTTAAAGAAAATGAATGAAAAAATAAATAAATAAAGAAAGAAAGCATAAAAACAAATTTGAAAATACTTGTACCATAGATAAAGGTAAGCAAGTACATTGTATAAACGCACGAGTTGGCTTATGAGCAAAGAGTCTCTTGAAACTAAAATGAGTAAAAATGTTCAGAAAATACGGAAATAAAATTTTTTGCAAATTGTAATTGTTACTATGTAGCTGTGTAGTTGTGTATCTATATATTGAATTGTATATGTTTGCGTAAGTACTTTAGGGTGTTGCGGAAAGTAACATTAAAAGTTAAAGCTTTGTTACTTTAGGTTACAATAAGCATACAAGTTAATCAGTTAAAAATAAACAAAAAATTTAAAAACAAAAATAATTGAAAACAATTTTTGATTAAAATTTTTATTCAAAATTTTTTAATCTAACACATTTTAAAGTTTTTTTTTTTGTTTTTCATTATATTAAATGTATACTTACAACAAAGCATTGTTAATATGTACTTATATTCCTGAAAGATTTAAAAAAATTACTAACCTTAGGTTAGTTTAAACTGGTTGATTGTACCTCACTTTGTATTATATCTGTGTCAACAAGTCAGAGTAGCTTATGTCAAAAATTGAGTGAATTGAGTTTGAACGCATGGTATAGAATCATAGTTATATATCGTTTATCCTGACCACTAGAAATTACGATTTTTACACAAATCCAATTTTCAAACTCTTTTAAATAATTATGGAATAAATAAACTAAATAAAGTTTATGCTTGTTAGAAAGGTTGTAAAATCTACTTTTATAAAAATATTTTACAATATTTATTTAGCATGTATTTTATTTTTTATAATTTTTATTGTGTAGCAACTTATAAATATGAAATGAAACCAAAAAGAAATTACTTTACACAAAATGGGCAATATCTCAAAACAATGATTTTCGACATAAGCTTCTATGACTTATTGACACAGATATAAAAGTATCATATTTTTTCAAAATATATAAAATTAAAAAAGTACAAAAAAAAAGATATCAAAATTTTGGGTATTGATTTTTTTTTGTAGTGCAATGTTACAAAATAAAATCAAAAGATGAAATGTAAAAAGGAACTTAAATTAAAAATTGTCATTATAGTAAATCATTATCGTATGTGTGTACAGATGGCTTGGAAATGATCGAAGGAGTTGGGAGCTGGTGTATACCGCGCGGATCTGAATATTGAAAAATCATTTAAGCTTCCAGATTACTGCAGCATACTTCAGGCGGAAATATTCGCTGCAAGAATGGCTGCGGAACTTGCATGTATAGATACCACTATCAACTCTCACATAAATATCTTCATAGATTGCCAAGCTGCTATAAAAGCGATAACGTCATATTGGTCATCATCCAAAAATTTTCTACAGTGCAAGGTAGTAATTAGAAGACTAGCTGCGCAATGCAAGCTGTGTATCTATTGTGTACCGAGCCACAAGGGCATAGAGAGAAATGAGACTGTTGACGAAATTGCGAAAAACAAAAGCAGGTTACCAAGCTATGAAATAAGCGATTTACTGATGACAATTAATAATATGTACAACAATCTGGCAATGCGCTTACAGAAAAAAGCGAAGGATGGATGGTGAAGTCTTAGCAACTGCAGAACAGCTAAAGCCATCTGTAATGGCTATAGTGGAAAATTGTGATTCGCTGAATCTGTTATAGAGCTGAGTCGTACGAGGTGCAGAACATGGCATCATAATTGGTCAATGCATAATAGCGGTGCACGCATTCAAATTAAACCTAACTGACAGTGAAAGGTGCAGGAAGTGTATGGAAGATAGGGAAACCTTGGAACATCTCTTATGTTTCTGCCCGGCACTTATGAGAACTCGACAAAAGAACCAAGGAGCTTAATGGTTTAGTGATGTTATGCTTTTTTCATTTAAAACGTAGCAACTTCAAATGAAATGTGAATATTAGTAATTAATATGATGTTCTTTTTGAATTTTAACCTGATTAGGGTGAAACGGGATGCAGTCTACCAATGATTTCATCGTGCTTAGACTGATTTTAGACCATTTCTCTTCTATTGAAGTTTTTAGCTCCTTTGGTGTAGGCAATTGAGCCTTCCATTCCTATATACTTTGACGAAA
Source organism: Amiota mariae (assembly GCA_035041805.1). Lineage (NCBI taxonomy): Eukaryota > Metazoa > Arthropoda > Insecta > Diptera > Drosophilidae > Amiota > Amiota mariae. Next base: position 120,113 of record JAWNKV010000456.1, on the reverse strand, counting down.
ATAATTTCCCAGATATTCTCAATGGTTTAAGGTTCGGACTTATAGGTGGCCAGTCCAGTATTGGAATATTTCTGGATTCAATTTCAATTTAAATTTTATATATAAGGGAAATTAATATTAAATAAATAAATAATCAAAATAAATCAAATGAAATGTGGAATTGTTGTGTTGTGCAATTTATGTGATATTGTTCTTTTTTTTTTTGCATTTCTTGTTACAAACTTATTTATAATAGTTTACATTTAATACTTAATAAACTAGTCTATGCTTTATGCAATAAGGATTGTAGTTTTTTTTAATTAAAACATATGAAAACATACATTTGTGATAATTTAAAGCAATTGATTCAAACAATTTCGAAAATAAAACAATAATTTTTATATATTTTTTGAATATATTTTTTGATTGGAAATATTTATTCCATCATAATGATGTAGTTAAAATTTAAAACTTAACACAAATTAAAATAAATTATTGCTTTTTAAAATATTGTAGATTGAAATTAAAATTATATAAATAGTACTTGAGGCAATTGTAATTGAATACTTTAAATTTACCTTAATAAATTATGAATTTTTAATGAAATTTTTATAATATTTATACCATTTATTTTTATTATACATATCGTTATGGTAGTTTAAGTTTAATGATTAAAATTGACAAAATCTGTTATTATTTTAATATATGATTAATTTGCATAAAATCCTACGAAACAAACAATCCACCGAGATTTGCAGATATCAAGGATAAAAGAAAAAATTATGAAGCAATATTCACTTCATAAGGTTGGAGACCAATCACCAATCACCTGGCAATGAACTTGTTGGACAACAGCAGCCAAACGCGACGCCTGAAAAGTCAACACCCAGTATAACTCCTATTCAGCATTCTGGAAGGGTGATGAAGTTATCCAAACCTGCTTAAAGTGACTAACATCTAACGATAAAATTGTCTGGTTGTCTGAAGACACTTGCATATAAAAAAAAAAAAAAAAAAAAAATTAATATATTATAAAAAAATTAATATATAAGCAAAGATGATACTATTAGCCCAGTTAATGCCATGCCAAAATGTTTTGCAGGAGTGCTTAAACATAAGGAATGTTCTACAAGCTACTGAAGCCAACATCTTTGTGGGGAAGTAATAACATTCTTAGCAACAGTAAATATTTTTTTCGTTGCGGTTCGCTGTTATTTTGTTATTCATTTGTTCATAAAAAGCTGTGGACACCTAATATCTACATAAAACTCAGTTTTTTTTATATCAATTCCATGACATATAATACTTTTTTTTGAGAATTGTAAGTATAATCAACTGATTTTAAAAATCTTTAATGCCATTTAACATGACACTGGCGTGGGACTTTTCATGTCTGGGAAAAACCCTATGACATGCATATTCAGTAGCATGGACCAAGAGAACTTAGTTTTCCAGGCTGAAGAACATGCAATAGAACTCCAAGATATACTTGAAGAGAATTAGAATGTGCTACTGCTAATAAGCACATTCTCATTCATTCATATAGCAAGGCTGCACTTCAGGCTCTCAACGTCCCTTTGAGTTCAAATTGAATATTGTTTAGGAAATGACTACTATTTCTTAAGAGATTAGCTGCAAATAACTATATCAATCTTATTTGGATACCTGGACATAGTGGATATCCTTGGAACGAAGAGGCAGATTAACTCTCCAGAAAAGGAGTTGAAAATGTCCTCATAGGTCCAAAACCATTATGCATGCTGACATGGAATTCTACAAGAGCTAAACTTGAAAAATGGCTTCTTGATAAATCGTATCAATACTGAGTCTATACAGAAAATATTACAGTAGCAGAAACCTTTATGCCAATCAGATCTTGTAAAAGAACAATAGAATTACTGGGACTCAGGCTACTTAACTGGTCATTACAAAATGTTAAAATATCTACGCAATATGTGAAACAGTCAAAATGATCAATGTAGACTTTGTAATGAAGAGGAGGAAACAGATTACGTGCTATGCCACTGTAAGGGACCAGACTCCGTTATCTGAGTTTCCAGTACTAGGAATGAAATGAATATGCAAGTAATTACGAGGGTTGTCACAATAGGTCCACTGGTGACCACAGTGACAAGGTGTATTTATGGTAGTTCCTGCATTGACTTTAATCTAATCTAAATACCATTTATAATACACAATATTCCTGGTTCATGCTTACAGAATAAAATACATAGTTCAAATTGTGAAAAAATTGATTTTGATTGATTCCATAAATTCAACAATCATCTTCTGATCAGTTTTAAAATTTTTATTTTGGATTTATTTACAATAAAATTTTGTGTTATATAATTTTGTGATTTTCCACTACTACTTTAGTTATGACCATGTGAATTGAGACCTTAATTCAATTAATATATTTTTGTGTTAAATGTTAATTTGTAAACTAAAAAAAAAAAAAAATTTATAACAAATAGTTAATTCATTAAAGCAGACTTAATTTTTTTTTTTGATTTATCAATTTTATATGCAGATATTTTATATTTTTTTGTTTTATGGCTTTTTTTGAAATTTAATTTTGGCAAAAAAAAAAAAAAAAAAATCAGTACAATGAACAAGTTATAAATGCAAAGAAAAGAAATAAAAAGAAGATTCAAAATGCAGTTGCATAAACCAAGTTTTTTTTTATGAATATTTGTTACTTTTTTATAGCACAATCTAATATATACATACGTGTATGTTTATGCTCTTAACATTTTTCTATAGAAGTTAAGATGTTATGTATTTAGTATTTTTTATTATTTGGTTAAGAAACACAATATATTGTATGTTTATAAAGCGTCATGTACAAATGCAAGCTTACATGCCTTTCATCCCCAACTTTTGCATTGTATAATATACTTTTTGTCTTTTTAAATTATGTACTTTGTTTAATTTTGTTTTGAAAATCTTAAAAAATACAAACTAATTCAAAAAATCATAAAGACTCAACGATTTATATGGCAGTTGTTTCTATATGAAAAAAGTGAAAAACTATAATGAAATCAAAGTGCATGTAGGCAGTTCAAAGACCAAGACTGTTTTGGTTAATTTTTTGTTTTAAGAGAACTATAACTTCCTGTAATCGTGTTTGTAGTAAATTTAAGCTTGGTAGATCTAACGTAACTTTGGATAAAAATGGATTGACGGATGATTTTACTACTAATGCTGATCAGATCTCTAACACATGATTTTTAAGTTGTAAACATCAAGACAAATCGATATTAGCTACATACATATTTACAATACTGTAAAACATAAAAGGAATCCACTAGAATTCAATACAAATGTACAAAATGTATGATGTAATATATCGAATTGCTGTTGAAAACATTAGTTTAAAAGAAAACTACAAATAAAAAGTGAAAAAAAAAAATAAAAAAATAAAAAAATTAAGTAACAAGTAACATGTAAGTATATATATATATTTTTTTTCAATCGGAAGAAAATCATCGAAAGCCTGATCAGTCTACGACCGAAGTGCAGGACTGCCACGCTAAAAACATTGTCCCCCTGGAACTGTCATTAGATATTTTGTTGGGGGGAAAGAATGAGCATAATTGCTCAAAAGTCAATCAGCTCCAAGTAAATGGGTCTCATAATGAAAAAAAAAAAAAAAAACAATGCCCGCTAAGCATCTGCGTCATATGGAAATCCACTTCACGATATTTTCATGTTATCCATATATCCATGCTTGGAATTAAGGAAAACGTCCAACGCCCTTTGTTTGACGTTTCCCATCTTCTTTGTCATTCTCGGATGCCGCATCTTCATTCTCCTTCTTTGAATGCTCCAGCACCAATATCGTAAATCCGCTTGAGTGCCATTATTCTATCACCTTGATTGCGACATCAGATACTGTTCGGAAACCGTTTGCAACACGCAAAGCACTTAGTCGGTGGATCGACCGAATAAGCGTCATTTATGTGCCCATACTGACGCCGCATAAATAAAGATGGAGGCTTGCAGCTTCCATTTACTGGCTCGTGGTCCACCTATATTTGTCATTATGCGTGATAAGGCTCCGTTCACCTTAGCAGCTTTGTCGTATACACTGGCAAGGTGCTCCTTGAAGTTAAGTCTTGCGTCAATTTCTACCCCCCGGTATTTGATGGCTGGTTGAGAAGTTATGTAGCAGTTATGCATCGTTATCTTTGAAAGTTCCTAATTTTGAATTAGAAATTGAAAAAAATTCATTACGTATAGATTTCGAGTTACATTAAAACAAGTTTACATTAAACAAATCAATTTTTTGGTAGTTCAGCAAATGTTTTATATGCGATTTTTAACCGATTCTGTAAGTCAATTTTAATGAAATAAACGTTATATGTTACTTACAGTGAAGCTTCTTATTTTCCAGTTATTCGATTTTGAATGAAATGAGTGGCTTTTACGTGATGCGCGCACAAAGTTTTTCTCAAAAACAATTTGTAATTTTGAATTGATATTTACTACATATTATTTAATATGAAAACAAATATATTGGCTGTAGACTAGTATAATTATAATGAGAACTTGAACATGTCTTTGTTATGATATAACAGATAGTCAAATAAAATAGTTTATTATGTCATTATTTTAATATTTTAGTATTTTAATGACTTCCTCAAACACCTTTGGGAGCAACTAACTATCATATTTATAGAACTTAAATCTTTAGAAGATAAAGAAGCTTAGAAGCTACTTAAAAAAAAAAAAAGTAATAATTTCAACGTGTCTAAAGAATTTGCGCAACTGCGACTATAAATGAATCACATATTTAGGTTCTTCATAAAAATATTATAATATAAAATCGACCAAATGCACTAACTACAATCAATGTAAAGTATATTCAATACCCAATTCACTTCACAATGAACTGCAACTATTTAGTTCTTAAGCTACTTTCTTAACTTTTTTAACTCAAAAATTTAATTTGGCATTTAATCAATTAATTTCATTATATTCTGGAGGCTGAAGGAGTTCAGCCTTCAAGAATGACATCTTTCAGTGCATCTTTAGTAGAAGATTGCTTGTTTCCTCCATAAACCATGTGAAGCAATGCTCTCCATACGTTCTCGATTACATTCACCTCTGGCGAAATAGAAGGCCATTCAAGGAGTGGATAATTGTGGTTATGAAACCAAGTTAAAGTCCGACGAGCTGGAAATCAGCATTTCCATTTGGGCGCTGCTCTAAAAAGGGTAACAACTTCTTCAAAAGTACATCAATGTATTCTTCTAAACTCATTCGCGTAGAAGGAAAGTGCATATCCAGCTTGCCAAGAGCGCTAACAGCTCCCCCAAACCATTAGAAATTTCTCTTTGAGAAATATCGTGGTTCCAGTCACAAATCTCGCCAATATCCATTGAAACCATCGGGTCCATTAAGGCTCCACTCCTTTTTATCAGAAAATATGACCTTGCAATAACAGATGCTAAATGTAACAAAATTGCAAAGGTGAAATTTTTAAACTAGAAAATATCTGATTCCACTTAGTTGCCATGTTATTGCGGGAAAACTTTTTCCTGTTTTTCTTATGAACACTGGTGAGTCGGGGTGCTACCTTCATCTTTGAGTACTTAATGTTGCCTGAGGACTTTATTATCCGAAGAATTGTTGACTGAGATGCATCCAAGTTACATTCAAATTTTATTTCCTTCAAGATTTTTGTATTATGTGAGGCTACTTTTTTGATTTCTTTTCTTTTTTTTAAATAACACGAGCACTTCTACCCATCAACCAACCAATCTCCCGGTATGAAATTTTTTGGGTGAAAAATTCTATAATTTTGCCTTTTTCTATCTCGCTTAGTTGTGTACCACGTGGCATTATGTAATCGATTTAAAAAAAAGAAAAAATCATGGATCTCTTCCTTTCACTCAAGGACCAAGTTTTTTTTTAATATGTGGTTATAATTTTGCAAATACTTCAGAGGTTCAAATCCAAGCGTCTATTTCAAAAAGACTTCCACTGATGTCTAATGAATCAGTAAAAAACATTTAGAACGAATGGAGGGAGATTCATTCTATTGATTTTGCTATATGACTACTGGACTCTAATGGGAATAACCGCCTACGCAAAAGAAGTGATCCGTTATGTAGCCCATACATTATGCGACCGAGTTGTCCAACTTCAATGGAATGGAACACTGCTTGTTGGTAGGGACAACGAGTGCGGGTAATTCTAACATGCCAGTTGTTGTTGTGATTGTATTTAAAATCAAAAACTTTTGATTTTTGGTTGTACGAGCGATCGCATAATGTGTGGGAACCTTTATATATTTTTATGTCAAGTTCTCCAAAATTATTGTAAATTTTTTAGAAATTATTATTGTATTTGTCATTTCACTACACCCAAAAATGTATAAGTAGTGCACACTGCCAGTATAGACTATCATTCATCGCTCTCAGTTATCTTGTCAGTACTTTAATGTTTTGTTTCATTTTCTTGATTCGATTTCATTTCATTTCATCGAATTTCTTTTCATTTCTTTTCATTGCTTTACATTGTAGGTATTGCCTTCGTTTTCAATAGATTTTTGGTTTCTTATTTTGTTTTATTATTTCCATTTTCATTATTTTTTTGACTCTTACTTACGTACATACATAGATAAGCACATAAGTGTGTATTTGTGTATCTGTGTTGCGTTTTTTGGTTTAACAAACAAATACTTAATGTTACAATACATTCCAACCATATTAGGCAGTGAGGCATGCGCCACAAATACTCAAACTATATAGTATCTAAATGTATGACACTTTCTCATTGCATGCATGTGTTTGCTATTGCTGTTGTTGTTGTTATTTTCTTTCAATTCATTGCGACTCAATTTAACTCAAGTCGAGTGTTTTGTATGAGTTGCTTGTACTATATACACTTATTTTTATCATTTTTTTTTTTTTTTGTTTTCATATTTTTGATTTTATGTTTATTTGTGTCGACTTTCGTTGGCTTCAGTTACGCGTGAATCTTTCACAAGACATCAAGCGGCTTTTTAAATGACTTCGCCGGTAAAGTGTTGCCATTTTTATTTTCATTTTAATTGAATTAAATTTATAAATTAATTTCTTAATTTTTCGTATATTTTTTTTTTTTTTTTTTGTGGTTGAGTGTTTTTAAATTTTTTAATTAAAAACAAAAAAAAAAAAAAACAAAAAAAAAGAGAAAAAACTCATGCATTTGAGTTTAGTTTATTAGTTGCAAGTAACTTCAAACAACAAGTTTCATTGTGTGAATTATTTTTAAATTATTTTTGTGTTGTTTTTTTTATTTTTTTTAATTTTCATTTATTTTTCTCTCGATTATTCACCGTTGTTTATTTTAATTATTTCTCGCCTCTTTCGTGTGTGTATTTGTGTGCGTGCGGTTCGATATACTGTGTTTGTGTGTGTGCGTATGTGTTTACACATTTGTTAATACTGCAATTAACAAAATTTTGCAATCACGCACGCGTGTATAGTATTTGTGTGGCCATTATGCATGTCGACGACGCCACTAAACAGCAAATTTTGGTAAGTTAAAAAAACTACTGAAAATATTTTCATTGAAAAAAGAAAACTGAAAAAACAAATTATTTATGTTTGCAATTTTTTTATTTTAAATATTGAAAATCAACACATTTGAATATACGTATGTATTTAGGCTTATGTTTATACTTAAGTATATATTTATGTGTGTATAGTTATAGTGTGAGTGAATAATCAAAAAAAAAATTGCGCTTCATTTGCTTCGAATGCATGAAAGCAAAGAGAAGGCAAAACAGAAGACTTAAGCAACGAACTTGGTGCAATATGTAAGACATTGCTGACTCGACTCTGTTAGAGCTAAAAATAAAGTACTGCGTATGCATTTAGTTCAAATTGCATATCTTGTCTGGTCTTGTCTTAAGCGTGAATCTAGAAGTACATACGTACATATATTGTTATATAATAATATGTTAAAAAATAAAAATTAATTAACACATATCATCATTATCCAGTCAACTGAGTCCACTGTTGAACTTAGGATTCTTCTAAAGTTGTCAAATTTCCTTTCCTCTTATTTCCTCTTCTTAACTATTTTAACTCAACTGCTCCATTATTCTTTTGATGTCATTACTCTGGTTTATTGGTGATCTAAGACAAGATCAATACTTTGATATTCGATCACTCCTGGTGAATTTCAACATTGACCTGACCCTTGCTCTTCGAGCAACTTGCAACCTATGAATTTTTAGCTTGTTTGCGTGATTACAAGCATAACACATTGATTATATGAGCGCCGATTAATTCGATTTGACGAGCTGTAATTCTGCGAACTGTGATTTCTGTGCCTATTTCGTTTGCGAAGGCTTCAGTTTTAGCGAAAAGTGTTTTAAATCCATCCGAACTACTTTCACGTTTCACTCGATGCATTTATATACATATGCATGTATGTAGAATAGTTTGTTTATTTCTTTAAGTAAATAAATATTGGATATACAAATAATCATCAAAAAAAGAAAAAAAAAACAAAAATAAAAAAAGACAAACTTTTGCTATGCCGATAATACTTTTCACACCGCTGCTAGTGGTCTGAGGGTCATGAAATTTATAAGATTGGTGGATATAAGTCAGATACTTATAGTGTCAAGTCGATAGTACAAAAAACAAAAAAGTTTTTTGTAATAAGAACTTTAATTTGGATTCTGGTTTGTAAGGGGCGTATCCACTAATGATCCGATTCGGTTGATTCCGACAAATATACTGCGTATGGTAAAAAGAAATTTCAGCTCTCTAGCTCAAAAACTGAGGGAGTAGTTAGCATACATTTAGGCAGACAGGCGAACAGATAGACAGACGGATAGACGGACATGGCTAGATCAACTCGTCTCGTCGCGCTGATGAAGAATATATATATTTTATGGGTGTCTCCTTCTGTGTTTCACAAACTTCATGACAAACTTATAATATTATTAACTACGTGAAGAGTTTAAAGATTCATTTGTTCTTTCAAAAAAATTATTAAAATCGGTTCAATACATTTTGCGCCACATGAAAACATGTTTTGGATTTCCTAAGTACTATTCCTCTATTTTGACAGCGCACGATAATTTGATTTGCCCTCAGTAATTATGAAAAAATATTTCAATGTACTGAAAATGAAATGATGAAAGAAGTGCTCGTAAATGACAAATTGTTCGAAACTAATATGCTGCGTCCTACTCTTCTACACTAAGTTAGATACACAACTGTCTCTTTCACATATTTTCAATTAGTTCGATTTTAAAACTTTAAAGCCTGGCAATGTTATGAACGATTTAATCCTGACAATGCTATACCATTCAATTTGTTATTAATTTATCTTTAGTTTGATATATATATTTCGTTTGGATAAAAAGTTCGGTGCATTCACCTCTTTAAGTTAACTCTTTACACCCACTTACCAGGTACTAATGAACAGAAAAAGCAGGCAATACCACATTTCCATATTGTTCCATAATGTTTCAAACTTGCAAACTGAATAACTTTCATTTGGTAAACAAGTCGATGAAAAATGGCATAAAAATTGGATCAAACCTTCTTAAATTCAGCATAGCCATGAACATATTTTAATAGGCAAGTCATGCGGGATGTATTCGTATATACGTACATATATTTGACTTCATACAAAACACGTTTTAATTGGTTAACAGATGGGCGAAGGTCAACAATGTATGGCTTATACATTGAAGTTTTAGGCAATTAATTTCGTTTTGATATGTATTAATTGTTCTTCTTGAAACAGACTTTTCCAATGATTGTGTTCAAATAAAGCATTTTTCTTTCATGTTATGTACTACTATGAAGGGTCTTCTGCGGCAGGTGGCTATTACTCTACGAGTATATTAATAATTTTCAGGGTATAAAACATTTTTTGTTCTCAATGCTATTTCTATTACACTGAAGTCACGATCATTGTGTAAGTATGAATGGTTTGACATTAAAAATTTGTTATTAACAATTTCAATAACGTTTTCTGAAGACTAAATAATTTTCATTCAAGTTAATGGCACTTTTATGTTACGATTTTGTCCTGTAAGTGCATCACTATAGACAATAAATAATACATATGCTTTTGAGTAGCGAAATTCTAAAGATGAACCATCTTCCTGATAACCTGGATGCAATTTTTTTGTTCCAAAGATAAATTTCAATATTGTTGTTTTAAAAATTATGGAATCCAAAATTTAACACGTACATATTTCTTTTGTACTATGTTATGAAAGTCGTAAGTTTGATTTTTGAAAACAATTATTTTCTGAGTATAGTGAACTTTTTAAATAAACGGTTCATATAAGTATATGTTTTATATTTTAGGTATATACTCGAAGAACTAATTACGTTGTCTAGTGTTGCCACAAAATAAATGTAATATCTGCATAGTGAAGTTTAAAATTTTTTAGATTACAAACACACAGAAAGTTTTGACATACGAACGCTTTATATTTTGTTTGCAGGTTCTAGAAAAATGTATCTCGTCCGAAAAATGAAATTGAGCCGTGACTATTTTTTACAACTGTGCATGAACAGATATTATACGATCGTCATTTGACTTATTGTGAGAGTGAGGTATCTGTGGGCATTAATTCCACCAGCATACATTCAATATTCCATGTAGATTTGCCTTTCAAAAAGATTTGTCCGCATAATTTGACGATTGCTCAAAAGAAAGTTGGTGCAAAGAAAAATTGAAGAAAATATAGCAAAGATATACAGGTGACGAATGTTAGATCGATGCGTATGAGCCCCAAACTAAACACCAAAAGACTGTATGGGTTTTCAACAAAAGTTGTTCGAGGACGAAGCAATTCGAAGCAGAAGGTCGCCCGTTTCTTTATAAAAACCGGTCATTTTATTGTAATCTTATGATGCACGTCAACGTCGGTCATCAGATCTGAATGGTGTATAAGCATTTGTTTGCCTCCGAAGGCGAATTATTGTTCATCATTACAATGCAAGCTCTCACCAGTCTGGTTTTTAAGAACTCATTAAACAAGTACACAAACAGACGTATCAAAGTCTTCCTTAAGCCGAATGACAACTGAAACTGGAACTGAGTCTTGTAACTAAAAACTTTAAGGACAACATTTTCTACAAATCCATTAATGTTGACAATTGCAAGTTAATTTTGCACATCATTTATTAACAGGGAAGAAACCTGTTTTGATATTATAAAGATGGTGTTTCATTGAAAATTCATTAAATTAATTGATCAATTAATAATAAATAGAATCTTCTTAGACTCTGCTGACGTTGTAGTTTAACAATGACAATTTGTTTATTTACTAGATACAGTGGGGGACATCTGTTGGATTCGTGTAAATAAAAGATCGTAGGTCAAAACTATAAAATGAAGAATTATACATTAGTTGACTTCAATTCAATGTTTTCATAAATAAAGATATAAAAAAATCTTTATTGAATAGAATCTGATAAAAGATTAACAACCGTGAACAAATAAAAATAAATTGAGAATTTCCATATATTTTATGTTGACTTAAAACATGTTTACAATCAATTTCATATAAACATTTAATGTTTATTTGAAGCATAAATACTAAAATCGACGTAAAGATAAATTAAAAAAATAATGTTCAGAACAACAGTCACAGTAAGAACAACAATAAAGAAGTTGGATCGAGATTTATTAATTGGAACAAAAATCAAAAATAAGAAAATAGAATTTAGTGTCAACAAAAATTGTATATCTCACAGAAACATGCAGAATTGAACTGCATTTTAAAATTTTATAATAAAAACTAAATATGAAATGATATTTTATTTAACATAAAATATGAAATTCAGTACTCAGCTGTTCCAAATTAATACTCTCAATATTTTCTAATGGACTATAAGATTATATTAATGATCCATTATTTCTGAATCAATTGATTGCAAAAAAGCCAAGTGAAATGAAATGAGTTTGGGTCACAGATCGATTATTCAATAGTAGTGTTATTATGGGAATTTTTAGAACTTTGATGATACAGAAATTATATTAAAGTGAGGAAGTCCTCCAGCCAAGTAGATTTGCAAGGAGTAACCCTAAGCAAATTCTTTAAGTACTGAAAAAAGTCAATATGGACTGAGGTGATCAAGTAACCAGAGTAGAATCAATGAATAATGGAATCAAGTAAGATAAGAAAAACTGTAAGGGGCGAAATGACTGGTCGTGACATCATATCCGTCCGTGATTTGATAAGCAAGTGAAGTCTGACAAAAAATAAGTTTCCTTCACAAGCAAAGAATCGATCTGAAGTCAATGCTAGTGGTGAAGGCTCACTTTCTATCTTGGACGGCAGCGACTTAGTAATTCGCATCTAAACAATTATTATTGTATGAAAATGACCAGATCAGATGACAAGGAGAATCGATTGAGCTATTGATTTTTTTATTTATTGATTCTGTAATGAATTTGTATTTGCAACTTAAAAGAAGCCACCAATTAGATCAACTATTTTGGATTCATGAATTGTAGAGAGTTAAGATAATGAGATTTTACTCTGAATGTATGCACAATAGATTATGGTGTTTTGGAGGAACACGGTAATATTGTTAATTTTGATACTCTGGAACATTGAATTTGACCGAAATTCAGATTGTTTTGAATACAGAACAGAATAACGTCATTTATACCAAAATGAAAATAGTAAAATAATAAATTTTTTCTTTTTCATATTCTTCTTTCTATGCTAATATAATAAAGAGGAAAGATTTGTTTTTTTGTTTTTATGTTTTTATGTTTTTTTACTTGCAGTGGATAATCTCAAAAACTACTTTATTGATTTTAAAAATTCGTACGACTTATTTTTAAATAAATATTGATCCCTACGATAACTGAATACGCAATCTCTTCTTTTCTTTCTGTATAGTATATGACATTCACTGATAATCATTTCTAAGTTCCAACGGCAACCAAAGTGGAATGTAGTCGAATACCGTCAAGAGTGACGACAATCCAATTTACGTAGGTTCAACAAATTAAAATCACAACGCGAATTCTTGTTCTTCTCAGTTAGGAAAGCAGCGGATTAGTCTTTCACCACTTTCCCATAGTTCTTCACATTCTTTAGACCAATTTCTTGAATTATTTGGAGGAATGACATGAATTCGCTGAAGCTGACAGTATCACAGCCTGTTTTAAGTTTCCCATAATATGTACAATTCGGATCTTTAATCCAGAATCGTGTTGGAGACCATGAGGTCAGGTTTCCATTTTGTGGATTCATCAATTGCATTCTCATTGCTGTGTCACATTGCTCTACAATATATTTTGTTCTACACCTCAACACCATTGGTTCTACATCGGACATCACTAATTTTATCAAAAATAGTGGAGGAAGACACTCGAATTTCACATATCTCATTAGAATATCCACCGTGGATATCCTTTTATCCAATTTCACGTTTATCCACAGTAAAATAGAATAAAATACCTGAAAAAAATATTACATTGTAAGTAATATGAACCATTGAATAGTTAGAACCGTAAATAGTTACCTCGATTTCCGATTGTATTGCCAGATCTGATGAAGAGATCAATAGAACTAATTCGGTCAGGCTGAGCTGACAGAATTCGGGAGTTGTTACAATGGCTAGAAAGAAAAACGAAAGCCTTGGTAACAAAACTTCAGCCAATAAAATTAACTGGGTCCGGAAAGCCAACGTGAAACAACTGAATGCAGTTATTCGTCGAAACTGATCATCTGATGTCAGGAATTCGAGGCAGTGATTTTCAAGCTGTGCAAATTTTAAGGTCCTGGCAGCTCCATAAAGGCTAATAATTTCACGAGCCGTGAATTGGATTTTTAAGTTTGTTAGCCACTGATAAAGTATGTTAAACGATTCGGCACTTATTCCAAAACAATCGAGACGAATGTTGTGTCCTACATACTCACGAAACATTTTTATGTAAGTGCGCAATAGCAGCAAATGGCAAGCATTTTCTGTTCCTTCTATAAGTATTTTCCCGTTCGTATTTTCTTTTGCTGCTACTGCGTTACCTACGTCATCACTGAACGTGTAGTTAAAAGAAAGAATTGAATCAGCTTCAGATTCAGAATCTGAGCAATACTTCTTCCATTTGGGATAGCTAAGAAAAGATAATTAATTATATAAATAAGAAAAAACAAAACTTCGTACAGTTTATACATACAACAGATAATTCAGTTGGTTCTGGGCAAACTGCGGCAATAATAGTAAAATGCTAGGGATCCTAAGCAAATGGGCGTCCCAAGCGAAATTCGAAACCGAAATCAAATGTCATGATTTCCCATTTCTTTAACTAGCTCCTTGTAAGCCTACTGCCTAAACCTAAGGGGTAATCAGCACTTAACACAAAAAATAAGCTCTTCCCGTATAAAACAATCATTAAGCTTGTATAGGCTTATGGCAGTGAACAACTTCAAAATCAAACACCCAAATCATACAAAGTTTACAGTCCAAGCTTTTAAGAAGGCTTGTCAATGTTTAATGGTATGTGCGCAACACCGTCATCCACAGAAACCTGCAAGTGTCAACGGCAATGCAGGAAATTGCGAACCGAAACAAAACGTATAATTGCACGAAAACCACCTCGCTGGCCATTTGTTGAACAATAGGTTGCACACTTGCAGGCTTACCCGTTACCACCCCCTGGATCTCCCATTCAACTTATCCCTGACTCTCGACTAAAAATATTCAGTGATTCTCCCCCTTTGGGAGAGTTGCAAATAAAGAATACAGAAAGATAAATAAATATCCACTAATTACTAAAAGTAAAGTCCTAATACAATTTCTAAGATTTGTTTAAATATAGTATTTAATTGATTGATACTTTACTTACCAGAAAGTCGTGTGAAACGTATGTTTTTTGCAAGACACCATTCACCAAATAAAAATTCATTGAATACTATGAGTCGTGGCTCATAAGATCTTTTGGGCTTTTTAAAATGGTCACTGTTCTCGGTCATGTTTGTTTTATGGTAGAGTTTGGTAGAATATAAAATATAAATTGATAAATAGGTTTAGGAAATTATTTCTTTGAGTTGTTGTTTCTGTTCAAATTGAAAGCTAACTAAATTAAAGTAACTTGATAACAGACAATATTAAAATTTTATAAAATTTGACTTGAAGATAAAAGGTATCTTTATTGAAACGTAAAAACAATGGTGACTATTATTTTCGATATATCGTTATTTTTGTTACCCGACTACGGCTAAGTAAAAAGAGGGGTTATGATTTTGACATATATGTCTATATTAATGTATGTTCATTTGTTGCTTTTGCAGCAAAACGCCGAAACTCAAAAACACGTGTCAACTTTTTGTCAGTCAAAAACAAACTAAACATGAAAAATATAAAGAAAAAATCAGCCAAGTGTGAGTCGGACTCGCACATGGAGTGTTCTGTATTATCGTACAAGATTTTTTGCTTAAAATATTAAATTATGTGCATATTTAACAGCTTAAAAGTATACTACAATTAACAGCTGAAAGTTTACTACAGTTTTTAGTTTTTGTCGTTCTACACCCAAGTGAATTACACACTCTGTGAAAATTTCAACTCTCTACCTATTACGGTTCATGAGATAGAACAGGAGTTGGACGGACGGACAGCGTAAGCTTAGTAATAGGGTGCCGTTAGCTCCCTATGGGTACGGAACTCTAAAAAATAAATCGCAAATCGATAACATGTGGACTGAGAATTTTTATTTTTCTTCTTCGTCTTCTTACTTTTAAACAAAACCTGGTAAATTTATTTATTCTGTAATCCATCCACCAGATCAACGTTTTAGGTTCCTTGAATTGTAGAGAATTAATATAAGGAGTATTTACTGACAATTTGTATAGATTTACCAATCAGAAGTATTTGAAGGAACACAGTAATATGTTAATATTGATCCTCTAAAACATTGAACTAGAACGAAATTCAGTTTGTTTTGCATACAGGATATATACTCGTACATATAGTATAATTATGTCGCAGAAAAGAAGCCAAATCAGCGGGAAAAAATGTAGTGTTTACTTTATTCATACAAAAATGAAAATAAAACAATAATCATTGACTTTCCTTTTTTGTATCAAAAATAAAAAATAATTTTTTTTAAGCACTACTCCGAAATGGATGACAACAATCCTATTTGTAAATTCTACACCGAAATTTCCAAAATGGAAGATGTTTATATAGAAAAATGGCGCAATAGGGAGTTATTGTGTTTGGCTTTTTTGGTTTTCTGGAGTAAAGGCCAAATAGACTGGAATACCATAAGTCATAAGCTAAAGTATATTTGCAAAGAACAAGGTCGCCCAACTTCTTGGTACTCAAATGAAAATTGCAAAAAGCAATACATGCATTTGCTTAACATTGAAGCAACAATTGTGAAGAATTCGGTTTATAATGCTGTTAAAGGAAAGCCAACAGCACTGCAAGTTTTAAAACGAGTAAATTTTTGGCATGAGAGAGAAATAAACGAAATGATCCGGCAAATAGATATCGATGATGCTGCAGACAATATGACCGAAGCAGATATGGATTTAGAACCTAATTAAGATTTAAAGCAACAATTAGTAAGTTCTTAATGGACACAGCATGACTAAATTTAAAGTGACAAATTATCAATCGCTGGTCATATAGTTATACAATAAACATTGGTCATCATACTTACTTTGCTTTTTGACAAAATACAATATATTGTATAATATATGCCAGCCACTGTATATTATTAGAGAAGTTTAAATACACAAATGTTAAATTTGATTCTTTATTTTCTTTCTTTTATAATGACTGAAAGATAAAGCCAGCATATAATATAGGATTGTGTAGGATATGACTGATTGCCAAAGGGTTGAGTTTCCTTAAAGTTTTATGGCTCATTGTGATTTAAGCTGCTTTTAGCTTTATTGTTGGCCTTCGATTTTACCGGCTTGCGAGACCTTACTGTTAGATAATGACTGGAAGATAAAGCCAACATATAAAATGGGATGGAATTGGACAGATAGTTCGTCATGTGGTAATATCAGTTTGAGTTGCTCTTCAGTGTTCGCCCACGAACTTAACAGCATGGGAAACCCTACTGATAGCCCAGGCTACCACAGGCACCTGAAAGCAAACGAAAAGGTGGCAATCCAGCATGGCGGTGCCAGTATACAGAGCTTAATATATTCGTGACTAATATATTTAACTCAGCTGAACAAGAAATGCAATCACAAAAGCCAAAAATCCTAACTACTCCAGAAATGTTTGAATGACTGAATTACTATGTAAAAATTGATTTGAGAAACTATTGATAAAGCAAAAATTTAAACATAGAAATACATGCGTATTTTTAATATGAAAATGTCATGATTCGTCGAATTGACGACGACATTATTTAAATTGATAGTTCCGTTCATCTGTGCATAATAATTTGCCAAACAAAACACTTTTACTACATTAGTCCATAGTTGTGTTTTACTGCTAGGGTAAATGCCCAGGATTCTGAAATCAAAACAAAATCGTAAACAAGATATGTTTTTACAAATGTTTTATTTTTACTAACAAGAAAATTATTTAGTTGGCGTTTGGGGACTCGAAACTCTGTTTAGAATTTATGGAGGCCTTAAGTCAAAACGTTGCACTGGACCAACATGTGACCATTATTGTTTGCATTTACTTAGATTTTCTACATAATAAGCTGCTACTCTACAAGGCGATTCTTATGCTAATCGGGACCTATGACATCCAGCTATGAGGCTCCATTGCGGTCACCAACATACAGAGGTTTCAGTCTCAAGTACTTCACACTATAGTAGATGCAGCTTTTATGTTTGCAATGACGTCATTCATTGTTACCTCAATATCGCTACAGTTGTAGATACCATTACTAATTACAGCCAACGCTACGAACATTGACTTGAGAACCACGGAAATGGCCTCGCTCTGCAACTTCTCAACAACAGTTGGCAACGCCGCAGACTTAAGCGCTAAAATCCTTTGGATCTTCCCTTCCGCCTTACCCAGTGACTTATTAACAATGTATTTCCCCATTCATTCTAATAAACTTTAAGATAATTGAATCTCTCATGAAATTTTAAATAATAAAAATAATAATAATAAAAAAAAAAATGTTCTTATATTATGAAGAGCTTGTGTTATATTGTATTTATCAGCACCACATACCATTTTTTTTTTTAAACATTCTCAATGATTTGAAAAATTGATAAAAGTCTAATTCTCACTTTTGAGTTAAGCTTTTTGTTAATTTTGTTTTCCTTTTCTTTTCACTTTCCCACTTCGGTACTTTTTTTTCATTTCTTCATTTAGGATTTTCTTGCTTGCAAAATATGAAATCAAATAAATACATAATAATAAAATTCTATGAATTGAAATCGAAACCAAATGAATTTGGGTTATGCGTTTGATTAACATGAGTTTATTAATAAATTTATACTTTCGTTTTGTTTACTTTTGTCTGTTAGTGATTTCGAAGTTATTATTAAGTAGTAATTTCCGCTCCCCGTTCCTGCTTCAATATGAAGAAGTTGAAAGTGCGTCAAGTCACAGGGGCTACCAGTCAATATTTACGTATGTGTATGCATATTTGTGTATATAACTGACGGATATCATGAAAGACGGAACGATATGAAAGAAACCAGTAATCGTTTCAAGGTCGTTTGAGAAATTTACTTAATTTGGTGCGTTCAAAAGTGGGCAAATGTAGCAGCAGCAGCAGCAGCGACATCAGTAACAGCAGCGGCAGCAGCAACGGCAACAGCAATAGTAACAGCAAATTCGATTGAATGAAGGTGATGATGGCTAAATCAAGATAAACCATTCAAAGTACCAACAACAAAATACACTGTATAACCTCGATAATTTGGATAAATAAAAAGTAGATTGTTTTCCAATTTCTGAATTGACTAGCTATCCCCCTGGCAATATTTCATCAAAATCGGTTTTGCACGGGAATGATAGAAAGAATGATTGATTTTCATAAAATATTTGTCCAAGTTTTATATGCAAAATTTGATTCACCAATTTTGACCGATTTTGTGGCTTGATTTCGATGAAATAAATGCTATATGTTACTGATAATAAAGCATCTTATTTTCCAGTAAATCGATTTTAAATCCAATTAGTAGATTTTACGTGATGCGCGCACAAACAAACAAATAGACAGATAAGGTCTACGATTTTATTATAGTATGTATGTATAGATATGTCTCCAAACTTTTGCATATTTAGTACTACATGTATTAAGCTCAGATATAATGAATCTTTCTACGTATGTTGAGTCTTTAATTTTATTCATGATTGATCTTATTGATTTTGTCTTCTTTAATATCATTTTTAGTAGAAGTCGCAAATAAACGTTAACTTTTTTATTTGGTCTTTAAAAGAACAGGTTTGATTTATTTTGTTTTTTTTCGGTCTTCGCTTAAACGCAAACCGTTTTTTCGGTTTTTCTCACTCACTGGTCAACCACTAACCGATTCTATGACAGACATTATTCACAAGATCTTTTGTGTGTATGTATAAATTTGCGTGTGGTGCTATCGATGATTTCTTAATTGGATTTGCTACCTGCATTGTTTTGTACCCTATCTCTCTCTCATAGAACAACAACAACAACAACAACAACAAAAAGACCCATTCATTTGCAATATTTTTCGTTTCGGTCTTTCAATAACACTTATTTGGTGAGAAATTGAGCAACAGTTATTGTGAGACTGACAGTCTTTTTTCTCACCTAGGTCGATCGTAAATAGAAAAAAAAAAAACAAAAATAAGTTTTACTCTCACTGAGCGTAAACAAATTTAATTATTTTGGTTTTTCTCTGAGCAGAACACATTGAAAATAAGTATTGACTGTTCTGATTTGTTAATCAGTATCATTAATAAAACACTGATTAATCTTCTTATCAAATATAACAATTGTTTTACATGAATTACTGGGACGTAACAGCGTTTCTTCATTTTGTCATAAAAAAATTTCATTAAACCATTTTTTAATAACATCTTTGTTTACAATATTCCAATTATTTGATTTGATGGTAAAAAGTAAAATCTTTTAAAGAATATTCAGCTGGATACAAATGTTCAATAATTTAAAACTGGAAGGCACAAGGAATTTTTAAGCTTAAAAATAATGTGTGATGTTTGCCTTACAAAAGTTGTTTAGAATAGAAAACAAATATTTGTCCAATTATTACATTGTCTGCATTAGCGAGATTGTACTGTAATAACAAAATGAGATCAGAGAAGTGTAGAAGCTGAAAAGACTAAAAGCGATGTTCGTTTTCATTTTAACTCAAAAAGCAACAAATTAAAAAAGATTAAAAAAGAAAAAACCGAAAACGAAAAATTTAAAAAAGGGAAAGTATTCGAACTTGAAAGTAGAGCAAAATTAGTTTATAACTTAGAGTTTGAACACATGTGCGGGTGTGGCGTGAGGGTGGAGGCGGGCGTTAGCTTAACTTAATTTGGTTGCAGTTGTTATTACCAAAAACTCGGTCAATAAGTTTATTGACCGATTTTGATGTTGTTGTTGTTGTTATTGTTGTTGTAGTATAGTGTTGAAATTATTATTATACCCTACTCGTACATAAGTCATATGTATTTTATTTTATAATATTTTATTTTATTTATTTTGTTTTTATTTTCAACAAATTTTTGATTATGCAAAATTTGCAAAAGGCAAATAAAAATTAAAATAAAGAAAAAGAAAAAATTTTGGTCAACATCTTTATGCATTTCCTAATCTTATTTATATGCAAATTTATGATTGTAGGTTTTGAGTTATTTAATTTTGTCTTTATTTAAAATTTAATAAAAATAAATAAAAATATAATAAACTGTCACCAAAAAAAAAAAAAAATTAAAAAAAAAAAAAAAAAAAATAATAAAAGAATTCATGGATCCATTATCTGAGTGATTTATGCGTCTGCTGTCATCGTTGTGATTTGTCATTGTTATTGACATTTTTTTTTACCATAAATCATTGCTTCAAAGCAAGACAGGATTGAATGCTGCGGGTGAGGGTGTGGGAGTTTATGTTATGAGGAGATGAAGAGATAGGCTAAACCTATTGACAAGCCTAATGAGGATTGGCCTTTGAATTTCAACTTTAGCTTCATCTTCAAATGGTGGTCTTAACTTATGAGTAACATTATTTAAAGAAAAAAAATCATTAAATATAATTACAACACATTTATAACTATCAGCACAGATTTACATACATACATATGTTTAAAGTGATGTTCAATTGAAAAAAAGAAAATTAAATTTGATACTAAAATGATTTTTATATACTATACTTATGTACAATAATATTTATTTGTTGTGGCATGAAATAAATAAAATGAACATAAGCACTTATTTTGGCAAGAGAGTCTTTGTTTTTAGTTTTTTTTTTTTTGAGGATATAAAATGAAATAACTTTAGCGTTGAAGTAATAAGTCATAATACATTATGAGTTCTTATTTCAACTAGGACTTGTTCTCTAAAAATTTAATATTTCTAAGTAATGAAATTACCCTAATTTTTGGAATCCTGCAGTAATCAATAATTCTTAGTTTGAAAATGGAACACAAAAATGGTTGAAATTTAGACATCTAATCTACGTAAATATTGTATTAATTTTTCATGCATTTAGGTGATAAAATATATAAAAACTCTGTTGAATTAATGATTCGAAAGATTTATATACTTACTAGAACTGTTAGCAAGCCTTAGTCAACGCAAAGTTTCATACTGTGAAAATTACTAAGATTAAATAATAAGACAGGATATATAAAGTAAGTCGGGTTCGTTTATTAAAATTGTAATTGCATTAAAATTCAATTTGGATATAATCAGAAGACAGAAAATACAAACATCTGATTGACTGTGAATCAAGGAGTCTGTTCTTGTCGACTCCTGCACAATGACTTCCCTGTGATCAGTTTGACATGTGATGAAACCTTCACCGCTTGAGAGGTGAACTTTCATCTTATATTGAAAACTATTAATACTAGCAGTGAAAGCTCACATCACAGCCGAAAACCGAATGGGACGGGAGCTTAAGTGCGAAGGGTGTTTTTGTTATACTCTGCTAAACAGATGCATTACCATATATGAGTACGAGATCTTTGATGACTTTGTTCCCTTAACACTTAACATTGATTCCGGGGATAATTCATTAGTGATAAGTTCAGTTTTATGGTTTGAATATTATTAAGTTAAGTTTGGTTGATTTTCTCGTCTAGTATTAATAAATTTGTTTTTTACAATTTTTTATTAATAAAGTCAAAATGCCACATGAAATCAAAGAAGTGAAAGATTTCCTTAACGAAGCGCGTAGTACCAAAGCGCGTGCTGTTAAAATAAAGAAGAATCCAATGAATACCAAGTTCATGATTCGTTGCTCCCGTTTCCACGAGTGTGTAACTCGTCGTGCAAGAGAAGGAGAAGGCCGAGAAAATTAAGCAATCTCTGCCAACAGGTCTGCACGTTAAGGAGGTCAAATGAAGTGTGGAAAAATATAATATTCGGAAGATGGAATTTAATTTGTTAATAGTCTCTTCCATGAAAGCGCGAAATAAAGATAAGTTAAGGATTTGTTCATCTTTAAAAAAACTGTATCAAATATCAATCAATCGACAGCGCTTCTACCAAACCAGTATTTTTGTATAGATAGGATAAGTTTGTACTTATCCGACCGTTACTTTCAAATAAAACAAGAAGATGATTATTTACAACTTAAAGAGATAAAGGCTCGGGTTCCTTAGGGAAAAGTCATCGTTACCCATTCATAATAAGATACTCCTATACAAGCAGATTTTAAAACCTGTGTAAACTTACAGTGCTTATATATTTCTTATATGTTGCAATGCACAGCAAATCTAAAGGTTTCAAACAAAGTGCTGAGATGTGCTGTTGGTGCCCCTTGGTACATTCGCAGTTTTTAGCAATCGATTCGGTTGCGGCCGCTATTAAAAAAGTATTTAACTCCCATAAAGAGAGACTGATCAACCATATAAATGATGAAGCCTCTACCCTCACGAACTCGACCCAGTGGGTAAGAACGCTTAAAAGCAAAAAACCAGAAGACCTAATCCATTAAAAACTAAGTATAGTATTATCTCCAATGCTATACAGAACTTTTTATTTGTATTATGCAAAATCCATTGCAAATTGCTCGTTAGTTCTTATAGTACTGAAAGTACTCGCAATGAGAAAAAAAAAAATAATTCAATCGGCAAACTATAAAGACGCAAAGTGAGCTCAACACACATAATTTACTTCGTTCCATAATTCATTTAAACTCAAATACTTTTACATGAATCAACGACAGCGACAAACAGAAAACAGCAACTACAAAAATAAGAGCAGATACATTAGAAGAAAAGGCAGAAGGAGACACATAGTAGTGTCCTTCTCAAAATAATAACTAAAGTTTATTAGACATAAATAAAAATCAATTTTTAATAATTTTAATCAGAAATAGTTGTGCACCTCAATCATATATACAATTAATTTTTGATTACTTTTTATCAAAAATTTGAAGTAGTGCTGATTTGTTGACCATTGGATTGATTATAGGAAATACAAACATATGCATCTAAAACCGAAATATGATATGATACGCTAGTATGGACTTGTAATTATTGAGTCTTGTGTGACAAGTACAACTGATTAGAATTGAACTAATGATATTCTGAAGATAACCTTAATATAATATTGTATTTCATTATTAAAAGAAATCTTCTAATTCTGCAATCCATAATAAACTAAATAACTCGACTCTAAATTGAACAATCAAAATATTTCATTAGAAAATTATTAATTAATTCAATGCTTAGCTTATATAGTTCCACATATTGTGATTTTTCATCAGCAGTAATAGTTTTTTTTTTTTATTATTTTTATGGAAATTTTGTATCTCCTAATATATATAATAATTTAATTAATTTTTTACCCAATAATTCAATGTTTATACAATTTACTTAAATACATTTTTATTTTTTTTTTTTACATACATAAAATATATATTCATAAAATATGTATATATTATATATATATATATATATATATACGAGTATGTAGACACGTTTCATCTGTTAATTTTGGCCAAATTTATTTTTTTTTTAACGATTTTTATGGACATTTTGTATCTCCTAATATAATAATTTAGGACTAACAAAAAGGTTTAGACTCTTACATACTACAATTGAATTAATTATTTACCCTTCCTACAAGTGGGAATAGGGGTTGCTTCTTGCTATGGACCTCTTAACTTAACATGAGGATGCTGGATGATCATTTCGACGTAGACGAGATGAGTTTCTTGTATGAACAAGAGCTCTGGCTAGTGGATTTACATGCTGCACAAGTTTATCCATATAGTTACGTTTTCACATCGAGCACTTATCTTTTACCTGCAGAACATTAAGATCTTTGTGAATGTGTTCATTTCTGATGTACCATGGAGGGCCTTCTATTGTTCTGAGAATTTTAGATTGAGCCCTTTTTATGACTTCAACATTACTCATGCTTGCGGTTCCCCATAATTCTGAAATTGGTTTAATGATGGAGTTATGCAGAAGAACCTTGAAAACCTTGAGTTGATTAACCAGTGGAGACTTTGTGCTTTAAGTGTCATCTGATTTTTTTTTTGATTCTCCAATTATTTTAAGATGATTGTCCAGGTCTGATGCAGCTTTGTCTGGGCAGAGATTATAGTTGTGTAATCGGCGAATGTTGATGTGAAAATTCATGAATTTGTTGTATATATATAATATATATAAAATTGGGCCCAGAACACTGCCTTGCGGAACGCTAGCTTTAATTTCATATTCATTTGATATGAAATTGTTATGTCTCATTACAAAAACTCTATTCACTATATAAGATTCCAGAATTTTGTGTGAGTTTTGGGGAAGCAAACATTTTACTTTATAAAGTAAGCCTTCGTGCCATACTCGATCAAAAGCTTGAGCGACATCAAGAAATACCGCTGAGCAATATTCTCGCAGCTCAAATGCAGTTCTTATTTCGGTGGTAATTCTGTTTACTTGTTCTAAGTATTGTTCCATGCCTTGATCGAAATCCAAACTTATGAACCGGGAATATGTGATTGACTTGTAGATGATGATTAAGTTTAAATAAAATTATCTTTTCAAACAAATTAGATAGGCATGGAAGCAGTAATAGTTGTATGCCTTTAAAAAAGACTTAACAGATCGATAAATTCAGCTTATCAAATCTAGTTGCTATGTAAAATAGATTCTTAGAACAATGTGAAACAAGACTGTAAAAAAGTTTCAATCTTCTATTTGTTTCAGCTGTAAATTTCTTTATTATTCTTAACAACTGAAATTCGTTAAAGAAATCTAGATTTTGCAAACTTTTGCTGACATTGTAAAGATCTGAAAATTATAAACTGCTGTTCTTGTTTTGTGATTATTGCTATTTATGAGCTGTTGCTTTGGTGACATGCTGCGTATGAGCAATATTTTAAATATAATTTATTTGAATAATATTTTATTTTTTATATTATTTTTAATAATTTATATTTTTATTTTTTTCTCATTATATTGACATTTTTTTTGAACTTCAAATAACAAGATATTCAATGGCTAACGATTATTGTATGCATTGAGTTACTTGTATTTTTAATAAATAAAAATGTCTTGAATAATTTTTGTCATTTATTTTATGTTTAAATAGAATCATATGCATTTTTTTAACGAGTGGAATAAGGGAGGGTTGAGGCACATATTATTATATTGCAATTATTTTGCTTTCAATTCAATT
Source organism: Amiota mariae (assembly GCA_035041805.1). Classification (NCBI taxonomy): domain Eukaryota; kingdom Metazoa; phylum Arthropoda; class Insecta; order Diptera; family Drosophilidae; genus Amiota; species Amiota mariae. Next base: position 94,362 of record JAWNKV010000456.1, on the reverse strand, counting down.
TGAATAAATGTAAGTATAAATAGTATTTCGAAAAAATTCTAAACTATTACTAAGAATTGGTTATTCTTGTCTAGAGATCAAGGTTTTTTTTCACATATAAATTCAAAATGAAGATTCAATACAAAAGTAGCAGCAGCAATTAAACTCTTAAGTACATTATTTATAATATGCGAAATAGAATATTAAATAAACTCTCTAAAACAAATAATGAAAGAATTTTACCGCACATTGCATATAAACTGTTGGTCAAGCGGGAGATTGCTCTTACCCAATAAATTAATTAATCTTTTTTAAAATTTTTTCCTCTTCAAAACAAATAAAAAGCATATATAAAATATATGTATATACTCGTATATATATTTTTTTTTAACTATCTGTCCATATATGGATAATCAATAAACTTGCTGAACAAGATATGTACATGAGTGACAGTCATATATCAGACTTCAGCATACAGCATCTAGTTTAATGGGAAACGAAAGGAGAGGTCGAGCGGATGCCCTCTTTGCAGCCTTCTAGTTTGAAGGCTGTTGTCGAACAGGTCCAAAGCCAGCGAGTTGTGGTGATTCTCCAGTCTAATCATATGTAGCTCACTGTACCGTCGATTTTTTTCTTTGACCAGTGGCATCCGAAAATCTATGTGCAGGACCAAATTTCTCACGTAGAGAGGAGCACTCACTATCCTCCATAATTTGATGCCGTATGTCCATATTGGTTTTATTATTGTCTTGTATAGTAGGTCTTTATTGCGCAAACTGAGCTGAGATCCATGACTTAACAGTCAGTTCATTTTCCAGCTTTTCAGATTGAGTTGCTTCTTATTTCTCTTAATATGTTCCTGCCAGTTAAGCCTTCTGTTTACGGTGAGACCGTAATACTTTGCATTGGGTTTAAAGGGGACATATTCGCCGTTTAAGGCAGCTGGAGGCCATGTGGCGCACCTAAGCGTGAAGGTCGTGTGGACCGATTTCTCAAAATTTACTACAATGTTCCACCTAACTAGCCATGGACCAGTAATATCAAACTGTTGCTGCAGCATCTGCTGATGTAGATGCTAGAACGCCGTATCGTCTGCATTTTTGCAACCAGCAAGTGTCCATCAGCGTAAACCGGAAGATCTGACGTATAGAGTGTGTACAGGACCCAATACACTACCCTGTGGGACTCCCACCGTAATGGGCATTATGCCGGAACTAACATCATTGTATCGTAAGTAGAATGTTCTATCTTTTAGGTAAGACTTTATAAAGAGGTAGCATGGCGTCGGCAGAATCTTTTTTAGCTTGAAAACCAGTCCAGGGTACCAGAATTTATCGAATGCCTGCCTTATGTTCAGGATGACGGCTGAGCAGTACTTCTTTGTCTCGAAAGTGTCGATGATGCGATATACTACACGGTGCCAATATTTAGGAGTCCCGTGGCTGGATCTGAAGCACCTGAAGTCAAACTGGTGCTCTGGAATGAGAGTACCTTCGTCCAGCAACGTCAGCAATCTACACAAAAATAGTTTTTCGAGAATTTTGGAGAGGACTGCAAGCAAACTGTTTGGACGAAATGATTCAGGCAAGTGTTCTGGTTTTCCAGGGTTACCAATCATGACAATCTCAGCACACTTCTACTAAGAGGGGAAGTAGCCGAGTCTCAATATAGCATTGAATATTGCCGTTATATATGTAAGTACCTGATTCGGTAGCATCTGTACAGCTCGTGTATCAATCCTATCGTAGCTAGGGGACTTGGAAGCGTTAAGGGTTTTCACTTCTTCTATGATCTCATCCACATGTATTATAAAATATATAACAAATTTAAAAAAAATTACAATTATTTGGCAAGAAACTTTTAATTAACAACTATAAAATATTAAAAGAAAAATGTTGTTAAAAAAAGTTCAATGACATCAACAAAATACAATTTACACAATTGACAGACATATTCATATTTTGTGATATTAAATGAACCAATCTTTACAATTGATATCTTGAATGAATCCTAGCTTAACCTTAAGAATTTGTCAATTAATAAGAACTCAATTCGATTCTCGATTGCATCTGCATTGGTGGATATTTCATAGTGCAACTATTAAGTATCAGTTTTCAATAATTTAATATCTTTACTTTTATTGGTGGTGTTCACATAAAATTTATCTGTGTCTTTTTTTACAAATTCTTCTGATACACTTCCTTAAATTTCTTAGGTTTAATTTGGTGACGTGATATCCCATACTAACTGCTTGCATTCGACCAAAACATTGACTGTTTCTACATCTTAGTAATGTATTTACAAAATAAAAATAAAGGATTTCTTTATCCAGTGATACATTACGATGACAAACTTTGTGATTTAGTATTCATATACTTTGGATCATAATTACGTGGCTGATCAACAGTGGTAATTTCACTTTAAAACCTGAAACCCAAGAAATATTTTCTCATTCAGAATTGCAAATTATTAAACGTAACCAGTTTATAGGGAATCTGAACTCCTGTTCTCTAGATGTTTCTTGACTACGTTTATAGAGAATCTCCACTTCATCCAGCTGTTCACTAGATAGTTTTTGCCTACATTTATTAAAATTCCCCACTTCATCTTCTTGATAACTCTATAATTTAACCTGATACGCATAACTTCTTCAGCTTCATCGTTAATCAAAGGGATCAGCAGTCAAGTTGTCATTAATTTAAAACGAATGCATGACATAATTGTATATGTATGCTGTTTCCGAGCCTTCCAATCGTGATTAAGCCAACGTACACCTGCCATAAATGTCTCCACTTCCGCCAATGCTTGTTGAGTTCAATATTATGCCAACCTTATCTATATCTAACTGAACAAATTGCCAATTTGCTACTAAATCCAGGAAGCATTCCTTTATTCGATTATTCAACTAAAGGCGACCATATTTGTAATTGCGTATCTTTGTTTCCCAAAAAAAAAAAAAAATATGGAAAATTCAACGTATGGCACAAAAAACTTTATCTCGAACTATTCACTCAATAAACATAAAATACATTTTCACGAAACACTGAGTATCATTCGATAGAATACTTAGTACTCCACAGAGCACAGTTTGAAAAAAATTTCCCAACATAACATAAACAAAAGCTCTCCAACGGTTTCTATCAAGTGCTAAGTATGTTAGCTCATTCGAAGTAGCTACGGCTCTGCTCTCATTGTGGACGATGCGTATCCATGTTCGACGAGGACGAACTCTTCTTCAGTTGCCCTGCGAATTCCATTGGAAGGCCATCTTTGCTATGTTGTCATCTTCTCTACGTAAAGTGTGGCCTATCCAACTCTATTTCCGATCCTTTATTTCGGCGCTAACTGGATGACTGTTGGTTAGCAGCAGCAGTTGTTCATTTGGTAGAACCGTTCTGGGCCAGAAAATACGGCATATAAACCGTAAACATTTTTGAGCGAAGGTTTGGAGTGTTCGGCATATGCGTTCTGATACTAACCATGTCTCAGAACCATATAATAATACAGATTTTATGCTGGTGTTAAAAATTCTGAATTTTGTTTTCAGCGACAGTGTACGGGAGCGCCACACTTTATACAGTTTATGAAATGCCGTACGCGCTTTGCATATGCGAGCAGCCACATCTGCCGCTGCACCACCATCCTTCGTGATTTGGCTACTGAGGTAGCAAAATTCATCCACATCAGCTATCTGAATGGTACTGTTATAGAAAATAGTTTTATTAGTGACAAATTAATGATTTTATGGATTTCCATCATTCATCCTGATTTTTTTTTTTAATTTTTTTTAATATTATTTATACTCTAAAATATGCCACGTGCATGGGGTTTAATACAATATATTTCTCATATTCACATCGGTTCTTCATTTGCATAGTACGTGTATGTACATATTATTTACCTCCGCTTATGCTGAATATAAAGAAACTGTGCTACATTGACTGACTTTGAGTTTAAAAAGGGAAAGCTAGAACTTATATATCAGTGTCACTATAGTCAGTTTTGACTAAAATATCCGCCTTAAATACTTAAACTCCCAAGGCATTATTTTTCTGCAAAGGATTCAGAAGTTTGTCATAAATTTATACTTGTTTGATTATAGTTTTGTTACTTAGATTTTGCTGAAATTAGCAAGTTTATATTTTATATCATAAAGTCCAATTGTTTTCTGTTTCGGATGATTTGCCACTTATGTTTTCTGCTTAGCTGTGAGATATTTTCAATGTTTCCAAATAAATAAATTTGTAAACGACGATAATTATTATAAAAGACATTCACTTTCTACTTAAAATAGATAAGCATCGATTTCTACTTTCTTATCTATGGTTCAACAGTTCATATGTCTTACATATTGAAAACTTCACTTTCAAATATGACATAAACATTCCTACTATGCAGATAGTTTGGTCAAGGAAAACTCTATTGAACACCAATTAACCTGCTTACTAATAGTTCAGTTTATGATATGTTGCACAAACCAAAAATCACATTGTCTGAATCACATCACATCACATATCCAGAAATGAAATTAATTAATCCTTCGCACAAGGAGTGTCTTTGAACCGAACCCACAATTATTTGTTTTGAATTTCTTAAACAGATCAGATGTTTGTCTCTGGTTATAGTCATCTGAAGATTTTTGATGCCATTTAACGCAATAAGAAAAAATAAAAGACAGAAACCATCATAATACAGTACAAGGTCCTCAATAAACATACATGTAGCTTAATTGCATGCAAGACTATTTTTATCAGATCACGTCAGATCGTCTACAAAAATTAATGTGTTGCACAGCGTAAAATGACAAAAATTAAATATGTTGAAGCATAAGCCATAAAAAAACCCTAGATAAAAGAGAAGAGAAGAGAAGAGAAAAAAGAAACAGAAACCACAACAATTAAAACAAAAAAAGAAAAACAACAAGAAACGATAAAAAATATTTAAATATTTAAAAACATAAAAAGATTAAAACAAAAAAGAAAAATTGAATTTAAAATTTAAAAGCGAAAAGCGAAAAGGCAAAAGTAAAGTTTTGTAGGTCACAAGGTCATAAATGTAACTTGGTTTTGAGTAAGAAATTAAAATATTAAAGAAGAAGAAAGAAATCAGAAAAATAAAGATGAAATAAAAATTATATGCAAAAAAAAAAAACAAATATTGAACCAGTGTGATGCAGGTTACCATCACACAATTACCATCCGACAAGCACACAAACAGACGTCTTAAGATCTCCCTTAAGCCGAATAACAACTGAAACTGGAACTGGGTTTTGTTACCAAAAGTAATTTAAGGACAACATTTTCTACAAATCCATTAATGTTGACAATTGCAAGTTAATTTTGCACATCATTTATTAACAGGGAAGAAACCTGTTTTGATATTATAAAGATGGTGTTTCATTGAAAATTCATTAATTTAATTGATCAATTAATAATAAATAGAATCTTCTTAGACTCTGCTGACGTTGTAGTTTAACAATGACAATTTTTTTATTTACTAGATACAGTGGGGGACATCTGTTGGATTCGTGTAAATAAAAGATCGTAGGTCAAAACTATAAAATGAAGAATTATACATTAGTTGACTTCAATTCAATGTTTTCATAAATAAAGATATAAAAAAATCTTTATTGAATAGAATCTGATAAAAGATTAACAACCGTGAACAAATAAAAATAAATTGAGAATTTCCATATATTTTATGTTGACTTAAAACATGTTTACAATCAATTTCATATAAACATTTAATGTTTATTTGAAGCATAAATACTAAAATCGACGTAAAGATAAATTAAAAAAATAATGTTCAGAACAACAGTCACAGTAAGAACAACAATAAAGAAGTTGGATCGAGATTTATTAATTGGAACAAAAATCAAAAATAAGAAAATAGAATTTAGTGTCAACAAAAATTGTATATCTCACAGAAACATGCAGAATTGAACTGCATTTTAAAATTTTATAATAAAAACTAAATATGAAATGATATTTTATTTAACATAAAATATGAAATTCAGTACTCAGCTGTTCCAAATTAATACTCTCAATATTTTCTAATGGACTATAAGATTATATTAATGATCCATTATTTCTGAATCAATTGATTGCAAAAAGCCGAGTGAAATGTCACAGATCGATTATTCAATAGTAGTGTTATTATGGGAATTTTTAGAACTTTGATGATACAGAAATTATATTAAAGTGAGGAAGTCCTCCAGCCAAGTAGATTTGCAAGGAGTAACCCTAAGCAAATTCTTTAAGTACTGAAAAAAGTCAATATGGACTGAGGTGATCAAGTAACCAGAGTAGAATCAATGAATAATGGAATCAAGTAAGATAAGAAAAACTGTAAGGGGCGAAATGACTGGTCGTGACATCATATCTGTCCGTGATAAGTTTGATAACCAAGTGAAGTCTGACAAAAAATAAGTTTCCTTCCAAGCAAAGAATCGATCTGAAGTCAATGCTAGTGGTGAAGGCTCGCTTTCTCTGTTGGACGGCAGCGACTTAGTAATTCGCATCTAAACAATTATTATTGTATGAGAATGACCAGATCAGATGACAAGGAGAATCGATTGAGCTATTGATTTTTTTATTTATTGATTCTGTAATGAATTTGTATTTGCAACTTAAAAGAAGCCACCTACTTAGATCAACTATTTTGGATTCATGAATTGTAGAGAGTTAAGATAATGAGATTTTAATCTGAATGTATGCACAATAGATTATGGTGTTTTGAAGGAACACGATAATATTGTTAATTTTGATACTCTGGAACATTGAATTTGACCGAAATTCAGATTGTTTTGCATACAGAACAGAATAACGTCATTTATACCAAAATGAAAATAGTAAAATAATATTTTTTTTCTTTTTCATATTCTTCTTTCTATACTAATATAATAAAGAGGAAAGATTTGTTTTTATGTTTTTTTAATTTGCAGTGGATAATCTCAAAAACTACTTTATTGATTTTAAAAATTCGTACGACTTATTTTTAAATAAATATTGATCCCTACGATAACTGAATACGCAATCTCTTCTTTTCTTTCTGTATAGTATATGACATTCACTGATAATCATTTCTAAGTTCCAACGGCAACCAAAGTGGAATGTAGTCGAATACCGTCAAGAGTGACGACAATCCAATTTACGTAGGTTCAACAAATTAAAATCACAACGCGAATTCTTGTTCTTCTCAGTTAGGAAAGCAGCGGATTAGTCTTTCACCTCTTTCCCATAGTTCTTCACATTCTTTAGACCAATTTCTTGAATTATTTGGAGGAATGACATGAATTCGCTGAAGCTGACAGTATCACAGCCTGTTTTAAGTTTTCCATAATATGTACAATTCGGATCTTTAATCCAGAATCGTGTTGGAGACCATGAGGTCAGGTTTCCATTTTGTGGATTCATCAATTGCATTCTCATTGCTGTGTCACATTGCTCTACAATATATTTTGTTCTACACCTCAACACCATTGGTTCTACATCGGACATCACTAATTTTATCAAAAATAGTGGAGGAAGACACTCGAATTTCACATATCTCATTAGAATATCCACCGTGGATATCCTTTTATCCAATTTCACGTTTATCCACAGTAAAATAGAATAAAATACCTGAAAAAAATATTACATCGTAAGTAATATGAACCATTGAATAGTTAGAACCGTAAATAGTTACCTCGATTTCCGATTGTATTGCCAGATCTGATGAAGAGATCAATAGAACTAATTCGGTCAGGCTAAGCTGACAGAATTCGGGAGTTGTTGCAATGGCTAGAAAGAAAAACGAAAGCCTTGGTAACAAAACTTCAGCCAATAAAATTAACTGGGTCCGGAAAGCCAACGTGAAACAACTGAATGCAGTTATTCGTCGAAACTGATCATCTGATGTCAAGAATTCGAGGCAATGATTTTCAAGCTGTGCAAATTTTAAGGTCCTGGCAGCTCCATAAAGGCTAATAATTTCACGAGCCGTGAATTGGATTTTTAAGTTTGTTAGCCACTGATAAAGTATGTTAAACGTTTCGGCACTTATTCCAAAACAATCGAGACGAATGTTGTGTCCTACATACTCACGAAACATTTTTATGTAAGTGCGCAATAGCAGCAAATGGCAAGCATTTTCTGTTCCTTCTATAAGTAGTTTCCCGTTCGTATTTTCTTTTGCTGCTACTGCGTTACCTACGTCATCACTGAACGTGTAGTTAAAAGAAAGAATTGAATCAGCTTCAGATTCAGAATCTCAGCAATACTTCTTCCATTTGGGAGATGCTAAGAAAAGATAATTAATTATATAAATAAGAAAAAACAAAACTTCGTACAGTTTATACATACAACAGATAATTCAGTTGGTTCTGGGCAAACTGCGGCAATAATAGTAAAATGCTAAGGATCCTAAGCAAATGGGCTTCCCAAGCGAAATTCGAAACCGAAATCAAATGTCATGATTTCCCATTTCTTTAACTAGCTCCTTGTAAGCCTACTGCCTAAACCTAAGGGGTAATCAGCACTTAACACAAAAAATAAGCTCTTCCCGTATAAAACAATCATTAAGCTTGTATGGGCTTATGGCAGTGAACAACTTCAAAATCAAATACCCAAATCATACAAAGTTTACAGTCCAAGCTTTTAAGGAGGCTTGTCAACGTTGAATTGTATGTGCGCAACACCGTCATCCACAGAAACCTGCAAGTGTCAACGGCAATGCAGGAAATTGCGAACCGAAACAGAACGTATAATTGCACGAAAACCACCTCGCTGGCAATTTGTTGAACAATAGGTTGCACACTTGCAGGCTTACCCGTTACCACCCCCTGGATCTCCCATTCAAATTATGCCTTAGTCTTCTAAAATATAGATTTTAACTAGCATAACAATAAGTAAATCTCAACTGAAAATATTCAGTGATTCTCCCCCTTTGGGAGAGTTGCAAATAAAGAATACAGAAAGATAAATAAATATCCACTAATTACTAAACGTAAAGTCCTAACACAATTTCTAAGATTTGTTTAAATATAGTATTTAATTGATTGATACTTTACTTACCAGAAAGTCGTGTGAAACGAATGTTTTTTGCAAGACACCATTCACCAAATAAAAATTCATTGAATACTATGAGTCGTGGCTCATAAGATCTTTTGGGCTTTTTAAAATGGTCACTGTTCTCGGTCATGTTTGTTTTATGGTAGAGTTTGGTAGAATATAAAATATAAATTGATAAATAGGTTTAGGAAATTATTTCTCTGAGTTGTTGTTTCTGTTCAAATTGAAAGCTAACTAAATTAAAGTAACTTGATGACAGACAAAATTAAAATTTTATAAAATTTGACTTGAAGTGTAAAGGTATCTTGATTAAAATCAAAATAAAGTAAATATCATTCTTTCTATCAATTCAAAGAAGATTTTGATAAAATTTTACAGTTGTAATACTCTTCACGCACCTTCTAGTAGTCCTCGATTCTTGAAATATAGAAGGTTGGTGGATATGAGTCAGACACTTATAGTGTCCAAATTTCAAGGCGATTTTACAAAACACAAGAAATGTGTTATAATAAGAACTTCAACTTGGGTCCAGGTTTGTATGGGGTACCCCCCTAGTACCGTGCAAAATTTCAGCTCTCTAGCTCAAAAACTGAGGGACTTGTTTGCATACATACAGACCGTTAGACGGACGGACGGAAATGGAATATATGAGAATATATGCATACTTTATGGTGTCTTTGATGTCTCCTTCTTTGTGTTACAAACTTCATGACAAACTTATAATACTATTCACTACGTGAAAAGTATAATACAATAAGATTGATCAAAAGTGTAGTAAGATTAAATTAGTTATGGACAACTTAGAAATAATTCAGATTATAATGGATTTGTTTATCATTGTGGTTGATTTCTGCATATGTTCTTGGGCTTGCACAAACATTACCTGATGGATCCTAAGTATATTTTGGAAGAGTTCTGTAGACCGGATGATGACAGAATGATACTGGTAAATGAATTTCCATTACGCTTTCAATTATTTGCGTTTTTATTGTAATTTAATAAAATAAATTATAATTTTCTTGCCTAATACAACAGTCTTCTTTTAACGGCATGAAACTTGTGATTTCATTCATTCTATGTTGCTGTTAGCTTAGATATAATATTTTAAGGGAGCTGGTTCAGTACTTTGTTGGTGAGGATATCAAACTTCATAGTCGAAGTCAGTAGTGCAGTTTATTATGGTTTCATCATCATTATAGTCAGACAAGAATCTTTCGAAGTATTCCTAGTCGTTGTGTTTATTGAAAAGAGACCTTCTTCTGGTCTTCTTAGTAACTACGCTTTCGTAGTGTTAGGTACATACATATATAAAAAAATGATAGGACTTTATGTCAATTTCTATACACAAATAATTGGTTAAATTTTTTCTAGAAATAAATAAATCTATAAGATCGAGTGTTTTTTGTGGATCTGTTGCTCAGTACGTTGGTGTGCCAGTAGAAAAGTAGCTGCATCCTGTCATTTGCAGGGCTTTATAAAGTTCTGTGAAGGGGCGGCCTTAGCCATCGTTATGCTCCGGGCAGTTAGATCTTTGCGAGGCCCTCATCTTTGTGGAATTATGTTTAATGATGATACTTGACCAGAAATTAATAAATAATAATTACACGGTGGTTTCCCCTCTTAAAAAATTTTTTGATAGATATTAGGTAATAAGTTACCAAAAAAATAATAACAAAATTTCATCACGTCAATTTTCTGAAAAAATGACTTTTCTCATTTTATTTAGTAATGGGGTTTTTTTTTTAGAGTTACACTACTTAATTTAAAATAAAGCAATGAAAAATATTTTTAATATAAATTCAATTGGCTTTATTGGATAAATAATTTTATGACATTAACGTTTAAATATGATTTCGGCCATGTGGCAAAACTATTGACTTCTTTCTTGAGAATCTTGGTGTCATACGTTAAGAACAAGGGGAGCGCTTGCACCAAAATATTAAGGTTATAGAGAATAGATAGATAGAAGGAAGGTGGGACGCAAAAATGATGGCAGATTACTGCTGGGTGATGAAGAGATATGCCATAGAAGGCATAATAAAGAAAGATTGAACAGAAATTCTAAAGGAAGTAAGAAAAGATACCATTACTCTTTTTGATTTATGTAGTCTCTTTATAATTATTTTTAACTAATACTGTTGGATTTATAAGAAAAAAATAAATTTGAAATTCATTATTTTATGAAAAAAAAAAAAAACAACAAAGATGCAATTAAATGTAATATAGCTAGATTTGTAAAAAAATAACAAAATTATTGTAAGGGGGAAAAATGTTTAATTTCATCGACCTATGTTATTAATAAATTAATAAACACAAAGATGACAAGTTATTATTGTTATTATTATTATTCAGGGATTCAGAATTGATGTTTGCGGCTTTTTCCAATTGTAAAATCATTAAATTATGATAATTTAACAAATGAGCTACTTCATTTTCAATTGAAATAATACTAGTAAGAGGTGAAAGCTGATATAATGCTCAGGATTACTTCGATAGTAGGGTACACATCGGTTATTTCTCATTCTTTTATATATTTCAGCAACGAAATAATGTCATCGTTTCCTTCATATACACGGATAAACATAATCAGTTCATCATACAATTCATGTCCATCAATATTTGTCTCGTACTGTTAGATATAATTGCAAGTTACTTCATTGCTTCAAAAGTTCACAGTCAGACATTGCCTTTAACTTTTTTATGCAATACATAAAACCAAATATAATCTCATGATGCTTAACTCTTAAACAGACATCATGGCCTGGACAGATGAGCTTTGAGCTGATTTTAAAAGTAAAAAGAATTAAACTATAGCCATAAGATTCCAAATTACCTCCAATCAACTAATTTTGAGTAATTTGACATTAAAATAGTGTAGTTTGAAAAAATCTTCCGCAGATAATGCAGGAACTTCGTTTATCCCTTCGTACCCGAAATTTCTACTTGCACGTCTACATCTCACGACTTTGAACTTTGTCTCAATATCATTTTCATCAGTCATTTCTCTCGAAGTTACCAAGGATGACTGGAAACCGTTTTCACTATAATTATCAAGCTATTGAGTAAATGCGTCTAGGTGTTGTATAACCGCATCTAGGTACGCTTTGCCATATCTTACTTATGACATTTATCTTCGTCAGAATGTCGTACCATATGACGAGAGAAACTACAAATTCGTTTGTAGTTATTTCATTTTCTATAGAATGGGATTCACTAATCAACTAACAATCTGTTGCATTTTCTGCGAAATCCTTTAAAGCATCGCATACATCGCTTAGTTGATATTTAACGGCCTTCACCGATTCTACCCTGCATTCCCATCTAGTTTCGGAAAGTGGTTTTAGTGATAAAGATTTTACATGCGATTTTAAAACAGCCCACCTCTGACTCGATCTGGCAAATAGAGTGTACAGCCCTTGTAACAAACCAATAAAAGATCTCCAAAGATCAGATTCCAGCTATGACTTCCACACTTCAAATATTATTGAGGGGAAATCATACATGTAAAAACTTTACTTTTTATGACAAAGGACGATCACTTCTTGGTTAGGCAAGCTCTGTCTTTAGCCTGACTTTTGCATCAACATGTTTTTTCTCATATTCTTTTTAACCGAACGATCTTTTCTAATATGGGACATGGTTGAGAAATACCAGTTGATGTATCACAGACTGACTTTATTTATTAATGTTATTTTTACCTTTCGAATAACGTAAGGCTTCAAATATACATTAGTACTATTAGTAAGTAATATTTTTCTATTTGGGGCCTCGCGCACTCGCTCTGGTTCTCTGCATTTTATTTTACTAAGTCTTAATCCCCAGAAAGTGTGTTCAGAATTGAAGTCGCCACCCATTAAAAACCGGTTTTGTGATTATTTATTAGATTTACGTATAAATTACAATTGATCAAATGCCGTGGAGGGCTATATTATGGAGGGTAGTTAGTGATAATTGTTATGGTAGTTGCTTAAAATATATCTGGTTATTAAAATTACTTATCTTAAAAGATATATTAATTATAATAAAACTGGAGAAATATTCAACATTTAAACATTTTTGAAGAGATACTCGTATGTGTTTTGGAGTTTGTATACTATAGACATACATTGGATAATTAAACTATATGGTATTTATGTTTATTGAAAAGTTTGTGGAATGCACTTTACTATATTTGCAATATTTTATTATACAATACATATTTATATGTATTGATTTATTTACAGGGTGGCGCAATAGAACGTGCATATTGCGTCTTCTTTTTTCGCGGGGGGGTTTACAGCGAATTTTGAAGTTGGATCTTAAACTGCATCCTTATAAGCTCCAGTTAACATAGGAATTAAAAGAGTCCGACTTCTATGGCGATTGTGAGACAGATCTTTCCTGCAAGACAAACTTCCAAAAGAGGTGATATCCCTTGGCTCCCACGTAGCCCTGACTTGACGCCTCTCGACTTTTTTTTGTGGGGATACCTCAAACATGAAGTCTACATGAACAATCCGAGGAACGTCAGTCAACTAAAGGAAAATATCCGTGGAGAAATAGCAGCAATCATCCCAGATTTATTGACAATAGTTTTCACAAATCTGCGATCGCGTTTAGAGAAGTGCCGCCTTCGAGAGGGCAGTCATTTAGATGATGTTATTTTTAAAAAATAAACTACATTTAAGAACCTAATCATCCTATCTTTTATTTCAACTATATCTTTTGTATTTATTTTTTTTGCCTATACTTAATAAATGCACGTTCTATTGCGCCACCTTGTACTTTATAATGATCTTCCATTGACACATCGATACATGGTAAAGAAATTAATTGTAAATAAATATTTGACAATGTATCAGAATAAAAGCAATCAAAATCAGTATTTTATTAATCATCAAAGATCACATCACGCAATTTGCATATTGTTATGGAAAATCGATACATTTCGGTCAGAAATTGTCACGGAGGATCGGGTACTATATGAAGCATAAGTGGAGTAGATAGAATTTACAACTATTGAATAATACATTTTTTAAGGTATATGAAGTTGTGGTGACAAAAATTAATAGGGATCACTGTACTCTTAGTGTTTTACCTATCCAGAAATGTTGTACTGTCATGCCCAGCAGCTGGTATTGGATTGCTCCGACAATGCTGATGCTCTGCATATTGTATTAATTCCTACATTACTTCGTTTAATGCGTTAAAGTTGAAATAACATTCACAATATAAACTAAAAACTCAAGGACATTTTCTGCCGTAATTGATCTGTTTGGAGTTACTTTCTAAGAGAGGCTCGTTTATGATACCGACCGTCCTCGAAGCTTCTCAGACAAACAAACAAACAATACCACACATACTTACATTGGCTCATAAAAATGCAATTCTTAGTTCAATGAGTATTTATAATATTTTTGAAGTTCAAATGTGTAAATAATGTTCATAACAAGTACATACGGTACTACATCCTTTAATGGTTTTACAAAAGAAACAAAGCGAAAGTGTCAAGAGTCAAGGGTCAAGAAATATGTATTTATATCCACTTTACCATATGTAAGTAAATAACGATCGCATGAACACAATGATGATGATATTGTCAAAAACTATCTTTATGTATAATAAAACTTACTAGCGCTACCGTCATGGCGTCGCATGGCCAATCGAATCTTTCCTTGAATTTGTGTGAAATTAAACAATTTCAGCATCGTACCGTGTTCAGCACATTCTCACAATACAGATCCGTGGGCTTCTTGAATGTTAAGCAGGCCTTTGACAGTGTATGGATTGAGGGTCTGCTCCACAACATCTAACGACCCCTTTCAGTTAAATTATACACCCTATTAAAGAGTTATGTGGACCAACCTTCTTTGCCAACGTTCGCAAGAAAGAATCTTCGGTAAGAAACATTTGAGGCAGTGTGCCATAAGGCAGCGTACTTGCAATATACAGAAGACATCCCAACAGTTGACTCCGTTGAAACCATCATTGTTACATATGTGGATGAGACAACTATCCTTGTAAATTCTTAGTCGGCTCAAGAAGCCTCAGACTCACTACAGGATTTCTTACTAAGAATTCACTCCTGAGCCAGGCATTGGAACATTGGAATAAATGCAGTTGTCAACTATGACTCCGGTATCATCCCGCAGATTGGCCAAATCTGATATCTTGAACTGATCCACATGAAGACTCCACTGCATGCTGCTTTGCAAAACTGCATAAGCTTGACTGGTTGCTACAGACGACCAGTAAATTGTCGCTCAACAATAAGACGATATTCTACTAACATGTAGTGGCCCCTGTTTTACATTACGCAATACCGCTGCTGCCAGCAACATACAGAGAATTCAAAGATGCCAAAACAAGGTACTACCCAGCATAACTGGGACTCCTTAGTTTGTGCGCATCTCCATCTTGTACAGAGACCTGCAAATGTCCACTGTGCGCTATGAAAACATCCAATCATTATTCTATATAATCTTAAGATATTTATTTACTTTTTTTTTTTTAAAAAAAAAAATTAAACGAAGGCGACTTGATTTATTTTTTATCTCATAGTTTTGTATGCAATATTTGATCCACCAATTTCTCGTCAACAGCGCCACATTCCTATGTTTCAGGCTGGAACCAACCATGGCAGTGCAAAATATTAGATAAAGCTGAATTCTTGTAAGCATTTAATTTTTTTTCGATATATTTCATCATGATAATGATATTTATATCAAAATATTAGAACTTCGTGTTGAACTACTCTTTATATCGTCACTTTCTATTAAGCACTCGAGCTAACAACAACGGAGAGATAAATAATTTGTTTCCAAAATATTTTTATATTTTTTCAAACTATTTATATATTCGATACAAAATACTATTTACCTGTTCTATATATTATAAAAATAACTAAAATTTTATTTCAATAAAATGCAAATACAAAATGGATGAGCTTATATCATCTAATTTGAATAGTAAAACAAGAAGTTTATTAGATGCTGTCTAAACAACAAGTACAAAAATGGATGTTATGCCATCAGAAATATCTGCAAGTCGTTCCGCTGATACCCAAAGGGTAATACCATGTAAGACGTCATCAACAGAACAAACACAACAGAAAGAGGATGCTACAACATTTGAAATACCTGAAAATCGTTCATCTGATACCCAAGGGGAAATGGCATATGCAAAGCGATCTGAAATTTCTGAAATTCAGAAGAAACAAAAATTTGAAATATCTGAAAATCAGAAGAAACAAAAATTTGAAATATCTAAAAATCAGAAGAAACAAAAATTTGAAATATCTGAAACACAGAAGAAACAAAAATTTGAAAGGCGCTCCCTTGGTAAAACGCAATTTATGGAACAAAAGACAAAAGTCCAAACACAAAGGTCTGAAAGCCTCAGCTCTCGTACTAGGAATGTTTCTAGTGCCTGAATTGGAAAAGTTCGAGAAATGAAACCAAAAATCTGAGTGAAGAACGTGACAAGCACTTTCGAAGAAGGGTGAAATCGTAGACTCTAAAGCGGGAAATATAAAAGGCGTTTGTTCAAAGGGGGTTACACAGTCCAATAAAGCACCAAAAAGAAATCAATTTATGCTTCAGTTCAGTTCGTCACTTGAAAGCTCACATAATGGCCAATTTATTTATTTACCCATATGTAATCATCTGGTATAATATATAAATGAATATATTTTAAATATTAAATTAAATTAAACCACTAAAAAAACCTATCCCAATTCATAATGATGTTTTAAAACTTCAGACAATCTTTCAAGAATTCGAGTGCTCAATCTTGGACGTCAATATGATCTGTTGTGGCAGTAACGATAGAGACGAATTCGATTCGATTTTTTTAGAAATATGAACTCTGTAAACTTTCCCCACACTTAATAAACCAAACAATATATTGTATTTACAGAATAGGGACCACAAACAAAAATTTTTTTATTGTTTTTAAAATATTCTCCATAAAGATCAATATGGATATTTGCATTCTCTAGAATCAATTTTTTAAAATCTTTATCCACTCCAAATAAGGTATTTATAAAACATGACTTTTGTTCAGGCGTCAAAGATATTGGCTTCGCAGTTTTTTTGCTCTGCGGGAACAAACGAAGTCATTGCGCATTTCATTCAGAATGGACCATCCTTTATTGCTTTGTCCAGTTTTTGCGATGGGACAGGTGACCATTTGCTTCGAAGTGCTTCGTCCGCTAACAACTTCTGTTGGATATGGCTGACCTTCAAAGATCCGAACAGTCGATTGCTGATATGATCCGGTCTCATACCTATGGATCAACGATACATCGCCTATTATAAGATTTTACACATCTTTTGGAACACCGCGGGTGTATTTTTTTTATGCTTCTATGGTGGTAATTCATAAGATGATCTTGTAATGCACCTAGGCCTCGTTCGGCCACTGTGAGGCATTTGATATAATTTTTGCTTAAGTTCGTTCTAACACGGTTGCGAAATGATAAATTCATGAAGAAGAAGTTAAATTTCTTATGGTTAATCATAGGAAGAAACGGGATCCAACCTAATCTTAATGAAGTTGACACAATAAATATGACTTATCGAAAATGGTCCATGACTTAAGAGCTTTTCTTGGTGCCTTCTTCAGATCATTACAGACGGTTTATTATGGGGCATGCGCAAATAGCAGAGTCCCTGCAATGAGTTAGGTCGAATTCATAAAATTATCAAAAAATACTGGGATGAATTTGGTTTTTTTTTTTTTTTTTGGGTAATGCGTAGAGAAATAAATACATAGATTTTTACAGGAGTTGGGGATGATCAATGTGTATTTTTTTTTTTTTAGTAAAATATGTGCGATATATACTTTTCGAATGTCCCTCTCTTTTAATAACTGGACAACAAGAGACAACCGCTTTTGCTATCAGTTGATGTTGCTTCGCTTCTGAAATTTTTCAAATTTACTGCTAGCATGTGTTATTGTTATTGTCCTAGCTTATAAAATTGTTGTTGCTATTGCTATACTAATTACTACTTAGAAATAATATTACTGATATTGATGTTGTTGTTGTTGTTGTTGTTGCAGTAATGTAACGTTTTATTTCTTGTTTTCTTTTTTGATGTATTTTCTATTATTGAAGCTAACTAATTAGATTTCTTATTTAGTTCTGCTCAATTAGTTCTCTGAAGACGGATCTGTTGATAACACGTCCGATCGCTTCAAGGTTCTAACATATTGTAGAGTCTTCTTTGTTTAATAAAAACAAAACAACATTTTTTTGTAAGCACTACTCTGAAATGGATAACAACAATCCTATTTCTAAGCTATACTCCGAAATGTCCAAAATAAATTATGATAATATTGACAAGTGGCGTAATCGAGAGCTACTGAGTTTGTGTTTAGTGGTTTTTTGGACTAAAGGTCAAGTAAACTGGAGTAACATAAGTCAAAAGCTTAAATATGTTTGCGAAGTACATGGTCGCCCATCGTCTTGGTACTCGAAAGAAAATTGCAAGAAGCAGTATATGAAGTTACTTAAAACTGAAGCTGCGTTTCAAAAGAATTCGGAAAATGATGCAGAAGAAGTAAAACCAACTGTAGAGCAAGTGTTACAGCGAGTAAATGAAATACATTCGAGAGAAATACTCGAAATGATCTGTCAAATAGATATCGATAATGCTGAAGACGATATAACCGTAGCAGATATGGATATAGGACCTGATTAAGATTCAAATAAAAACAACAATTACTATCGCATTGGTTAGTAAGATTTTAATGAAAACCTTTGAACGCAGCATGACAAAATTTAAAGTTACGAACTATAAATGACTAGTTACATAGTATAAAAGCAAACATCATTTAGTATTTTTTAAGCTGACCAATATACAGTGGTCGGCATATATTTAATTATTTATTTATTTATTTATACTTATATTCATGACAAATTACTGTCACCTTAAATACATACACTTAAAGTAGAAATGTAAAATTAAAATTATTAATTATTATATTCAAAATTAGATTTAATTATAAATAATTTAATTTAAAAAAATAAATTATTTGCAACATAGCTAACTATGCCTCTTCTCACATCAATGTTTGGTGACAGACATATAATTTAACTAGTACAGACAGGATAGGTGAACCAATAAGCGACAGCCAGTACACATGCTTAAGATCCCCGAAGGCACCAAAGGATGATAATATGAAGTGCATATGGCAAGTTCTTAGGCAAGAGGACTTGATAGAACATATTATAAGAAGTGCATAAAACACGAAAAGGATCATGTAGGACGTAGTTAGTAATGCATCTATTCAGGGCTAAAGGGACGAAATTTCTAGTAGAACGACTTGGGACACAAAAGTTAAGCTGATTTAAGTGTTCTTGAGAATCTATTGTCCCAACTATAAACTCATGATTAAAATTAATACCTAAGTCTGTCCTACGATGGAAGACTGATGAGTAGGATCCTATCAGAGTAAGATGGCAAACTGGAATTAGTATTCCAGTTTGGGCACGAAAGATATAAATATTTTGACATGTCAGAAATTCCAAATATATTCTTATTTTCATTTTAAATCTATTTGCTGCAAAAAATACAAAAAAAAAAAAAAAAAAAAAACTAAACAAATAGATTGTAGAATACAGTAATTTGTATTTACCTTAAAAAAAAAAAATAAATAAATTTATAATATGTATATCAAATGTTCTTTCATATTTTTATACTCTTCAGAGAAGGAGTAATCTGAGTATATATATTCTTGATCAGCGAGACGAGACGAGACGAGTTGATTAAGTTAAGTATGTCCTTCTGACCGTCTGTCCGTTAATATGTATGGAAATTGGTACCTCAGTTTTTTTGTTTTTTTTTTGTAATATCGATTTGAAATTTAGACGTTATAAGTTTGTGATCCATATCCACCAACCATGAACATTTCTAGACCCTAAGATCACTAGAGGAGGTACCCCCCATACAAACGCAGATTCAAATTCATCTTCTTATTAGAATAACTGTTTTTGTTTTTTATACAATGGAACCGAAATTTTTACACTAGAACTTGGAATTCTAGGAGTTGTGCCTCTCATACAAAACATGAACTTTAGGAAAATAATCAGAAAATATAAAAAGTGCGTGAAGAGTAAAAGTTAATCTTCTTTTTACTGGTTTTAAATTAATTACAAAAATCAAGGAATGGCGGAAGTATTTTAAAATATTTATTATTCATGTTTATGATTTTAAGAAGAGTGGATTACTTAAAATTTTGGGGAAATTAATAGAAAATATTAATATTTTTTTTTTTAAATTCTTAATAAATGTCAAAAAATGAATGAATTGAGATGGTTGGGCTTACTTCATTAATCTTGATTTACTAATTCTTACTCTAACACATTTGCACTTTACTCTCTAGATTGTACTAGTTCCTGCAGATTGCTTGGTGGCAATAGTCCCCGTGTCGACAGTAATAAGCTAGTACCTTTTCTTATTACCTGGTGGTTAGTGAATTCAGGAGTCGTAGGTTATGCAGAGGTGAACCAACAAATGCGCGTTTCCATAGTAAGTCAGTAGCGTCTTTTCAAATTACTGGTGGGTAGTGAATTTACCAGTCAAAAGTAATGCAGAGGCGAAATAGTATTTAGTGGCAACAACTGGTGACTGACTGGTGTCAGTAACTGGTGAAAAACCTGGTAAATGGTAATGCACGCGTAGGCAATTGACTCCTTCCAAAGAGATCTCCTATGTAAAATTCACCTGTTGAATTTATGAAAAAGGAAATATAGTAACTAGTGCTGGTTCCAAAAGGGACTAGCTACGAATCAATTTCAGACCAGAGATTCATACTGCAGGGAATGAGAATACATACACTATTACAATACATACACTATGTATTACAGTTCGTTCATCCTGATAATTGAAATCTCCCGATCCTTTCCGACGTGCTTCTTGTAACCATTCCATGGTTTTCTTTTGCCGCTTTCAGCATTTTCAAACCGGATCGTCAATTTTACACCAATTTCAATCAACGGATCAGACACGGTCATTTTTCTCTTCCCTCTTGAATCACAGTATTATATTACGAACAAGATCTTCATCGCAATATCTATCATAGTCTAAAACTTTCGTAAACATTTTCTTTTTTAAACTGTCTAGTAATTTACCCTTTTGTCCCAAACCGTTGTCTGTTTACGCAGTGAATAGTATTGCATTATAAGTTCGTCATGAAGTATGTAACACACAGAAGAAGACATCGGAGACCCAATAAAGTATATATATTCTTGATCAGCACGACGAGACGAGTTGATCTAGCCATGTCCGTCTGTATGTATGCAAACTAGTCCTTAAGTTTTTGAGCTAAAGAAGCTTTCTTTTCACTTTAAGCAGTACATTTGTTAGAATGAGCAGAGTCACACCATTAGGGGGGTACCCCCCATACAACCCAGGATCCATAATCATGTTCTTATTAAAAAGCTTTTTTGTTTATTGTACTTTTGAATTGAAATAAAACACTATATCAACCATTCGTGAAAATTTCAAAATCCTCGGACTAGGGTGGGGGTGAAGAGTATTACAACTTTGGCATAGGTAAAGTAAGTCTTCTTTTTATTTGTTTTTGTAAAAGTTATGGAGTTATGGCGGAGAACATTTCGTAAAGCGAAATGTAGTGTATAAGTTTTGTTAAGGTCAAAATTTTGCATTTTTATCTCATATTTTGATATACATTTCTGACCACAGTTAATAAACCATTCATGGAATGTAAGATATACCAAAGCTTGATTTAAAAGAATTTCATCAATAATACTCGTTATGTAGCAGAACAAAGCCAAGCCAAGCCAAGTCAAGTCAGGTCCGATTAAGCCAAAGAAAAACTACGTTTAAGTCAAGAACTCTGAGATCTTTGTTCTACTTCTTATAAAAAAAAAACAAGACAACATAAATAATTAAAAAAAAAAAAAAAAAAATAATAATAATAATAATAATAATAAAATAGCTGAAACTTAAGAAAAAAAAAGTTCAAAGTGTGGCGTTAAATCAATAAGATAATTATTATGGAATGTTAAGGTGTTAGCGTGACTTAACTTTGGTGCATTTAATGAAAAAAAAAAAAAATTCAAATAAAAAAAATTCAGAAAAAATCTCTATGAATTAATGTCAAATGAGTAAAAAATGCGATTAAACAAAAACGTTTATGACAACATTGTTAGTTAGTAGATAAAGAGAGGGGCTGTGGAGTGAATGCGAATGTGACATTATATTGTAATGTGTAGGGTGACTAGTATTTGGAATTTTGCAATGAACTCTCTATGAAATGTTAAAGCAGCAGCTTTTATGGCGATCAAAATATTATTAAATAATGAAAACATAAAAAATCAACAACATTGTTCAATTAAAAATTACATTATTCAAATTGAATTTAATAAAATTTACAATAAACAAGGACAATGAATGAATAGACCAACCTCAAAGTTCATTCAGAGACATTTTTAATAGACAAAGTATGTAAAAAAATGTCATGCAAACATAATAAAAATGATGATGATGATGAAGAAGAAATAGATAAAAATGAAATACTTTTAAGTGGTTAAGAAATAAACTATTCCACAGACAAAAAAATACTAGTTTGTATGTACATACACGTAGCATATATGCAATGTTGTGTGGTGTCTCCCATGTGATTATATTATGACACTTGACACACGAATTTTGTGGCTCGTCTGCAAATGTTGACATTTTGTTGAGGTCTTGGCCACCAGCAATAAGAACAACAACAACATAATAAACATGTTACGCGAGCAAAGTACTAGTACATATATACTACGAGAAATGTTTATTAAGTCACTGATCTCATATAAACAAGAAAGGATCAGAAAAAATTGTTATTATTAGTTTATCTGTCATGAACAAACTTTCAACAGAGTTGAATGATAATCTATAGAAAGATCGAGGACAACTAAAGGGTAATGCAGCTACCTTCCTACCTAGCTACCTACCTAATCAACAATTTCATTACCTTTCATACCCATGTGTTTTGGAATCACATAACAGATAGAGGGGACTGACTGTTAAGGGCAGATACGATATCCTGCATAAAATCATAATTACCTCCCCTAAAACAGAGAAATCTGGTGACTGCAGAACATTTACAGAGTATATGTACAGGTATTTCAACATTCTGTTCACAGAATGTGAGAGTCTCAAAATAATATTATAGGCTACAGTGACATATGAGGTATCCAGCTCCCACTCCTATTTAAGACGTAGTTTCTATAATAACCTTTGTCTTGGCTTATCTCTGGCTTTTATAATTGCTACAGCATCTTTCATATTAGTTATCCTTTCATTCCTCTCAACTTCCGTTAGGTCGGCTAATAATGAGTTGTTTCATTTTCCTCATGTTCTTCATATCCTGGTAACGACTTGAGCATTAGGCGGTTGTGAAGTTTTAGTTTATTTAGAAAAACCAGGAATCCTCTGACTACATATGAAAGACGACATTGTTAATGAGGTAAAGGTTTTGAGAGCTACTTAATTGGATAAATGTGGTAACTTTATATCATTGCGATCATATAGGTTGCTTTTTATAATAAGTAAAGATTGGGGACAATGTCCAGTAACGCATATTAGGTTAGACCGGCAGGTTAGGTTAGACAGGCTACTCGCACTACAAGCGAGTTCACCCAAAAGCCATTGTGATGCCTGATTATGGAAGGGTGAGGAAGTTAGGGGCGGGGGGGTTATATGGGATAAGAAAATGGGGTGAACGTCTGGCAGTTGGTCCTAGAGGTCTCCCTTTCAGCTTCTAAAACCAACCTAAAGAATCCGCGAACAGAGCTAGGCACCTTTGCCCAACTGTCCAACTCATCAAAGAAAGGTTTCTCGAGAATACGGGTATGTCTTCTAAGAAGAGCAGGGCAGTCACAGGGAGATATTAAATACTCTTTGATTCTTCTTCGTCTTTGCAACTACTGCAGAAGTTTTGGTATGGAACACGAATCCTTTGGGCCATCAACCCAATTGCGAAATGCCCTGTTAAGACTGCAGTCATCATTCGAATCCTTTTCATATGAAAGTGTAGTAGTTCGGAAGTCCGTTTAGGTTGATGGCTAGGCCAGAGTGTCCTAGGCTCATTTGTTCACATACTGTCTGCTAACTCCATGGTACTAGCTTCCAGTCTCGTATCGGTCTATGAATGTCAATTAGTACCGCTAAAGAGCTATGTGTCGCATATTACTATACAAAAATTGTGAAAAACTTTATAGTGAATATATTACTATAAAAGCCCCTCGTACTAGTTTCTACTATAATGTATCTCTGACAACACAATTTAAAGTTTAAAAATAACTATAAAAAACATTTAAATTATAAATATTAAAATTAGAAAAAGAAAAAAAAAAAAAACTAAGTCCAATTTAAGCGTTTTGGTTGATTGGACGTATGAGTAACAAAAAAAAAAACTAATAAACGAGTTGGCGTGTTTAAATTGTTGTTAAGCCTAATCAGGTCTAAACACACACACAAAGTATCATACAAAACATACTAATTCAATAATTGGTTTTTGATTACTGCATCATTGTTTAATATTGCTTGTTGATCATAAATGTCCAGAATTTTAATACATGACATAATTCGCTTTCTTTATGTGTAAATCTCTCACATACACTAGGTACATACTTTGCAAGAGGAGAATGGTGCTTGTTCTCTAATATTTTTTGTTGTTTGTGTAATATACTATACAATATGTATGTTAATTGTGAAACTGCTCATATCTAAATTGATTTATGATTAAAGCTTGGCTTGTGAAGGTTTCTACTTACATATGAATGAGAATGGTTTAGTGGAAAAGTTAAGATCGAAAAAGGCCTTAATCAACCTCGTAAAACTTGAAAGGGCAGAAATGAAATGAACTTAAGTTAAAAGTATTGAGGAGCCTGATACAATATTATACTTAATATGTATGTAATTTTGTACCTGTTTGCATGCAGCTGTCAAAAACAATAATAAAATAATATTAATTTATATACAATTTTGCATAATTTTTATGATTAATTTTTTTTTTTTTATGTGTATGTATTTTATGTATTTATTTTATTTTTTTTTTTTTTTGTGTTAATTTTTAAATTATCATTTTATTTTTAATGAATTTTAAAACACATTTTTTTCAAATCTCACTTTGTATAAAAGTGAAAGGGACATTAAATATGTTGCGAAATTCATGAATCCTTACTTCACATCATTTATTATGTTCTACATGATATTTACTAACAAATAATATCTTCTTATTATTGATGTCGTAAATTTCTAACCAGTGAGTGATGTCCATGACAATTGTGTAACAATTTATAGCCGAAATTTCTTAAAAATAAAGTGAAATATATGGTAGTTATATAGTTTTAAACATAACAAACTTTATCTTTATTGACCAGTGATAATTCGATTTTACAGTTTGACAACATGTTTTTGTGTAAGGAAAATAGGTGATACAAATACCTTACATAAAACATAGTAGAAAATAGTAGAAAAAACAAAAAAGTTTTCTAATAAGAACTTTAATTTGGATCCCGGTTTGTATGGGGGGTACCCCTCCTAGTAATCCGAGGGTCGGGTCTTGAAATTTTCATGGTTTGTGGATATAGGTCAGAGACTTATAGTGTCCAAATTTCAGTTCAATAAGCCAAAAACAAAAGACTTTTTCTAATAAGAACTTTAATTTAAAAGGGGTCTTGTATCGGAGGTACCCCCCCTAGTGATTCGATTCGGCTGATTCACGAAGTTGATCGGCGTTTGGTAAAAAGAAACCTATGTACAAAATTTCAGCTCTCTATCACAAATATATACACTTTATGTGGTCTGCGATGTCTCCTTCTGTGTGTTACAAACTTCATGACAAACCTATAATACTATTTACTAACGTGAAAAGTATAATAAGGATTGACGCTTAATAAAGGTAATTTTGAATTGGCTTGTTAAGTGGCGATCTACACTTGGAAAGTGCAAAAGTTGATTTCTTACATAAAAACTAATATTAGCTTGGAGTTATAAAAGGAAGATTGCAAATCATTTTTAACAATTTATTTTGTTGAATCTTATGTTTATTACGGTGACTTTGCACGTAGTCACCTCAAAATTCCGGCCATGTAACATACTCGTAATTAGGACAAATATTGATTTATAAATTATAATTTTGTTATTTGTTGATAGTTTTGATTTTCTATTGATGAAGGGATAAACAATTCTTAATGTCTTATTACTTTTATTGATTTATCGACCTGTTTATATGCAAACAGAAGGTTAGTTTACTGTCTATATTTAAGTCAAGGTTGGCAGGACTTATGCTTCCCGGTAAAATATATAGCGTTTGTTTTACTCGCATTTAGTTCAATTTCCCATTTATGGAAGTAATTAGCATAGTTGTGAAAAGCATCCTCAAGCGTTTGATGGATAATACTATGGCTATTACCAGAGCAGAATAGGGCACAGTCGCCGGCGATGATTAATGTATGACAATGGTTCAGAGTTGGAATGTCATGGGTATACAGATTGTAAAGCAAAAGTCCTAGCACCGAGCCATTAGGAAAGCCAGCAGTTATCTATTTCCTTCAATGTGTGCATTTAATATTTCTTTAATTATTCGCTCGAGGATTTTGGAGAAACCGCACAAGAGGCTTAAAGGGTGGTAACTTTCTGGTGAGTCAGCAGGTTTAGCTGGCTTTGCAATCGCCACAATTTTAACTAACTTCCAGCTGTGTAGCCAATTCCTATACATCTATTATTTATTATTTATTTTATACACTGTCGCCTTATAGTTTTTACTTAAGCTAAGGGGGTTGGGGTTGGGGTCAGTCATAGCTTCTGGGTTATACATCTATTAAATAGAAGAGTTAGTAAATTTAGAGCACGTATACGGAAATGTTTTAAGCACATGTTTGATATATTAACTGGACCTGGAGAAATTTTAGTTTTTTGGAAACGAACAACATCCTTCACTTGCGCAAAGGTAATGGTTTGGTCGTTTGAGATCACAGCATTTTCGATGGTGTTAAGAGAACTATTTAATGTACTAGTGCCACAGTGAAATCGAGTCGGATGTGAGAACCTTCTTCTCATAGATTTCACTTAAAATTTTAGTTTTTTGTTCTTCAGTACTTTAAACCTGATTATTATAGCATTAGCTTGGGACGAATAGCTTTTAGTTTTTTATTTATTTTTGTATTTGTATTGTATTTTCCAGAATGGTGTCTAAGCGGGAAAGTTTATTGTTCCAGTTTAATGTTATTAATTTCTAACATAAAATACATAACTTGTTATCATAAATTAATCATGTAAATACTATTTTATATATTTAGCATAATTATAATTTAAAAAATAATTAAGACACTAGACTAAGGAAAAATATCCAAAAAAATCAAATCAGCCGAAAGCCCCTTTAGCTATGGCTGTCTCACCCTGTAGCTTTAGTTTAAGACTTTATGACTACAGTATATTAAATAAATAAATAAAAAAATTTCTAACAATTGCACTTTCATTTGACGGTTAAGAAAGTGTCTTATCCAGTGTTTTCGTATTTTTATAAGCTCTATAATATTATCAGAGGTTTTGCTATTAAATCGATTGCACAATTAACATTCAATTAATTAAATACTGAAATACTTATTTAATTTATTTAACAAAATACATCTATATTCTATCTATATATTTTTTATTTTTTTTTTCCTCCTTATTATCACTCCTAATTGGAGCATAGGGCCTCCACAAGGCATCTCGATCGAACACGATTTTTTTGGGCTGTTATTTTTGCTTCTTCCCATGTGATGTTTTGCATCGGCTAATTC
Organism: Amiota mariae; assembly: GCA_035041805.1. Lineage (NCBI taxonomy): Eukaryota > Metazoa > Arthropoda > Insecta > Diptera > Drosophilidae > Amiota > Amiota mariae. The sequence continues at coordinate 66,549 of JAWNKV010000456.1, read as the reverse complement.
CCGCCATTGTCCGGGTGCTTAGGCCAAATGTCGTCATCTTATTGTTCCTTTTGTATCCGAGGTTTATCCTTGTATTGGTTTAGGTAATCGATTGGTTTTCACTATAGTAGGTGATTGGCCTATTCTATCTATATTATTTTATATATTATTATTATTATTATTATTTTATATTATGTATATATATATACGAGACCCGAATAGCAGAATAACTATTAAAATTTCGGGAAAAAAACAAGTGCATTGTAACTTAGAGCATTTCATTATTTTTAAAAATTGTCCGAGTATCATGACCTAGCATAAGGTATACACATAGTAGAATAGTGATTGTACTTCAAAGAAGACAAAGAGAAGAACTGAAGCAAATACACAAGCAAAATAGTAAAAATAATATAAAGGTTGACGGTCAATTTGTATGGTTTGTGCGAATGTTTTTAATAAATCTTTGGTATATAGTAAATATCTTGCACCCGACAACAAAATATCGACAAATATTGTATATAATGAAGGGAATAATAAAATGAAGAGTATAAAAACTTAATTTAAATCATCTACTAAGTTAAGACAAGATTCTTTGATTCTGAGGTGGTAAAAAGATCGCCCAGTCACCCTAATTAAATAATAAAGTTTAAGACCTCATGAGTTTGTGTTGATTTGAAGTTGTTCTTCTCTTGTTTGTATTTGTTATTGTGCTATTATTGTATCAATTAATCAATTAGTTTGAAAATCTAAACGTTCTTAATATCTTTCAATATCATTCCTACGCTTCAATGCAGTTAATTTGAAAAACATAAAGAGATTATATTGTTTTCGCATAAATCGCATTATCAAATTGATCTTTTATGAGCAATTGAGTTTCATTGATTTAATTTAGCATATCGCACCCTAACTAAAAAATGGGCATAACTCAAAATTTTCAAATTCATATTTAATATAATGAACGTCCCCAACAGCTGTAGAAATCTGCGGTTTTTTTCTCAATACTTTAGCAAAAAAAAAAAAAAAAAAATATAAACACCATTGTTTTACTTTCACCTTCAATGTGAACATAAACAGTTTTTCCAAAGCAGAAAATTTTAAAAAAATTGAGATATGCCGTTTTTGTAGTTAGGGTGCGATATATTTGGGCAGACGATGAATTGCTTTGAAATTCGGAAATCTTGTAAAATTCAGAAAACAATTTTAAAATGCTAAGTTTTTCCTTTATCACGAAAATTGTTGTGAAGTAAGCTGAAAATATGTTTACATTCTGCTAATAATTTCATCATTTTGTGATTGCCGTTGTATTTTACCTTAACTTGTTTAAAAAATTTGATTTGAAAACGAAAAAGTAATTTTGATTTTCTTCACATGTTGAAATACAATATAAATTAATTGTTCTGTAATCCATCATATTCTGCTTCTGATCCACTCATATTTTTGACTGTAGCTACCAAATTTGATGTATCATGCTCCTCTTCCCCATCATTACCTCCTTCATTTATATGAAGATGACTTCCAACGTTGTTGGCGAGATCAATTTCTTGTCCACCATTAATGTTTTATTCTATACACCCAGAAAAGTTGGATCGTATTCATCTTGGATGCTTCGACTTTTTCTAATTCGTTCTTTTGTTGAGTTTCTGGTTTTACTTCACTAATATTTATGACAATATTCACCAAATTTGACATAATTGGCACGCATTTTTTTTTTTTGTTTGCCTCACCGATGTAATGGGAATTATAGTCAGACCTGGTAGGTTCTGACCAAGTTGTTCTAATGTTGATTGTGTTGGTTTTTGTGTTTCGTTATTTAATTTACAAAAAGAATTTGTATAGAGATGGTGAACTCGGTACTTTCCTGTTTTACAAAATATTCAATGTTTATGTGGATTGGGTATAAATATTTTAATTTTTTTTATGTTAGCTGCGTATTATTTTACTATTCTAATACTATAATATTGTGGTTAAATGAAAACGCATTCATATAAGTTGACTTCAAAAAGAAGTCACTATTACAAGTCCCAGAATATCCTTGATCAAATAAGTTACATACTTATAAAAACACTTATAAAAATCATCCATTAATATGGAAATTTCTTATAATTCAAATTTTGTAAATCCATAGTGAAGATATACTGCTTTGTGCAATAAAGACTGCTAAATTCATTGATCACTTCCATTAACGTCGACATCTTTGGTTTCTGTACAGTGCGGTATTTTTGACGAACCAAAGGGCGCCCGTGATTCTTCGAAAGGCCTTGTTCTGATACGCTTGCGATTTGGCAATGTTGTAGACGGTAGCGATGCCTCATATTTGGATGGCGGAGGAGCCAGCCAAACTTTCTAAGCTTTTGCTAACTACGCGCCGTCACCACCTTTGTGCGTGACCTCCATGTTACTCATATCGACTGCTTTATAACGATCGACCAACCCTTTTGGTTATGTAGAGACCCTCAATGTTAAGTCAACCCCTTCACTGTAAAATTGTCAAAGGTTATTTTTATCTTCTAAAGTCACATCCCATACAAACCCAGATCCAATAGCAGTGGCGTGAAGAGTATTACAACTTCGTTCGATGGTTCTATTATATTCTTATGGTTATACTAAATATGCTATAATAGTTTCGCCAAATATTACGTCTATTCCTATGACACTACCGTTTGTCAATAGGTGGCGTTAGCTTCTTTGTGCGAAGGTTCTTGAAGTTGGCTGCACATGTGTTTTAAAGCGTCTATATGTCAGCTATATAACACAGTGTTGCACCAATAAGAATTTTTTTGTTGTCTTGAAAATGTCAAATTTTTTAGACCTGAGACGAAATTTAAAGACGACCAATTGCAAGAATTATTGGATAAGGATTTAAGGCGCATTAGAAGTTGGTCAAGCAACAGTTTTCAAACGTCTATGAGCCATGGGAAAGAATGAAAAGAAAGGAAAATGGATGCCATACGAATTGAAGGAGTGAGACATAGAAAGACGAAAAACCATTTGTGATCCAGGCCAACCATCAGCATCGCAAGCAAAACGGAACATTCATGGAAAGAAGGGTTTGCTGTGCATCTGGTGGGATCAGACGGGTGTCGTCTTTTATGAGCTTCTTACTGCTGATCGCTAACGACAACAACTCATTGATTTGAGCCGACCAATGAAAGAAAAACGTGAATAATGGGCGAGCAGACTTAGGAAATGCCCAGCCATATGTGGATAAACCAGTCCTGGAAACGTTGGAAACACTAAGCTGGGAAGTCCTACCCCACCCTGCGTATTTACCAAACTTAGCCCCTTCAGACTAACATTTGCTTCGTTTGATGCAGCACTGACTAGCACGGAATAGCAACTCCATTCTTATGTAGAAGTCGAAAATTGGGTGTTGCAATGGATTTCTTTAAAAGACCAGGATGTCTTCGAGCGCTGAATCCGTGCTTTGCCTGACAGATGAAAGAAAGTCACAACCAGCGATGACAATTATTTTGATTTACATATTTCTTCATTGTGATTTCAAAATAAATGGTTGAATTTGGCGGAAAAACCGCAGTTTCATAGGAATTGACCTTATACCTTGTTGTGGAATATTAAAATTGGCATCTACATACGAAAAGATTAGCTAGTTTAAAATATAGTCTATGTAACTAAAAGAAGATTGAGTGTTTTTTATTCAACATATACTTAATATTTAGTTAAAACTCCTTTGCTGTTTGTTGTTGAGCGTTTGAGCTTATTTTATTTGTATTATTTTTGAGTGTAAACCAAGAAATAAGAAACCAAAAGATAACTCAAAAACTTGAATTCGAATTGGAACTCAACGTTGACTTCGACTTTGACGCTTTGATAAAGCGTTAAGATGTTTTTTTTTTTTTTTTTTTGTATTTCGTTTCGAAGAGCGTTGTGTATCAATATTGAAAGACGAAAGGCGACTCGTTGACGTCAACAGCGGCAGCATGTTATAAATTTACGATTTCTTTTTACACAACAGCTACATGCATTTGTAAGTGAGTGGTGAATGAGTGAGGCGGAGAGAGAGGAAGAGAAGAAAACGAAGAAAAGCCAACAAAAGACAATCGAATAAAACTAACACAATCAAATCAAAAACCAACTCATATCGACTTAATGCGGGCCTGCAGCTTCTATAATACTAATAAGAGTATGTCCCAAAATTTAGCTCAAAACACCATTTTCAGGCCGCTGTGTTTTGGCTATACACAGACACTGACACAGATAAACATATATACACACACACACACACACACACACACACACACACACACACACACACAGATACATTCATACGATTCAGCTTTTAAAGCGCACTTAATGGCCAATGGCTTCATAATATTACTACTATAATATTATTATAAAACAGATACTCAGATATATGAATGAGTGAGCTTCGCTGTCGCTGCAGCAGATATTTCAATATTTCAATGTATTGCATCGGTGTATCTGGAATTGAGCTAGTATTTGTATCTGTGGGTTGTTGTAACCGATTTTTGGCCACTGCTAAATCATTGAAGTAACTTTCGTCTGCAGTCATTTGCTTAAAGTTAGTGAACGTGCGAGTATCGTGCGTCCCCATCGCAACAGTCACTTAGAGTGTTCCTCCTTGCGGCTCCAAGCCAAGCCAATTTTGTGTGTCGTGTTTGATATTGTGGTAAAGTTTTTCTACTTGTGAACGGTTTAGTTACATTACATTATTTCACTTCACTTCACTTCACTTTACTTCAAAATTTTTGTGTGTTTAACTTCTTTGAACCAAAATTTGCTATTTTTTGTTTTGCTTTTTTTTTTTGTTTATGTTTTGGAAAAATATTTAAGTGTTTTGTGTGGTTGAAAACTATATACATTTTTTTTTTTGTTTCGTATAAATAAAAATGAAACTATGATAAAATTAAATAAAATAATATAAAGTATATATTTTTTTTTTTTATATAAAGAAAAAGATTCAAAAGAAAAGAAATAAAAAAAAAATATATATATATATAAAAAGAAAATAATCAAAACACACTTCGTTGAAGGTCATGCGGCTGGCGACAACATTTACACATGTGCGCTTCATTCGGATTGCGTATACGCTGCATAGTGCGCAGTCCAACTAACCTTAATTTCTCTTAAGACTTTTATTTACTTACAAAAGGATTTTTATATATTAATATTTATAATTTTTTTCTCCTTCTTTTTTTTTTTTAATAATTTTCAGATTTAACTACAGCAACAACAACAATAACAACAACAACAACTGTTCACTAAAGTTAAAGTATAAAACTGAAACGAAATTTTTAATCAAACCGCCAAATATAGGAAGGAAGGCTTCTAACGACATCTCAATAGATAAAGGAAAACAAAGACAAAACAAAAACAAAAACAAAATCTAAATCAATAAACAAATAAATAATAACATCAAATATCATCAACATGCAAATTTTTAAGAACAGTTTTTGTTTAATTTTAATTGTGATTGTCAACATTTTGTTGCACACAAGTTCAGCGGCTCCTGGCTTACGAGTAAAACGTCAAAATGGTGATCTTACGACATTGGAAGATACTAACGAAAGTGATTTGAATCCAATTAATGCTGAGGTAAATAAATTTTAAATAAAAAATATACATAATTATTAATATAAACCAGAACAGGAAGTATATATATATATTTTGAGGGGTCTTAAACTAGTTCCATTTATTTGAAAAATTTTCCATGTTTTCAAAATTCATTAATATTGAATTTCTTATGAGAGAATCTTTTTTTTTTATAAGTATGTGTGTGTGTGTGTGTATGTGTGTGTGTGGAACCGGATTTCTGTTTTTTAAATTAAATTCTGAAACAAGTTTTCCCACTTTGAATGATCGATCTACATACATATACGTGTATATACCATATAGATAGGTAAAATATGTAGATCAATGTATGACCTATGTTTGTTTCTGACATTTTTCTCCTTATTATTATGCTAAGTAAGCAGCCCTTCAAAGTCAATTCAATTCAAGTCAAGGTTAAATTCATTTTTAACTTTTACAAATCAACTTACAGCAACACGATTACTAGTCTAGATGACATTGATTTACAACAAAGTAAGGGGAAGATGTTAATTTCAAAAACGAACTTGTAATATTCTTCGTTCTTTTTAGATATGAATAAATGCCCAAAAATCTTATGGAGATAAATATTTGTTAATACATAATTTATTAATATAAATAATATTTTATACAAATTTATCTAATTATTTTTACTAGAGAGAAAGAAGTATATGACTTCTAAATATGATTTGATGATAAAAGATTTTTAGTCATTGATTTCTACTATAAGTGTACATATATTAATTTGTTAGAATTTCTCAATATTCATAATGTTTAACTCATAGATTCCACTCAGGATTAATTAGATCTTAAATAATGTGGAATTTTTTAAATTTCTCCTTTAAACAAAAGATTATTAGAAATAAAATATCTGTACTTTATTCTAAAATCAATATCAAATCATTCTTCTTCATACTTGTTTGATTTACAACAATACCAATTCAATTGATATGAGAGACTTATCATGTTGCATAATCATCATTCAGTCAACTTTAGGAAGTCTTTATTTTGCCTTTGTCTTCTTTAGATTGAAAGAAACTGTAAGTAAACTTTCAACTATTTTCAATTTATCTTTTTCGTGATCCTTTCTCTCTGCTTTCGGGGTATTGGATTTTGTGATTTTGTGATTTACTGCCATCTCTTGTTAGCTAACATCTTCAATTGTGTGTCACTTCCTTGTTAACCTGGTCATATGGAATTTTGGCCATTGTGTTTGTGGGTTTGTGCCTTGATAACATGTTTATTTTGTTTGTTGTTTGGCAACATGTTTGACAACTTATTGTGATTTTTCATTATTTCTTGTTTTTGTTTAATTTTTCTCATATTTGTTTCGCTTAAATTCGACATTGTTAAATGTAAAAAAAAAAAAAAATAAAAAGAAAAATTCATAAGATACTTAAACCTCATATTGATAGTAAAAGTCTGTAAAACTTATAGTTAATTGTATTTGATTATGCAAGCTTAGAGCAGCTCCAGCTTAGCTTAACTCAGAGAGTCTTAATCTGTTGCTGGTTAAGCTATAAACTTGGCTTACAATGGTGAACTCAACCAAAAACACTTTACAGAAAAAAAAAAAAACAATAAGAAAATAAGAAAATAGCAAAATTTAACAAAATAGACAAAAGAAAATGTTGGTTTGGTTTTTTACTGCTTTTTTTTTTGCTAATGGAAAAATCCATTTCTTATTATAGTTTAGTGCATTGAACTTCATTTATTCATGCAAAATACAATACAATACAATACAATTTTCTTTGCTTTCGTTTATTTCATTTGTAATTGTTGTTTTTGGTTGCCAAACAGGAAATTAAGTTAAAATAAAAAAAAAAAAAAAAAATAACCAAATAATGCAAACTCACCCAAACCACTTGATTATTTTGCCAATAAATTCAAAAGAGTAAAAACGATTTTCAATTTTTACATATTAAAACAAATAATAAATTATAATAAAAAACCACAACCAAACGACCTTGAGTCATCTTTTGATTTGAAATAAATAAATAAAAAAAAAAACAAAAAAAAAAAACAAGCAGAGAAGACAAGACAAGAAATACCAAAATGGTCAACTTTGTGGCTTCATTACAATTTTTAACGCAACGACAAAAGTGCCAACAACATTAACAACAATAACAACAACAGCAGCCACAAGAGTACAACAGTTAACATACTTTTATACATACATACATATGTATATAAATATATTGTATGAATTCAGTATATTAATCAAAATCAAGTGAGTCGAGCGAACGACCGAGTGAACGAGCGAATGTTGTTAACGACCTACGTTAACATTTCAAAATGCGTTAAGCATGCGCGCAACCCGCTTAAAATTAAATCAAATGACAACAACAAACAATATGAACAACAACAACAACACCAACAACAGCAAAAATTTTGTAAATAATTGTAAGAAGAAGAAGACCAAGTGCCTTAAATATTTGAAAGTGTTAAAAACAGCAAGTGATAAACGTTAGTAGCACAACATATAATGATGATTATAATAATGATGATGATGCATTTTGACAATCTCATTGAGTTGACTTAAGTTGAGTATTGGCAGTATGTACTATCAGTGGTGCGTTTTGACTTGTGCGGGGAGCCCTGGATAAAACTGTATTTCGGAATCCATAAGCTCAATTAAATATAATTGTAAAGACTTCTAAACATTTGAGATCCTTGATCTGCTTATAACTTAATGAGGGATTTTTGTATATGCTTTTGGTTTGTATTTTGGACTTTTTTTCTGTTCGAGACCCTGGGAATTCATTCAATCAATCATCAATTTTTATTTGAGGAATAAGCGAACATTTTCAAAGTTAGATTTTTATCAGAAAAAGTTGGTAAAAATAAAACAATTGTAAAAACATCTACATATTTGAGGAACTCAGTCTGATAATAAATCTATGAATTAGACTAACTGAGAGTTTTTTTGCTAGAGGCATTTGTTTTTGTTGTCCCTAGGAAAACATATGATGAATGGTGTAAAATATTATTTTTCATGACATTTAAATGAATTTAATGCCATTTTGGGTGACAACAATTAATAACAAGACCATTTTAATCTATTCAGATTCCATTAGATTTAGATTTTCTTTTCTTTCAATAAGTTATGTTTAATAAATTTCTGTTGCTTTGTCTTTCTATTCTATCAATTCTAATCAATAAAACTATGCAAATGCTCAAATTTCATGAAATTGAAGCATTTTAGTACAGAACCTATAACCTTAAGTTCTTCTAAATAAATATAACCCAAGAAACATATTTTTTCCCTATCAGTTACTTTATCAAAATCAAGTAACATTTTTGTATTGCCACTTTCTCAAAATGATCTTGCACTATATAAAATATTTAAGGTTATGTTAAAGGCCCCTTTTTGTCATTTTGATGAATCATATTATTTTTATGCCATTTATTTTTTATTTTAAGTTTTTTATGGGTCTTTCATCATTAGTATTCCCAAACATGACGATGACCATAAACAAAAAAAAAAAACAAAAAAAAAAAAAATTAAATAAAAAAAATGAAGAAGGTAAAAGACCCTCAGAGAGTTAACAAGTGTTTAACGAGTAAATTTAAAAAAAGGAAAAGATATACAAAACAAAAGATACAAATTATTATAAATTACAATTTTGCATTGAGTTTAGATATACAAAGTACTAATTGTGTTTTAACCAAATCCAACAATGAATTTATTGTTATTTATTATTATATTTGTATCTGGCATACATACATATGTCGGAATTATCACCAATTCAATTTTGATGTGTTTTTTCCAATGAATACAAATTGTAAAAGTATTTGCTTGTCACAGATTCATAGTAATAATAACAGTATGATTTCGATAAAGTCATTTGATAAGTCCTTCAATTATTTATGTTTTGTATTAATTGATTTAATTTAAAGCGTTGAAACGAAATCTTTTGTTATGTAGTCACTTCTCCACAAAAGGTTTCAGAAGAATTTTTCTAATATACTCTATTTATCAGCTTTAAAATTAGCTTTTCTTTTATTAGTTTCATTTGCAAAATTTGGTTTATGTGCATCCCAATTTTTATGTACTAAATAAATTGTATAATATTGTACTATAATTATTATTAGAACTAATACTCATACTTAAGTTTTTTAGTTCACATTTTAAAAACTTTTATCTAAAAATAAACAAGAAATTGAGAATCGAAAACTATAAGAAATAAGACTAATTTTGGCTATGCCGAAGTTGTAATACTCTTCACGTATCTCTTAGTGGTCCGAGGGTCTTGAAATTTGCTGAATATGGATCATACACTTATAGTATTCAAATTTAAAGTCGATAGTACAAATAACAAAAAAGTGTTTCTAATAAGAACTTTAATTTGGATATAGGTTTGTTTGGAGGGTACCCACCCCCTAATAGTCCAATTTGGATGATTCCGACAAATGTACTGCATGTGAAAGCTTCATGCAAAATTTCAGCTCTCTAGCTCAAAAATTGAGGGACTAGTTTGCATACATACAGAAGGACAAACAGACAGACGGACATGGTTAGATCAACTCGTCTCATCGCGCTGATCAATAATATACGAGTATATACTTTATGGGATTTTCGATGTCTCCTTCTGTGTGTTACAAATTTCATGACTTACGTATAATACTATTCACTGCGCGAAGAGTATAAAAAAGCCAAATTGGATATTTTTTTTCTTTTCTGAATGGTTTTTAGAAAAAGACATCTAATCCAGATTTTTCTTGAAAATTTTATATGTGAAATCTTTATTTAATGTATTTTTTAAGAAAATACAAAACTATTAATATGCATATTTCGATATGCATTTCATTGGCTTCTGCCAGTGGCTTCGTATCCAGTCTTTCTTTCTCCTGCTTAACTGTTTTACAAGAAGTTCTTAGGCAAATGGTATGTAGTAGCAGTTAACCTAAGTTAATGCGGAAAAATTATTTAATTATATGTATTTCTAAAAAAATCATGAAAAGATGTTTTATAAAGACAACTCGATTGGTTCTAAAAAAGTCTTTAAGCTTTCTATGCAAATGTTGATTTTGAAGGTTAATTAGAATTTATTGTGCATACCAAAATGGTTTAGAAGAAGTAAGCGGAGAAACAGACGCAAATAGTGCTAATGTGATTTTATTTTTTATTTAATTTTGTTTTTTACAATTGTAATTACATGTTAATTACTTTGGGTAATTCTTTAATACTATTATTCTTTAGATTTATCAATGATGTACATATTTTGTTAAGGTTAATATAAAAATTTTCTATTTAATTTAATTATTTAACAAATCTTGAAATTACTAAAATTTGTATATAAAATTATTTATTATTATTTTATTATTTTAATTGTTCCTCCTCAATTAAGTTGATTAGACTTTTGGGTTACAGAAAATGTTATGTATTGTAGAATAGAATTGAAAATTTTATAAAATTTATTGCAACTATCATTTGAATGATTTGCTAATAGAATAAAATTCTTAAATAAAATAGTATTTATAATTAGTTGATATAAAATACAATAATAATAATATAAAATCTCAAATGCTGCATTCTCATGTGATCTTAAGTTAATTGCCTATACACTTCTACATACAATCGAGTAGAATAGAATAGAAACATAAATGATTGCGCAATTGCGATTACTGTGACGCGCCTTGGGGTCTTGAGGTCATAAATACACATATGTTCAATCGATCGATTGTTCATTGGATTTATTGAAGCTGCATAATTTACAATTGTAAAATTGCATGAATATTTTTAATAGCAACAAATTTGCGAGATTTTTTTATTTTTGTTTTTATTAATCTGCAGACTTGTTTCACAAATTATAGTAAATTAATAAAACATTTAGTATATCTATGTATCTTTTTGTGTTTTTGTATTATTTATCGCAGTATTGTTGTTTACATTCATGTTTTTTTTTTTATAAATTTTATATACGTAAATATATTTTTTTTTTGTTATGCATTGAAATTGGGTCAAGTCTAACCGGAGTGACCGACGAAGCAAGTGCAAAGTGCGCGATTGCGGCCATTTCAAAAGATTAACTTTTGGATTATTTTTTTATTATTTTTTTAATCATTCATTTTTTTTTACTTTTATTAAAGACTTTAATTAAAGTAGAGTTAAAGTTGTTTAGGATAATTAAAAAGAATAAATGGATGGATATCTTTTAAATCTCATGTAAATTGAATTTGAATTCAAATCTTTAGAAAGACTAGTGTGTAGTAGATGCATGTTTTGTAGAATAGATTGATTGCATAATTAGTTTAGTTCAGTTTAATGAAATAAAATTGATTTATATCATGATAATTTGAGACTGAGAGAAAGAGAGAGAAGAACTTGTAAAAACTGAGACTAACTGATAATGAGTAATTAAGCAAAATGCATTTGGAAAACTTGAAACAAAAAAAAAAAAAAAAAAAAATATACGAAGGTTGTTTGATTGAAACAAGTCTTCAGTTTTCAGTCTTTGTATCTACAGTAAAAAAAATCATAGATTTCTAAGTAATCATTCATTCATAGTGAATGCATTCAATCAATGAACCAATCAATATTTGATCATTATTTTAGGAGGTTTTAAGCGAAGATCTTGAACGTAACAAAAGAAAACTACCCGATGCGACATTTGAAGCAAAAAATGCTGTACTTGGATTTGTTTTTGGTGTAAGTAATTCTATCTATTCTACTATTTATTTAAGAACCAAATTTAATAAAAAACCTCTCTCTTTGTCTCTCTCTCTCTTTCTCTTTTTTGATGTAGAAAATCGATAATTTCTTGGATACAAAGACACGTGTCATTGAGCAATTGGATCGTTCTAATATCGAAAAGAACAAACAATGGGATATTAAGGCTCCAGTACCCATTAAAGATTTCCAAACTCTGATAACTGCTGTGGTCTCACCCAAAATCCGTTCATTGGGAAATATTGCCAATGATATTACTACTGGTGTTTTGACAACATTCACAGCTTTCAGTGGCTCATCGGCGGGCAATGGCAATGCAAATGCTGGTCTAGGAAATGTTGTATCGAAATTCTTGGGTTTCTCAGGACCTATACTACAGGGTTCAGGAAACACAAATAGCTTGGCTGGTGTAACAACACCATCGCCAGATTCTGATGAGGCTGGTTACTAAACAAAATTGGATTGGAAGCGATATTGAATAAGATCTTAATGTGAAAGATCAAATGACTCTCTGTCTCTCAACATTCCAATAATGGCAACACTTGTAATTTATGTATATTAAGTAAAAATCTCTGTTATTTTTTGATGTCTTACTTTCAATAGTCTATTTCTTTACTATTATTTCTTTATTCTTATGATGACCTACTATGTCAGTAATATTTCCGGTTGCCCTATTTGAAATTCAAACTTTTGTAGTTAAAATCAAAAAAAAAAAAAAAAGAAAAAAAAAAGAAAAATATTAGTTTAAGTTAAGAGAAAAACTGAAATGTTGAATTTTTTGTTTATGATTTTCGTTTTTAAGGTTTTGTTTTTTTTTTATATACTATTTTTTTTTATTTTTTTGATATTTTTTTTGTACTATTGTTTCCTATCCTAGTTAAGTTCGAACTCCCACTAAACCCCAAAATCGTACATAGTATCATGTTTGTAAATATTGGCATACAATTTTATATATGAAAAATAAAATATTGAAGTTTTTGCTTTTGTTTTCCAAAACAAAATACAAAAACCCAAAAAAATTGGATTTCGATTTTTTTTCTTTTGATTGGATGAATGGATTTTAATGATTTTTGTTTTGCACTGAATGGAAGTAATTTTTTCTTGTGTTTCTTTTCTTTTTTCTTGTTTTTGTGTGTGATTTTTCTCATTTTCTCTTTTATATTTTCTTTTCTTTTTTGCTTATCTCTGCTTATCAACTCTCAGCGTAGTCGTTCAAAACGGGGCCTTGTTAAGGCCAAAGGTGGTGATGTTGCTGAATTGGATCGTGCGAATACTTCTTTCGAATTACCTGATGAATTATTTAATAAATCCTTTCAAACTGTTACGAATGTGTCAAAAGCTCTCTCGAATTTGATAATGGTAAGTAAATACGATTCAGGCAAAAGCTTAGTAAAAGCTTTAAAACTTTGCTGCAGTGCATGAAATAATGTTTGTTAACAGTGAGCGAGTGCTTGAGTCTATGCAATCAATGTTAGTTAACATTGTGCTTTTCAAACTCACGCTGTTATTGTAAAAGAGTTGCTCAAACTCATGCTGATATTGATGTTAAGCTGTCAAAGTTTTACTGTTAATTAACAGTGAGAAATTATAAAAATGTTTATACTAATGAGATTTCTTTACAGAATTCGGCACGTAGATATTCACGTTTTGTATTGTTCTTTAAACCGATCTTCGGTGATGCTTTGGTTGTAAAGGGCTATGAGGATCCAACAACAACAACAACTACGACAACAACAACTACTACTAAAAGTCCCCTTGATTCCCTAAATGATATTTAAAACTTAGGAAAGGAGGAACATATGAAAACTGGAGAATATTTCTGTTATTATTTTTGTATTTGTTGCATAATTTTCTTTTATATTTTGTTGTATGATTTTTTATTGGCCTTAATTATTATGAAAATATAGGATTATTTGTTAAAGGGAGAGATAAAGAAAGAAATGTGAATATAAAAAAAAATTAATGTAAATACACAGATTAATTTAAAGGTAAGTTTTCTCTTGAAACTAAGTAATTCAATTTATTTAAAAACAATTATAACATCAAGCACCTTTTGGACGCAATAACATGCGAACTGTCTTTAGAGCCCCTTTGGGACCATCAAAGAATCCTTGCCATAAAATACCTTTATATTCATCGACATCTCGTTCTAATAAACGTTGATAGGTGCCAAAAAGATTGCTAAAAAAAATATGATAAGCACATAAAAAAAAAAAAAACAAAAAAGAGGAGAGAATATTTTACTTACCTTTTTTTACATTCGTCACCATACCACCAAGCACCATCTTGAGCTTTTGCACATTCCGCTGTATTATCCTGATCGAATGTACTAAACTTATTGCCCACATGTACACGCATTGCATCCGAGGCATCACCTTCATATTGACCCAAAACATTCAGTATATATTTCTCCTCTGAATTACCAATTGCAAATTGATCATAGAGTGCAAAACGTTGTTCTTGTTTACGATTCTCAAGTAAGAAAAGCAATTCATAGTTGGCACTGCTTGTGATCAAATGCAATTTGTCAAGACCGATAAAGAATTCAGTGGTAAGTGGTCCAAAACCAATTTTATAATCTTGCCAAGGGCGATTGAAATTTTCACTGCCATCATAACGATTCGCTATGAGTATCCAACCACCATCGCGGGCCTTTTGATCACAGAATACAAAAAATGGTTCTTTTTGAGGGGACGGTTGAATACGAACCACACCATGTAACTGACCTAAGCAACTATGTGGTGCTAGCGCTTGTGGAATATCAGGAGAGCCACTTAAATACATAAATGTGTAATTAAATTTTTATTGATTATGTAAGGCATATTCATTTATTTGACTTACAATCGTGATCCAATACCAATGGGTCTTCTTAATTCAAGTCCACTATTATCTATTAAGTCATCGGCGCTTACATCAATGTTACTACGTTTTAAATCAGCAAATTCTTCTTGTAAAGATCCAATTGTTTCCCAGAGACCTCTGATATCAATTGTTAATTGTTGCAATCTAAAAAAGTATTTATTATATCTATAATCTCTCTATATTGAACTTTAATCTTTGCCTCTCATCTACCTTCCATTTAATTCACTTATCACTGGCAAGGGACAGCTGCCCATTGGATCAAGTGTCTTGTTTAAATCCATTCCATCCATTGGTAATTTGCCTAATTCTGGTGTTGTAAGGCAAGCCAACATCGTAAGTAACCCATCAATTTTAAACATTGTAATATTTTATTGTATATTCGTTGCTATTTATTCTTTACAACAAACAAACAACACCGATTCCAGTAATTGTTGCCTCTACTGAGCACGGAAACTGACTGTTAGTTTATATTATTATCCAACCATTTGAGATCGATATTAGACTTCCGTATGTATTGAATGATAAAGAGAGCAAGAGGATCGATACTCTGCTATAGAGACTTTTCAATATAGAAAATAAAAAGTCCTATAATAAAAAATATTTTTCTTTATGTGTGCCCAGAGAGTAAGCACAATATAAAACTGGTTTTTCATTACTCAGGAGCGCTTCAAGAAAATGGTGGCCTCAATTGGGGCCATGCATTTTAAAGATATGAGTTTGGGTGCAATTAAATATTTTCTGAAAGAATGCAAAATTAAAATAACTGATCAAGTTTAAGAGTGTTTTCGGAATTTAGAAAATACTTTTTACTTATCATTTACCTTAATAAGATTATATCAACATTAATGAAGATTTGACTCTCCGAGGTACAAGATTTGCTCTACCTTAAGAATGATATGTGTTCTGTTTTAGCGTGAAATCAGAATTGAATGATTTGCTCGAATTGATGGTGATATTCCAGCACTTGACTTAAGTCATTGCAAGTTTTTGAAAATTGATGTTTACAGGCAACAATATATTAATTATATTCTAGTAATTAACTTTTCTCATCTGCTAAACCAATATGATGGACAACAGCATCAACCTTTCCGTTCTGCAGGTTGGATGATTGATCTGCCCATTTAACTTCTATTGAGATGTGCTTTCCTATCTCATTTAAATGATTTCTGTTATACTATAAGTGTATATTATGTAATTAAAACAAAAAAATCAGCCAAGTGTGAGTCGGACTCGCACACGGGAGGGTTCCGTACCATCGTACAAGATTTTTTGCTTAAAATATAAAATTATGTGCCTATTTAACATCCTAAAAGTATACTACAATTAACAGCTTAAAAGCATACTACAAAAAAAAAAAAAAAAATTGTTAAACAAAAGGTTAAATTAAAGAACAATGCTTCTAAAAATGAGTGTTTTTAGTTTTTGTCGTTCTACACCCAAGTGAATTACACACTCTGTGCAAATTCAACTCTCTACCTATTACGGTTCATGAGATACAGCAGGAGTCGGACGAACGGACTGACGGACGGACAGCGTAAGCTTAGTAATAGGGTCCCGTTAGCTCCCTATGGGTACGGAACCCTAAAAATCATCAAAATCGATCGAGTCGTTCTCAAGATAACTTAACATACATAATTAAGAAATTATAATTTTTTCATCATTTTCAACGCCCCTCCCGCTTGATGACGTTAGTGTGCAATGACAAAAACACTCTTACAGACAACGTAGATTCCTCTTTTTCCAGAATATATAAATTACTTGTCGGTACCATTTTTTAGTCACGAGATATATTAAAAGTATTAGCTACATCTAAAGCACTTGGGTATAACGATGCGTCACATTTTGACAAGAATATCAAACCCTTTTTTAAAACGTTTTCACATTACAAATAAATAATAATAAGAAGAAATATCCAAATCCTTAAGAATATGAAAATGTTTGAAAGGAAATCAATAAATTAGAACATTTTTGGATAAGAAGACTAAGGATAATCTGCAAAATTCGATATCAAAATGAAGATAGTTTGAGGTACATACAACAATATGATCTTCTTAATGACAATTAGAGCCTGTAAAAAATTATATTTATTGTTTAAACAAACACACGATAATGACTGTACAAAATGTATATTGTATACAGCACAGTGTGATAGACTGAATAGAAATTTCTCTAATGATGCAATTGATTGTGTGCAACATGTCACAAATCTGTGCTTGTGACTATCGCAATGCTTTTGCATTTTATTTTCTTATTTTATTTTAGAAAAAATGTATAGTTATATTTCAATTTCACTCCTTCAATTCTAGTTGGTAGAGAAGGTAAGCACGAAGATTGTAGGATAGAGAGAGTCTCGACAGAGTCGCTATATGTAATTCGTCCGTTATTGCCTTGTAAAAATCCATTAAACAGAAATGATAAAGGACTACAAAAGGAGCTGTTCAGAATACTGGAAATAAAGTTCTTGACTGAATCCATTACGAAATTGGAAAAGCGTAGAATGCCGTACAAGAGCAATTGAAAGTCTGGATGTCAGTCAACAGCAAATTATCGGGATCTCAACTGCTTAGCTAAGCTAAATGAAGTCTTATTGAAAAACCCGAATGCATGTACTTATATCACTGGTCAACAAAAACAAACTTTTTTGTGTTTTCCTTAAATATTTGAATGTTTATTTACTAATTCGAGATCACTGAACTCAAATTTTCCCTCAGTTTTTTTTTGTGTATCAGCTCTAGTTTTTGTGATACAGCTACTTCCTCGATCTTACCTTTATATGGAGTTTGTTTACATTATCTACTCTGCCGCTCACTTCTTGCAAATCTTGCACATTAATATAATATAAAGTAATATTAATAAATTCATAATCATTTAGCTTAATAGTAAAAAAGTGTTTAGTCTTTATAATATTTTAGTAAAACCAAAAAGGAGACACATATTTCGTGGAAGTTAAAAAGAAAATTCAAAAAAATATAACGATCATCGCTTATGTTTTATTTTTTTTTTTTCTAAAATTATCGTCATCAATGGTACTTTAAAGATAAAATGAGAAAAGGCCGATAAAAGTAAAGGAACGTTTGCAAGAACATAAACAACATAAAACTAGAAAACACAAAAAATAAGTACCTACATCTCAAAAACTGGAGCTACTAGAAAAAAACAATGAACTCGTTTTGGTTATCTAAACCATTAAATATTTCTTGCAAAAAAAATAAATTGATTTTGTTGCCCTGTATAATTTAAGCAAACTTCATATGAAGGCAAGAACCTGTATCTCAAAAACTAAAGCTGCTGGAAAATATTCCAGGAAAAAAAAATGCTTGTTTCCAGTGTTTTTCTTTTAAAAATTGCCATTAGATTAAAAAATTGTATTGGTGTATGCACCAATGACATCTGTAAATGCAGAACGTTTATTTTTAATTTATCAGTACATTTTCTCTGGATGAAGTCGATCAATTAAAAATAAACAAATTTAATTACGCTTCATCGCTTTGTCGTTCAATAAAATTATTTGAATTATTTTGGAAACAATGATACAAATAATGAAAATTAATGTTTATTTAATGCAACTTTGAATGTTTTCTCACTCATACGTTAATTTCCAATTGATCTTCAATAAATTGATTTAACAATTTTACTAACAATTTTTGGTTACTTTGGTTTTTCTAACAGTTTCTCAACAATTTTCACCCATTTTACTATATTTAACAATTTTTACCAGATCTAATGATGATGATGCATGTAATTCCGCTCTTGGTTTATTTTAAGAAATATAAATCAATAAATATACTAAAACTATATCTACGAGCAAGGGCGTAGCGAGAGGACGGCAAATGGGGCAGCTATGGCAGCTCCAATATTTCAAACTTGATCAAACTGTTATTATTGCAATTTTAATATGAAATTTGAAATCAATCAAACTCTTTGAATTTTCCATAACATTTTGTATATAAAACGCACATGTAAACATTTCACTAACACTATGATAAAATTTGAAACTGCTGTTTGATCGTGTCGCCAAATGTGATAATAGCCAAATAAAAGTAGATATAACAATGAAAATTTGTAACAGTGCGTGATCCGTCCACTTTTTCATTTTACTCCCATATAACGTGTACTTTAAGAGACCATAATTTCTAGTTTAATATCATTTGCCATTAAATTAAACACGCACAAATGTTTTTATTTTAAATATTTTTAAATTAGATTTATTCCAAACCATTAAAATAGCGTGGTTCCTTGTGATTTTAAACTATTTTAAAATTAATTTCAACATCAAATTAAACTTAATGTTGTTTTGACAATTATGGTTTAGTATAAGATTTAGTATAGATGGCAAGAGGAAATCAACTTGATAATAACCTTAAGATCAATGGGGTTAATTCGCTGAGAACGCTATTATTCTTAATTTGATATAGAGTCTTTAAATTTCATTATCAAAATTTATTCTAAGATGTTTAAATTAACCTACATTATATTAAAATAAGAAAAGTGGTTTGAAAATAAATAAAAAGTTAGTCGTTAGACCAAATTCCTTCTTCTTTCTCATCTTCTCTTTGTTTTCATACACACCATTTCTTCATTTCCATTCGATAAGCAATGTGTAGCATACACTCCATACATCATATCCAAGGAGAAATTTTGCAAGGATGAAATTATTCACATACTTTCATTATACATTAGTGTAGTACGCAAAATATATTTGACTCCCCAAGATAAAGTCCTGGCTACGCCCATGTCTAAGAGTATATTTCTTTCTCATAGCTTCTCCTATGAATCTACTCTATGTACACATGAGTGTGAGCTATTTAATGTGATTCAATTAAACGATTGTTTATGTGAAAAACGCCTTCTCAAATCTTGAATAGAGTTTGTCAGGTGTTGCTTAGTCAAGTATGTAAAATATGGACAGACGGACTGTAATTCAGTCAGTTAGTTGGTTGATCGATGAAAACAAAAAGAAAATAAAAATAATAATAGTATTTCTAAGCTCTAATGTTGCTAATATTGATTCACTTGCTTTAGTTATAAAAAGATAGCCGCAAACTGTTGTTGTTCAATTGTTTAAGGGGGAAAAATTATTCTAGTTTTATTTAATTTTTGTAAATTGAATCGTATGGAATGTCGCAATTACTGAAACTAGATGCACTTGTCACGGTCTTAGCCTGTCTTACAACATCGCAAGATAATCTGCCGCCTATCAAACATAATTCACTGGAGCCTTGGCAAGTGGGCAATGTAAGAAAAATGCAATAGAAAATATTGTAAACATAAATATTGCAGAAATTAATAAATAAAAATGATTTCATATTCTTTCTAGGGCACTGGCAGTTGTCCTGTCTCTACACTGAGTGTATTTACAGCGCGAATGCAACATTTGGCTGAGGAAGTGAATAATATTAAATCTGATCTGGGTTTACTGAGGGAACAACTAAGTGATTTGGCACGTGAACGAAGCAATGCAGATACTAGACCGTAAATGCTTTTTTGGAACTAGTTAGATATAAATATGATTATTGATTAATTCATTAACTAATTCTAGATCACGACATTCTATTGGTTCACGTATAAATGCCAACAAAATGGAAACAATGCCACGCAATTGTGTCGGACAAAAACATGGTCCAGTGCGGATTCAACCCACAGCAGATGCAGATGCCTTCTTTGTGTTTTGTGATCAGAATACCCATGGTGGTGGTTGGTTGCTTATTGCCAATCGTTATGATGGCAGTGTTGATTTTCATCGTAATTGGCAGGATTATAAGAGCGGTTTCGGGGAACTTGCTGCTGAAAATTTCATTGGCTTGGACAAATTGCATTTGCTAACGAATAGTGATAACTATGAACTCATTGTGATCATGAAGAAACAATTGGGTCACCAGCTTGAGGAGCGCTTTGCACGTTACGATCAGTTCAGCATTGGAAGTGAACGTGAAAAGTATTTATTGTATGTGCTGGGCTCATATGTCGGTGATGCTGGAGATTCATTGCGTTATCATGCAGGCAAAAAATTTACCACCTATGATCAGGATAATGATGATAATGCTCAGAACTGTGCCAGAGTTCATGCAGGTGCCTGGTGGTATGGCAGAGAATGTTTTCATAGGTAAGTTAAATTTTCCATATTAATTTGGATTTTTCCTCTCAGTTAATTTTTTTAATTAATTCATAAATATGGTATTTCCAGCAACCTATTTGGTACATTTCAGGGAAAATTTGCTGCCGAGATAGGCAACTATAAAGGTATATTGTGGAAGACTTTTCTTGATGGGCCCAATGGGTCACTGAGACGTGTCCGTATGTTAATTAGGCCGCGTGTTAGTTCTAATGCTTGATTGAATCTATTCATAATTTGTTATTTTGTTTCTCCGTTTTTTTTTTTTTTTTTTTTTGAAATAATTTATAAACTAATAAATACAAAACTGTGATGCATCTTGAAAAACAAGTTTTCGTTCTCGCTTCGACTGATTTTCCAATTCAACTCACTAATTGGCATACAATGGAAAATGTTGTAATTCTGTTAAGACGAAAACTCATTAGAATTGCAAATTGTCCCTTGAGATGTGAATTTTAACAAAAATTTCAACAACAAAATGAGATTTTATGGGATTTTTAATATGTAATATGAATATATAAAAATAGATTGAAAATTGCTTATAAGGTTTTAAGCTTGAATGACTTTTAAGGTTTTCCAGAAATTTAAGAACATTTCCGGCTTTGTATACTCTTCACGCAGTGAATTGTATTATAAGTTTGTCATGAATTTTGTAACACAGAGAAAGAGACACCGGATACCTCATAAAATATATATATATTCTTGATCAGAGCGACGAGAGGAGCTTATCTAGAATTGTGTGTCTGCCCGCCTGACGCTCAGTTTTTGAACAAGAGAGCTGAAGATAAGCAAGAAGCTTTTTTTTACCATAGGCAGTACATTTGTTGGAATCTGGCAAATCTGTCCACTAGGGGGGTGGTGGTGGGGTTGTTGTTACCTTCCATACAAACCTTTATCCAAATTACAGTTCTTATAAAAAAACCTTTCTTTTGTTTTTTGTACTATCGACTTGAATAACTATAATTTGAACACTACTTATAAATGTCTGGCCCATATCAACCAACCATATATATTTCAACACCATCGGACCAATAGCAGGGGCGTGAAGAGTATTACAACTTCGGCATAGCAAAAGTTAGTCGTGTTTTACTTTTTTTTTTTTTTCTATAAAAGCAGCAACATAAACAATTAAATTAAATTACGATAATAACAATAATCAATAAATAGAGCAAAGGAAAAAAAAATATAAGAGAAGACAGGAAAATAGAAATTATGAAAAAAAAAAATGATTTTAAATAGTGTAAGTATAAACTAAACCGGTTTGTAAAATGAAAGATGATATAGCGTGTGCGTAACAATTTACAAGCAAAATAATCTAGAAAACCAATGCACAAGACAATAAGTTCAAAAAAAAAAATTCAATAAATTTTATAATAAAAACTGAAGCCAAAAAACAAAAAAGAAAACAAAGAAAGGAAAAATTTGTATTTTAATTTTTATACCACATACGAGGGTTCTTATTTATTTATATTTATAAGTATTGTTGGACTATGTATGCGCTTCATACTATGTAAGCAGGGGCGTACGAGGAAATTTTTTTTTTTTGGGGGGGGGGTAGGTTTAGTGATCAAGTCTCTACCTATGAGATACAGAATAGAAAAAAACGTGACGATTTTTAATTTTTCACTCAAAATTTTACTCTACATTTTTGCCAAGCTCCGCTAAAGAAGTTTCACTTCAATAATCTTGAAATTATCATTCACATTTCAGGGGTTTGGGAGTTCAAACCCCCCTCCCCCTGCATACGCCCCTTTATGTAGGCACAGTGTGCATAAACCAAGTTGCGACCTGCGAATTGTTTTGTTACCCGAACGGATCTATTTCTCAGTGGAAAGTGTTTTGCTTTCTATAGAATTAACTCAACAAATAACAATATACTTCCTATATATTGTAAATTCAATTTTATTAGTTTGCTTTACATTTTATTCTATTCCAATAACTGCTTTATTTATTTTTATTGCTTAAAATCGATCGACTACATTTCTGTTTACCCAAATAATATTGCAGTTCACTCTTTCTTGGTAGACAGCGGTAGACTAATTCAAATTGTCGTCACAAATAAAAAAAAAGAAGCAATCAGACAAGTTTGAGTCGAATTTGTACACGGAGGGTTCCGTACCATCGCACAAGATTTTTTGCTTAAAATAATAAATTATGTGCATATTTAACAGTCTAAAAGTATTCTACAATTAAGCCTAAAATCATACTACAAAAAAAAAAAAGTTAAACAAAAGATTAAATTAAAGAACAATGCTTCTAAAAATGAGTATTTTTAGTATTTGTCGCTCTACACACAAGTGAATTACACACTCTGTGCAAATTCAACTCTCTACCTATTACGGTTTATGAGATACAGCAGGAGTCGGACGAACGGACGGACGGACGGATAGCATAAGTTTAGTAATAGGGTCCCGTTAGCTCCCTATGGGTACGGAACAATAAAAACAGATTATCACAGCATTAAAAAAACGATGCTGCTACTTTAAATGCTCCGTCACTTTTTCTTCAAGCAACTTAACAAATCAACGCATCGTTCACGTTGTCATGTGTCAATTTATTAGAAAACTGAAGAGGTTATTATGTTTCAACAATCTGGTGAACCACCTCAAAATGCACTATCATACAGGTCTATATCACTTCGTGGTCTCAAAGCTGTTTAAAAAGATTCTTGTCAGAAGGATTAACGGCATAATGTAGTTGAAAGAATATGATTTCAAAGCATTAATTCGAATTTCAACTTAAACACTCTACAATTGACAAAGTTCATGAAATAACAGATGTGATAGAAACAATAATTAAATAAAAGAAAGTCTGCTCTGCCGTATTTCTTAATATTGTTGAAGGCATTTGACAAAGTTTGCAACACTGGCGTGCTAGCAAAAACTCAATTTATTATTTCCCAAATAATAATTAAAAAATATGCAGTCGCACTTATTAAATAGCCACTTTCACATTAAGAAGTATGAATCTTAATCATGACATGAAGAAATAAAAGTAGAAGTACTACAAAGTAATGTCCTTAAGCGGCTTATGTACTACTATGCACTCACGATGACACAACGCTGCTTCCTTCAAATAGCCTTTAAGAATAAATGGGTTGAACTGTGGACGTTAAACTAAAAAGCATTAGATGACTCATGGATAGCCATTCGGCATAATTCGCACAAGACAAATTACTAATGTATTAGTAAAAATTAAAACCAGTATGGAGCACAGGTGGGTGGATTTCCCAGCCAAAGCACCAAAAACAGAAACAAACAATTACAATGGAGAGTATGTACTTAGATGTATTGTTAAAGCAGCATGGAATTGCACATGTGCTGATATTGAACACTACCTCAAATTGAAATTTGTTAATACAGAAATAACAAAAATCACAACGGCCCATAAAGACAACCTAATCTAATGCAATACACGTATATGAAAAATTAGTGTTTTGTTTGTTCGTATGTTTTGTGCTGCCATAACGTACATCTGATTGCCTTGAAAATAAATGTAAATGTATATAGTTGGTTCCCTGCTTGAACATAGGATAGTTCTAGTCCCGATATGTGTCCCCGTTCCTAAAATTCGGGATATTCATATTCATGTGAAGATAGCTCTGACTTCAACATATGGTATTATTATCAGTACAGAAGAATAATACGATAGGTAAATTTCAATACAATAGCTAAAAAAATGGGGAGTCTGGTTTGAATGATAACAAAACAAAGTGATGGATGAAAATGACACTTCTTCAGATTCTTTATGGATTCTCTGACACACAGACTTATGCCTTATTTACATCCCGCCAAAGTAATACTGTAATGTATATATAATTTATACATAATGTGAAAGGTAAAAACTGCTACGGTATTTTGGAACTAATTTCTTTTTTGCAAAAAATGTTTGTTTGAATCACTTTTGAATGTGACAGCGTAGATCAATGCAACTTATTATATTCATTTAAAGCCGACACACTCACATTCAATGGCTTTCGGTTAAAAAGAGACAGTAATAAGTCGATAAATTTGTAATTCTTCATTAGATTTATTAATTGAAAATTCCTTTGATTCTCATTGATTTCCACTTGACGATACATCTAAGAAGTGTTGCCTATAGTCATGGATGTGTAGTTGGCCTAACAATAAGTATATATACTCGTATATATGTTATATATATATATATATTTATTTATATATATACATATAGTAGCGATAGTTGTATAGATATTTTACATGATGCATTAAAGACAACGCGTAGCTTTGTGAATGTGTATTGTGGTCTTAGTACGCATTGATATGGAATAAACTAATGTGGTTCCCTGGTTATGGTGTTGTCAGTTACGGTCATGTGGTACATTGACTGAATTAACTTTCATTCATCATTCCAATACTAAGAATCTCCTTTTTACTGTGTCGAATGTTAATCTGTTCAATGTGCAAAGGAGGAAAAAAAAATGTATTAATTAATAATCCTTTTGTGTAGTTTTCCTGTAATAAAATTATATTGGGCAAATAAATTAAATTACTTTGCAATATAAGTTCTTATATCTCAAAGCAATAAAACTAGTTTATGATTGAGGCTTATAGTGCATGCTGACAATATCTTTAAGTGTTGTTATGATGTGGCCATAACACAATACTAAAGGTAGAAAAAAGAAAAACACACACAGTGTGCAATATTTTATCTTAAAATCTGAAAAACTGAAGGATTATTTTGCATACAAATAGACTGCGCTTTTTCCGTTCCATTATAAAATCTATGGAATCTCTGATGCATTCTTTTCAGTTAAAGTGAAGATACAATTTATAATACTATAAAGTGCTTCTGAATAACAATAGAGATGTGTTAACATCATAAGACAATTGTTCATTTATTATATATGAAATAAAATTTAGTAAAATGAAATTTATTTTTGGTCTTATCTTTTCTTCAAGAAGAAAAATCAAAGGAAAAACGAAAAGACTTTTATTAATTATGTTACATATCTAATTAGATTGTAAACTATGTAAATAAAAGCTTAGTATCTATTACCAGAAAAAGTTACGTAATGGGTATTTTTAAGAGGATGACCGTAAGAATTTCAGAATTTCTGGATATAAATTATGACCGTTCAATCATGTGAAATGTTTGCCAAGGGTAGATGCTCACCACTGGAGATTTTACTTTATTTCTACATAGAAATATGTAATGTATATATGTATGTAGGTATGTTTGCTCAAAGTGGTTACAAAAGCAAATTAACTACATTTAAAGAAAGTATTTCCTTGAAACTAGAAATATCATTAAAAAATATGCAAACACCTTTTATTCTAAGCAAATTGTGTAGCATGGACACAAAATATGAACATATAACATTGCAAAAAATATAACATATAGTATAAAATTTAGTGTTTTGTTTGTTCGTATGTTATGTGTTGCCATACAGTTCATCTGATTGCATTACAATATTGTGAATGTGTATGGTTGATATCCGGCTTGAACATAGGATTGTTTTTGTCCCGATATTAACATAACCCCTAAAATTATACTACAAAAATTAACTATAACTTTCTGATACTCAAACTGTGTACTTTGTGGATACTCAAATTGTAATAGAGAAAATGCAGTGATGCTAAGAAAGGAAACATATCTATATGATATCTGGTATTTGTCACCGTTCCCTAGATCCGGGCCGGATCATGAAAAAAATTAGTTGGATGCAACCGGTGCGAAGCGTTAGTACAAAATATAATAAACTACTTAAAATACATATAAATATTATGTAGTATTTTTAAGGCAATCAACTAACACTAATGCATGACAATGAATGAATATATTGTTTTTCTTAAATTTCGAAATTGTAACAATAAATCTGATCTACCTTTCAGATGTTAACACGTAAACAGTTGTAGACAACACAAGCCAAATATATAAAAAAGAAAGTAAAAAAAAAAAAAAAAACCTAAAGAAATTATTTGAAATATCACTGCTATCAGCTTTCATTTTATTTACTTATTTCCCTTATTGTCCCTATTGTCTGGTTGTCTATTTCATCATCACACCATCTCACTCACTACCTTACCACCAGTTCACCAGTCAATATGCAATATAGTAGTATATATATATATTTATTGTGTAGCAATGAGTGCCTCTTCAAAAGCTAGTACTACTTGGGGAAAATTTTCATAAAACTTTTGCTCGTTTGTCGCTAATAAATTATTTCGAACAAACTTTTTCCATTGTTGTTGACCAAAACAAAAAAAAAAAAAAAAAAAAAAATATAAAAGTGAACCCAAAACTGAACTGAGTCAAACTGAGTCACATCTAAGTTGAACTCAAACAGAAATTGAATTGAATTGAACTAAATCGAACTAAACCGAACCAAACAAAACCAAACCAAACCAAACTGAACTAAACTAAACTGAGTTGTTGGGAACATAGCCACAGACCGCTAAGCTGCAGACTCAGACTCAGACTCCGATTCAGTTTTGTACCCAAAAAAATCAAACCCAATCTTATTGTAGTTCAGAACGCCCACCCAGCAAATACCACAAACAAAGAACACAAGTTATGGTTTAGTCCTTGGTCCTAGGTTGTTTCTATATATGTTTATATGTATAGTGAGTGTCCTTTGTTCATAAATAATTTGCACATCTCAATTTCATGAGCGTAAATCACGATGCGGTCACTTGGCACTTGGTAGCTTCCTGCCAATGCTGCTTATTGTTTCAATTCATTCGACAAACGTTTTTTTTTTTATTTTTTTATTTGTTTTTTGTCTTTGTTATTTTCTTTCCACTCGTTTCCTTTCCACTTTGTTTTTTCTTTTCTGTGTCATTGTTGTGTTATTTTGCCATATATTCCGATCCCGATATATTGTATAAGTATGTACTCGTATATGCTTTATAGCTAACAACAATTTCATTCTTTTTATTTATTGTTTTTCTTACTGTTTTTGTTTTAGTTTTCGTTTAACATAGTTCAGCGGTTCTTAAATTGTATTTTCCGGACTCCTTCAAGCCAAACAATTTTAGGAAACAAAAATTGATCCTTTTTAATTATTAGTAATTGTTTACGGGATTATACTTATTCACCCTTTAGATTTATTTAAGTAAAATTTTTTAAACATATTTCAATAAATAATAACCGTATTTTAACATTTTTTTAACATTTGTAAATATAATTATTTTTAATGAAGCTATAACTGATCTTAAAAGCTCTTAACATAAAGTATACGAGTATAACTGTGATACGTCATTATAAACTTCGAAAATATTCACCGGATTGATAAGATATTTTAAAGTATTTTAAGACTTGCGAAATAAATGCACAAGACATCGGACGCAAGTCAAAATGACTTTCTTACTTACAAAATGGATTAGAAAGCCATATTTCTTTCTTTCATCTGTAAAGACTTAACTGACAAATATTTTCTTACCTTTGAAATTACAAATAATTGCTGACTGACTCACTGTTTTATTGTATTTTTTACGCTTTTTGGGTCTTACATTTGTAGTGTCACCAATCTTTGCGATTTTTAAAGTGTATATAATCCATTCTATTTTCTTAGGTGAAAACAGAAGTTCTTTGTTTTGAAAACGTTTAACAGAAACACTTCGCTTTAGTATGCAAAAGAGGTTTTCAATAATAGCATATTTAGATGGAGCGGACTCTGTAGTATGGATGTATATCCAATTCAACAAGAACAACAGGGAAAATGACAAAATGTACTAGTGTTGCTTTTGTAGACATGGATGCTTATATTCGCCTCGGATGTAACATCAAAGGCAATGTTAGAAATTGTTACTAACTTTTTGACCTTGTTCACAATTTTTTAGGGAATTTTCGTTGCACGCCAAGAATTATAAGTATATTCCAAAATGTTTGGATTTACACAAATTGTTCTTAGTCATGTATTTTTCTCAAAATATATCCATTATAATTCTCACAATTAGCCACAACATTCCATTTGTATGTGTAACTAAAACGAAAACAGCTTATGATGTAGAAAGGCCTTTGTAAGCAACTTTCTGCATCTCTTAAATTCAAACCAAAACTAGAACCATAGGAAGTCTTGACTTAGCATAGATATAAAACCCAAAGAAACGAACTATTCAATGATGGCATATTTTTTTTTTATCTTCATTATGAAAGAATTTGTTGAATTTTGTGCTAAAATCCACTGGTTTCTAATGAAGGTAAGATGACTCTTGCAATGATAGTTTATGAGAGCAATCCATAGTCTTTTAGATTACTGAACAGAAATATTATTGTGTAGATCTATTTACTACTATAGGAGAAGCAAAACAATACAATGCAAAATTAATATACATACTACTCAATTTATTTAAATGTTTCTTCGCTGTTTATACTTACAATATTTTTTTTATCTTAATTTACCTTTATAAGTCTGACCGACTTATATTATCTCCTAATTGGACAACATCACTGGTCATGTAGATAAAGAATAGAGGTTTTCTGTGTGGTTCTAATTATATGCCTATGTGAAAAAAAAAAAAAATACAGAAACCATCGCCAATTCTGAACAAACCAATGAGTAAACGGACGATCATAAACCCATGTTCATTCGTGAACAATTATTGATATAAATGGTGCTTTGTGAATGCACAGATCATTCAATCATCCCGTTTAGTAAATTATATATTGCAATAGAATCACGAGCCGGAGACTGCATTCTAATTCAACAATTCAATTGAAACATTGTCACTGAAACCATCTTATGCGAACGGCACGCTCTCATGTTTTATCCTTCATCTTATGCTGTAATATTCGTATGCAATCATTCTGGCACATCATCTAGCATTATTGGATTCTAGTTCGCATCTAGATTTCATTACAGCTAGATTTGCTAGCCACCTGCAACAACAAAATAAAAATGATGACTGCCATTTCGTGCTTTGGTGATGATAACTTTCTTTTGTTTGCAATCATCGCACAAAATTCAGCGGATAACAAAAATTTGCGAAACACTGCATTAGTTTGATGCTGCTTTTCTTCTCCTTTTGCTACTGTGACTTTTTCTTCTTAGTAATATTGTTGTTTTTTTGTTTTTGTTTTTGTTTTTTTTTTTTTTTTGGTCGATTGAAGTTATGAAGTGTCGCATTTTCCCTTGTTTTCGTTTATTTTTTTATTGTTTTTTTCTTTTTTTGTCATCTTAGTTCCATTCTTTTGGTCGTCTTACTGTTTAAGTAAGTAAACTTTTTGAAAAGTATTTGCTTTTCAGACTTTTTCTTCTTTAGAATATGTCATGTTTGTTTTTGTTGCTTTTGTGTGAATTGAATGGTTGTAGTCGTGGTACAAGGTAAGAAGTGGCCTTTTGGGGGTGGGGGTGGTGGTTGAAACATGAATTTTTTTTTAGTGCTTCAATGTTAATCAAACCTTTATAAGGCTCATAAATGTCCATATTTTCTTTGTTAAACACAAAAAAATGTAGCATACTTTTAGGCTTTATGTCTGTCCCGGTGTCTATGGTTGTCTGTGTATGTTTGAGATTGTACGGTTGTCTTAAGAGAAAATTTTTAAAATGCCATAACTTTGACAATAGCAAATGTGATTGTTTTTTTTTTCAGCATATTTTTTAAAGTTAAATTAGATCTCATCATGTTTGAATTAAAACTTAAAGTATAAAAAAAATAATAAAAATAAAGTTGAATAACAAATAAAATTTCCTTCTAAATTATGTATGTGATAAGCATCATCTCACTCAATTTCAATAGAATATATTCGATTATTCAAAATGTATTTCTTTTCAATTTTATCTTGTCTTGTGTTCGTCGTACTACAATTTTACATTAAATTCTCTTGGACAAAAGTTTCTCATACATATTTCGTAAGAATTGAAAGGGGAAATTTATTTATGTATCATGCACTAAAGCTACAATCGTTCATTCGTTTGTTTATTCATTCATTCATTCGTTCCTTCAGTTAGTTATTCAGTTTGTTCAACTGTCTGTCATTTAGCGAGGCAGGCAGGCAGCAATAAATTGCAATTTCAAGTCACTTAAACTGCAACAAATAACAAACAAAAGAACAAAGAGAGTGACAAACAGAAAGACAGACACACAGACAGACAAAGTAACAAACAAACAAACAAACAAACAAACAAACAAACAAACAAACAAACGAATATTACACAGATAGACCAACAAACAGGAAGGGATCTATGACAATGGGTTGAACAATGGGTTGGTTGCATTGAGACTGAGTGGCAGGCATTGCCACTATGCAACTAAATATCAAAATGTCACAATGTGGCCGGATGACTGACTGAATGACTGAGTGACTGGTTTCACTATGGTTGCTGGTGTTGCTGTTCCTGATGTCATTGGGCTTAATTCGTCGCCTAACTTCATGTCAAGATACCGGATATGGCTTCGTCAATTCTGTTACTGCAAGTTTTGGGTCCTTTTGCTGCTTGCTGTTGCTATTGTCTGGCTGTGTCCTTCATTGGTGCATGTTTGTTTGTCATTTTGTTCATATAACAAGTACATTCTTGTAGACCAAAGACATTATCATTCTTCTTCATCTGATGATGTTGGTGACAATAAGTACGGCAAAATGATAACAAATTTTCTCGAACAAGTTCCAAATAACAACAACACATGTTGTGTTGATTTTTTGTCACTTATATCCTTCCTTCTACTAATAGTTTCAATGCAAAAATAAATATAAAAACAAGATAGAACCATTAACTTCGGTTCACCAAAATTTCTACTACATGACATTCAACATTCCAAATCTTTTATTTATCGTGTAAATTATCATTTCAAATCGATTTGTAAAGTTCCATTTAAATATCTTATGATATGCAAAAGTTTTCCATACAAAAACTTATAAAAGCTCAATGGATTTAATATTTTCGGTTATGTTTTTTAAATAGTCAATAAAAAATCTAATTTTGCTGTTATTCCATTAATCCTTAGTTTTGATAAACCAACTTCGGATAATATTAAAAACGAATTCATTATACTGTAATAAACATTAACTAACCTAAATTATAGAATCTTCTTGGTCTTCTCTAATGTATTACAAGCAACTCATCAAAATCGCCTTTGCACGGGAATGATAGAAATAATGATATTTATTTTATTTTGATTTTAATCAAGATACCTTTTAACTTCAAGTCAAATAATATAAAATTTTCATATTGTCTGTCATCAAGTTACTTTAATTTAGTTAGCTTTCAATTTGAACAGAAACAACAACTCAAAGAAATAATTTCCTAAACCTATTTATCAATTTATATTTTATATTCTACCAAACTCTACCATAAAACAAACATGACCGAGAACAGTGACCATTTTAAAAAGCCCAAAAGATCTTATGAGCCACGACTCATAGTATTCAATGAATTTTTATTTGGTGAATGGTGTCTTGCAAAAAACATTCGTTTCACACGACTTTCTGGTAAGTAAAGTATCAATCAATTAAATACTATATTTAAACAAATCTTAGAAATTGTATTAGGACTTTACCATTAATAATTAGTGGATATTTATTTTTCTTTCTGTATTCTTCATTTGCAACTCTCCCAAAGGGGGAGAATCACTGAATATTTTCAGTTGAGATTAACTTATTGTTATGCTAGTTAAAATCTGTATTTTTGAAGAGTCAGGGATAATTTGAATGGGAGATCCAGGGGGTGGTAACGGGTAAGCCTGCAAGTGTGCAACCTATTGTTCAACAAATGGCCAGCGAGGTGGTTTTCGTGCTGATTACCCCTTAGGTTTAGGCAGTAGGCTTACAAGGAGCTAGTTAAAGAAATGGGAAATCATGAAATTTGATTGATGAAGTATTGCTCAGATTCTGAATCTGAAGCTGATTCAATTCTTTCTTTTAACTACACGTTCAGTGATGACGTAGGTAACGCAGTAGCAGCAAAAGAAAATACGAACGGGAAAATACTTATAGAAGGAACAGAAAATGCTTGCCATTTGCTGCTATTGCGCACTTACATAAAAATGTTTCGTGAGTATGTAGGACACAACATTCGTCTCGATTGTTTTGGAATAAGTGCCGAAACGTTTAACATACTTTATCAGTGGCTAACAAACTTAAAAATCCAATTCACGGCTCGTGAAATTATTAGCCTTTATGGAGCTGCCAGGACCTTAAAATTTGCACAGCTTGAAAATCATTGCCTCGAATTCTTGACATCAGATGATCAGTTTCGACGAATAACTGCATTCAGTTGTTTCACGTTGGCTTTCCGGACCCAGTTAATTTTATTGGCTGAAGTTTTGTTACCAAGGCTTTCGTTTTTCTTTCTAGCCATTGCAACAACTCCCGAATTCTGTCAGCTCAGCCTGACCGAATTAGTTCTATTGATCTCTTCATCAGATCTGGCAATACAATCGGAAATCGAGGTAACTATTTACGGTTCTAACTATTCAATGGTTCATATTACTTACGATGTAATATTTTTTTCAGGTATTTTATTCTATTTTACTGTGGATAAACGTGAAATTGGATAAAAGGATATCCACGGTGGATATTCTAATGAGATATGTGAAATTCGAGTGTCTTCCTCCACTATTTTTGATAAAATTAGTGATGTCCGATGTAGAACCAATGGTGTTGAGGTGTAGAACAAAATATATTGTAGAGCAATGTGACACAGCAATGAGAATGCAATTGATGAATCCACAAAATGGAAACCTGACCTCATGGTCTCCAACACGATTCTGGATTAAAGATCCGAATTGTACATATTATGGAAAACTTAAAACAGGCTGTGATACTGTCAGCTTCAGCGAATTCATGTCATTCCTCCAAATAATTCAAGAAATTGGTCTAAAGAATGTGAAGAACTATGGGAAAGTGGTGAAAGATTAATCCGCTGCTTACCTAACTGAGAAGAAGAAGAATTCGCGTTGTGATATAACAGTTAAAAAATTAATTTTGTTGACAGTATTCCACTACACTGCACTTTGGTTGCTGTTGGAACTTAGAAATCATTATTTCGCTAATTGTGCTTGTTGTTGGGAACCTTTTCAGAAATATGATGACAAAGATGGGAATAATAATAATGATGATAAGCTGTTGTACAATATCAATTCTGTTGTTGGTTGATGTAAAAAAACTCGGGAGATGTTTTGTCATACTTTGGGTTCAACGCCTAAACTTTTATTATCATTGAACTACTTGTTGCTGTACCACCACGTGTTGCTGCTGCTCAGGCCATTGAGTCCTCTCATGTTTAGTTCAGTACAAAAAAAAAAAAATGATTTAATATTGACACAATTATCTACGTTCAAAGAAATACTGAATCGAAAAACTAACAATAAAAAAGAGATTTTTGACAAGACAACTTAATTTATTTTAATTTATGGCTATAAGTTTTATATCGATAATTTGATCCGACTATTTCTGGTAGATTTTTACAAAAAATAAGAATGCAACGTTGTGATTAAATTTGAGAGCAATCGGTAAACTACTTTTCGAGTTCACAGGTCATGAACAAACGAACTTTTAAATTATTATTTATATATAAAAGATAATTCAATTCAATTCAGTTTATTATTTACATATTCACAATTTTTATAATAAATACAATACATGTTTGTGAGTCTAAAATTTCTTATTAAAGAGTTCCGGATTCATGCCTTTTCTACTTAGGTATACATAAAGAAATATATAACGGTAAACAGTTGATACTAACACAAGGAAGGGCGGAGAAATTTACAACAAAAAAGCCATGAATCTTTTATTATAACTTAAATCTAAACTTAATGCTAAGGTGATAAAATTATACAGTTGTTATGAGAGTATGTAGAATATATACATCTATTCCTAAAGTTAGTTACATGTAAGAGTGTGAGAGGAAATGCACGTGTGTTGTTAATGCTCCACATTACGAAGGAATGCTTCGGCGGTGCCGTAGGGATTGAAAGGGGCTTGAGGCGATAAGGAGTTTTTTAGTCGGTAGGCTAATGAATCCGACATAACTTGTGGCACGGGTCATAGGTATCTTTGGAAGATTTTTACCTCCTTGTTTCGCACAACAAAAAAAAAAAAAAAAAAAAATGCTCCACATTAAAATCGCTTTTGCTTTCTAGTTAGTGATATAAAAAAATTAAAAATCGGTAGTGAGGTGCTTACCGGATATATTGATTTCGAGTTGTTTAATTGCGGTGTGCCCAGCTTTAACTTGTTTTTAAATTTTCGGTGCCGGCAACATCAACCTTGAAAAAATATAAAGAACCGCTTGGTCTAACGTCAGTGCCTCTCTGGTTGTTGATTTCCCGACAAATCAGGTAAGAGGAGTGACTGAAACAGCAGGTGAGGTAATATACACCTTGTTCACCCAAGGTGAAAAAGTA
Source organism: Amiota mariae (assembly GCA_035041805.1). Taxonomy (NCBI): domain Eukaryota; kingdom Metazoa; phylum Arthropoda; class Insecta; order Diptera; family Drosophilidae; genus Amiota; species Amiota mariae. The sequence continues at coordinate 31,049 of JAWNKV010000456.1, read as the reverse complement.
GTGTACAGGGTGCACCAACTGGCAGGGCTGGCAAGTAGTCAGTGCTGCAGGGTGTACTATTTTTACGATATAATATATCGTAAATTCACGACCAACATTATATTACCTGATTTGACTGGTTGATTGAATTGAATTGATTTAATTTAATTTAATATTATTTAAATAAATTAATTTAATTAATTTAGTCTAATTGTCCAGTCATTAAAAATCGTAATTTTTAACAAATTCATATTACAGATATGGATAAGATCGCTATATTGACTGATTCGGAGGAGGAGCTTCTACTCACCTTCCCGACTGAGAATACAAATAAGGTCATGAAGCTCAATGCTACTACCTTGACTGTATCCTCATCCGCTGAGACGCCTTCTTACTCGGAGACTTGGGTTCCTTGGCAACGTGGATATGGATGGATGGTTATCGCTGACTTGCTGCAACTTGGAGACCAAGAAATGGCTTCAATCGGCAATCAGCAGAATCAAGCCCTTTCCAAATGCTTCCATTAAACTTACTGAGGGTTCTGAAATTCACCGGTTGTTTTATATGTGTAGCGTACTTACCACCAGAAGAGGCCATCAACCCAACCGTGATGCTGAGTAGACTAGCGAAGCATAACATGGGCTTGTCAACCTCGAACTGGAGGATAAACCATCTGTCAAAAAGCAATAGGGACACTTTGTCACCATTGCCACTGACGAGAAGTCTAAGAAGAAGATTACGGACCCAGGTGGCAAACTGCTGTTGAACCTCACGCAGATTCGCCTAAGGCTAAAGGGAGAGTCGAAACCTTCCTCTCCAAAAGAAGCTACAAAGGCACCAATCGCCATTGCTAAACCTACGGTAGAGGCTGTGGCAGCTCCTGCTATGACAGCGACGGTGGGGGACACTTGCCCATCCCCTGCTGATGACGTACCCACTACCTCTAAGGCATCATTATATGCATCTGTGGTGTATAGGAACGCCCAAGGTAAAGGGAACGTATCGGTGCCAAGCGAAGGCGTCCTCAACTCCCCCTAACCAACAACGCCGGACCCAAACCGAGAGAAGGACGACCTCAAGATCTGGCCAGGTCTAGGGAGAACGTCCATAAAAACCAATAAACACCATGGCCTTCACGTGTATCCTGATAAACATTCATTACGCCAAGGCAGCTTCTGCTGTTTTGGAGAAACTGTTTAATCTGGGTCACCCTTATCCAAGAGCCATATGTTGTTAAGGATCAGGTAAAGGGCATATCGGGTGAGTTATTTTATGATTCCTGCAATGCAGGCAAACCTAGAGCGTGTATTATGCTAAGGAAGGGTCTTAACGCCTATCTAATTTCAGAACACAGTAGCAAGGGTCAAACGGCCATCTGTATAGACATACCTATATCGGCAGGTATGAGAGAGATAATACTATGCTCATCTTACCTGCCAGGGTATAACCAAGATCTGTCATTCCTAACTACAAGGAATCTTGTGGAGGATTGCCAGAGGAAGAATCGACACCTCATCATGGGCTGTGATGCCAACGCTCACCATACTATGTGGGGAAGTACAGACACCAATTTAAGGAGTGAGTGCCTCTCTGAACTTATTCACTCATTTAGACTGGAATTGTTAAATGTAGGAAATAAACCAACAGTTATGAATAGTATTAGGGAAGAAGTGTTAGATATCACCCACTGCTCCACCTTTATTAAGAACTTCATCAGAGATTGGCTTGTCTCTGATCAAGTATCCATGTCCGACCATTTACAAATTAGGTTCGCAACCGACTTGGAACTTAAAATAAGCGCCTATATATAGGCAAACAAAATCCATAAATTGGGAAATATATCAGAGTACCCTTGAGGAGAAAATAAATATGTGTAGGAGAAAATAAATATGTAGTCAGTAACCCTAATGAACTGGAATCAGTCTGTGTGAACACCTCTGCTTCGATTTTGGAGTCGTACCACCACAGTAAAGAAATTAGAAGGGCAAAGAGAGTATCTTGGAGAAACTTCTGTGGTGATCTAAATGACCTAAGCAGTAGTGCTAAGATTCACAAGATGCTCTCAAAAACGCACACAAATAATAATCTACTTGTCAGAAGACTGGATGGCACATACACTCAAAATAGTTGAGAAACCCTTGAGCTCTTGGCTAATGTGCACTTTCCGGTCTCTACTGAAATCACAGATGATCACCCAGAAGAGTCAGAAGGGTTTACCCCGGGGACTCACGGCTGGGTACAAGCTATAGATATGTTTAATACTGGAAAGATTGAATGGACAATCAGCTCATTTAAGCCGTATAAGACCCCCGGGGAAGACGACATTTTTCCAGCACTACTACAGAAAGGTCAACTGTACATAAGTCGTGCCCTAGCCGACATGTTTAGGGCGAGCTTTGCATGGGGAGTCATCCCTAGCAAATGTAGGAGCATCAAAGTACGGTATATACCAAAGACAGGTGGACAAAATATCGACCCCAAATCTTTCAAATTAGCCTCACCTCATTCCTCCTTAAAACAATGGAGAAAATAATTGATAGACATATTAGAGACAACTTCCTCAAACAGAGGCCACTACACACCAATCAATATTCTTATGAAATGGACAAGTCAACAACGCATGCACTTCTGAATCTCACTCAGAGGATTGAAAAATCACTATTGAATACAGAATATGCAGTTGGCTGCAATAGGCCAAACCCACTATAGAGTTCGTGCTGCGAAATGATGTCCGCAGGGAGGGGTACTCTCCCCTCTTCTGTGGTGCATTGCAGTTGAAAAACTTCTTGAATTACTTAGTTTTTATGTACAGGGGTATGCTGATGATATTGTTGTTCTCGTCGGCGAAAAAATTGAGAACACTATATCCGTTATACTCCAAGAAGCGATAAATGTAATCATGAAATGGTGTGCAGAAGTAGGACTTAGCGTAAACCCAAGAAAGACCACCATAGTTATCTTTACAAAAAATAAAAATAGATCTCGGTTTAGAGAACCGTCCAGGGAAAGAGTAGCCTTCTCTGAAGTATTTAGGTGTCGCACTTGATCCATTAGTGGCCGTGGTGACAAGGTATATTTTGATTCCCGCCCTTTTCTTAATCTAATCTTAATTTAATCTAGTATATAGTCGATGAAGTCTGTCCGACACTAATTCGATTTCAGCGTTATAATCTAAGTCAATAGTAGAGTGATGCCAAGATTAATTGAAAATCATTTTGAATAGCTTATTTTTCGTCACTTAAAGTTTTTTAATGTGACATTTAGCAATGCCAGACCATACTGGGGCTCCGTAAAACACGAAAGCTTGAAAAATTGATCTAAATAGATACAATTTGTTTTCTATTCTATAAGACGAGAGTTTCTTTTTATTAAGGGATACAATGTCCTTATCAGGATATTAACTTTTTTGTTGATGCAATTTTGTGTTTCCTGAATAGTAGTTTTTTTTTTTCTAAAATCACACCAAGATATTTCATAGCCAGAGATAAAGATAAAGATAAATAGATAATACTTAATATTAAAGTGTCATTTTAAAAGTAAATATTTTATTTTCTTAAACTTTATGGATTTACAATTTAAGTTTAATTTTGTATTTGAAAGCTGTTTTTATTACTTGAAACTTTTGTAATAATTTTTTATACAATAATAGTATTTAGTTCTTTTCATACTTATTGTGCGAGTATCATATAATTCTTGGCAAGTTATTTCTTATTTGCTTTTGAAATCACTTGATCTCTATATTACTTGCATATATGACAAGCGTGGATATTGTTTTTGTTATTGTTGTATACCATTTGCCAATTAAATGTCTCCGTTTGCAGTTATACGAATGAATTATGTATGTTATCCTGTATTATCCTTTCTGTTCAGTTCTGTTCTGTTGTGTTGTGTTGTGTTGTGTTGTGTTGTATTTTTGTTTGAAATTTTTCCTTGCGAAAAATCCTGCAACAAATATGTACACTACACATTTCATACAACATTGTACGAGGTATAACCCAAAAGTATTCACCCTTATTCTGGTCGAAGTAACCCTCAATTTACTGAACAGTAAGCTCCATCCATCAGTGCCATTTTTACATTGTGAATCAGTTCTGGAAGTCAGTTTCTTATTTTTTACAAACGTTTTTATGTCGTCGAATTGGTGAGAATCTTTGAGAGGAATTTTATATTTCGGCAACAGTCAAAAATCATAAAAGTCTTTCCTGAGTAGTTTCTGTTTTACCATGTAGAATTTAAGAAATGAATTTTTGACTAGAATTCTTCAAAAAAAGTTGAAACAGTCGCGTATGATTTATATTTTCTGGTACTATTCCTTTTGAAATTTAACTAGAATAAGGGTCACTGTTAACAGATATTCGGTCATCACTTTGTCTTTTGTAATTTGCTCATTTATCGTATTTGTCCCCACAAGGATTTTATATCTTTTCAATCGTTTTCACAAAACCTTTCCGGTTGGAAACTGTTCCGAACAGTGAATTTTTCGCTTGAATTTTCTGAAGTAGTGTTATAAATGGCAGACGGATACTTTCAAAACACAACTCGCATCCAATGTATGTAGTCTTTTTCATATCAACAAACAACAACTCAACTTTGTCGTCAACTTCTACTACTCACCGACTAAGGACTTAACACCACATCGTGTTGATGTTGTGTTCATGTTGGTGTTATTCGCTTGCGTGTTGCTAGCGACTTATCAACAGCAAATTAATTTAAGCTCCACATGCAAACTTAACAAACAAAACAAAACAAAATGAAATTAAACTCAACTTAACTCAACTCAACTGCACACAAATGAAGGCAGCGCAACGCAACGTAACGTAACGTAACGCAAAGAAATTCAACTACACTCAACTCAAGTCGAGGCGGCGTTGAAACGTTCAAATGTGCTGCCAGTTTGTCTGTTTTTCACCCTGGTCCCTGGACTCTGTGCCCTTAACAATCTAGGCTATACATCAAAACAGGACGACGACGAGTCCTCGTTGCTCGTTGCTCCTTCATCCTTGTCATCGTCCATCGTCATCGCTTTAACTTCAAGTTAATGTTTTTTTTTTTTTTTTGTTGTTCCACGCTCAGGTGACGTCGCGAATCGCAAGTTAAGTTCGTTCTACAAGAACATTTCGCATATTTGTTTAGAGTTGTCTGATATAAATCATATGTAACACACATACCTGGGAATATATCGCAGTATATACGAGTATATCTAGTACAGGTATATCTTTGTCCCAAGTTAGTTGGTGGGTATCATGATGAAAAGTATGAAAAAGGGCGAGGTTAAAAGACTTTGTAAAGTGACTAAATTATTGCTGTTAAAAAATACTTAAAAAATATACTACATACCACTACATATAGCAAGAAAGACGAACTAAAATTAATGTGTAAATGGAAAATAGGGAAATCTTTTAGAACCACGACTCAAATTAATTACAATTTTTCCTTTCTTCTCAATTTCTATGTTTGTCAAATGATTAAGTAGAACACGGATTTCATTTCTCATCTTATTATATCAAATATTGCCTTCCAAAGACATGATTCTGTATAATTTTAATATTGCACCACCAAAACTAAGGAACTTATCCTCATTCGAATATTAAACTTTCATTTCATAGTATTTATTAATTTTTCGAGAGGATGTTACTGCCAAGGAAATTATGTGTACGAGTATATAGAAAGCAGTAGATCGATGATATCTGTGAAAATTTTTCCTTTAATAAAGACAAATATATAGATGACAAAGAGATCAAACTAAAGATGATAATGAATTTTATTAGAAAATCAAAGCAATTTCGTTTTGAATAAACTATAACATATATATAAGTGGATCTATGTCTGCTTATATATCTGTCTGTCTGTATGTGCCTTATAGACTCCGAAACCGATGGACGGATTTTGATAAAATTTTCAGAGAATGTCTAGTTTAGTCTGGAGAGTGTTCCTGTGAAGCGTCCCAACTTGCGGGGTGACAATTGACCATATGAAAAACATGTATTAGGGGCCATCCACATATTACGTCACAAGTAATGAGGGAGGGAGGGGGTTAGTGGTCATAAGCTTGGTAACGTCACATGTCAAAATCTAATCTAAGACGAACTAATGTGTCTTTATATTATTGGTTTCCACTGCAAAATATGTGACGTCACAACAGGGAGTGGGGTGTCGGATTAGTTAGAGTATCAAAAATGTGACCACATGTGACAGGGGGAAGGGGGTGTAAAAATTCATGAAATTCGTGTGTCGTAATACGTGGATGATCTCTCATCAAAAATCAAACCAGCATAGTTAATGATTTCCTTAGTGGTTTATTGATGGCAATTCCAAAAGCAAGACGCATACAGTTCAGCGGCTTCGGAGTCTATGTCGAAAATATAAAAAATCTTCACAGCTCTAAATATAGAATGTGTTTTTGAAATAAAACTCTAAACATCTTAAAGATTAAGATTTTATAACAAATACCAATTCAATTATTTATTTTGTTATAAATTTGGATGATGACTTCTATACATTGATTAGAATATTTTACTACGAAAGCGACTCCTATTTTGAAAATGCTCTATCTAATGGATATATACCTCCGGAAATATTTTTATATCTAAATAAAATTGATTATATTCAAAACAAAAACTACTTACCTTCCTCACATATGAAAGCTAACACAAAAAAAGTGTTTGAAAATGTTTCATCTGCCTCTAACTCCAGATTTAATACTTTTATCAGAAAAAAAGAGATACAAAAGAATCATCTAATATAACTAAAAAATGATGGTGGCTTTAGTTTCAGCCACTATATAATTTTTTTCAATTCCTTTTCACCCTAGTCATTTATCCTATACCTTTTTTTTTAGGTCAAAGGGATTTTTTTTGTCTATTCTGATTACTTTTCATTGCAACCCCAACTTCATAGAGTTCATTCAACAACCTCACATTTATTTACATTTCTAAAAAGGAAATACCATTTATACCATACATTTATTTATATAACTTGAGAGCTCGATATAGTTAAAACTAGTATTACTTTTGTTATATTTTAGTACTAGAAACCCGTCCCTGCTTTTTACGGGTGCATTAGGAACTCTGATTTACATTTCTTCAACGGTTTTTCCATTTTGAAGCAAACGATGTCTGTTTGCATTTCATCTTATCTACTCACAAAAAATTATTGATTCAAAAAACTAATCATAAACCCTATACGATATACAATGACTTAATTAAAATTAATTAGAATGTGTTGTACAAATATGCCTTCCGCAGAAAACTACCTTAATGATAGTGAAAACCGTATCAAAATCTGGTCAGTGGTGTAGAAGTTGTGCGTATCGGAAGAGACAGGAATTTCGACTTTCATTTGTAATTATTACTAAATATAATGTGTATAAATTTCAGTTTCTTGTTTATTTTGCTAAAATAAAGAAACAATACAAGAAAAGTAAATTTTTATATTAGAATGAACTATTAAAGAAATCATTAAAATTACTAATATAAAAATTATTTTTAATTAGAAGAAAAATTTTATCAATTGAAGGTTGAATGGTTCCATTGTATCACTAATGACTTTCATTACTATTGATTTTAATTGATATAATTCCATTATCATACGTGTATTACTATTTGGTTCATACTGTATGTACATATGTTGTTGAGTAAGTTGCTAAGACTACAGAGCTACTGTAGCAGTTGCAATTGCATCTTTATACATGTGAGATGTGGTGTTCCTGGTTGGTGAATCCAGCCCTGTGTCGATAGCAGGCGGGAAGGATATAAAAGGAGCAATTTCGTTGAGGAAGGGGAAGTTTTCGAAGAACGTCGAAGCCATCTGGTTGAAGTTGTGTCGCAGAAACTGAGTGTTACCATTATTTTTGTTAATTATCGTATTACTTTTATTATTATTTTTGTTAATTATTACTTTTATTATACCGAATATAATACATTTGAATTAAACATTAAAAAAATTAAAGAACACCGTCTTTACATATATAACATGTTTTTAGATCCTTTTCAATGCTAATGTAATCGCATTTTAAAACGTAAGTGAAAATTGCTCGAAATGGCGACATATCGGTGATAGTAAGATATATAAAAGAACCAAGGATTACAAATGTTTTGTTGTGAATGCATGTGAAAATGTTTTTATCTTACTGTCTGTACACTGTATCCTATTCTAGTACTATGTTTATTTATTTTTTTTTTCCTTAGACATCTCCATGGCATTTGCTTTCATTTTGATTCTACTTTGCCTCTAAATCGACTCAATGTCTCGTTTTCTTCGTTTCATCGTTTCTGTCTTAGTTTCAATACTCCTTTGTTTGCCTTAAGTTGTTGATGCAATGTATTTTTCGGTTTCCTCAACTAAACTCTATTCAACTGAACTGAACTCAGCTCGAATCGAATTGATTCCTTTGCTTGGGTGTATAGTTATGTTGCTGGCTGCCAGCTCCGTCTGCTGATAGTTAATAGTGTTGAAGGCGTTTCTATTTTATACAAAAAGTTTTAGATACACAGATACATACATAATACACATGCAAAACTCACACACATCAACGAACGAACGAATGCTTGAATGGCAAATGTTGTAGATAGGAAAGGAAAGGAAAAGAAAGATATGCGAACAAAAAAATCTAGAACTAAGTCAAATAAATAAAACAAGCAAGTAAATGTGGTGATGACGACGATGATACAAAGGACGTTAGGAGGCGAACCAGAAGGAACGCGTTTATAAATGCGAAACTAAACTAAAGGAGAAGCACAGCACAGCACAGCACAGCACAGCAAAGCAAAGCACAGCATCAATGCTGCATGCAACAGCCTTACGAACAAACACATAATACAACACAAACACATATACGAGGTGTGTGTGATAAGTTTCTTAACTAGCATTTTATTGTATTTTTAACTCGATAATCTTAGCCCAACGATATTCCAACTTGGGATATCTCTTTCGAAGTAATTAATTTTTCCCAATCAACTTTCTTATAAATTGCATTTTTCTATTCAACGGATCATTTCTTAATTACTGGAAAAAGTTCAAAGTCATAGGGGGACCAAAACTGGAGAATAAGGATCAATTTAGATATTGTTATTAATTTGAGATGTGTGAGTCGGTTGTTATTTCTTGATTTCCGACTGTTGGAATCACTTTTCCTTTCTTTGAAGCACTAAATCCAGCTGTCTGACTGATCCTTAATCTCAGATGTGTGGAAAAGAATCCATGCTTCGATAATGGTTATGAATCTGCACATCCTTGATTTGGTTAAACAGTGTAAAACAAACTGTTCATAAGTGTATTTTTGTTATGTTCGTTTATTTAATAATTATAATCGTATATATGAAAATTAGTGTTTTTAATTGTTCGTGTGTTATGCGCTGCCACAACGTTCATCTGATTGCATTGAAATTTTTTGAATGTGTATTGTTGGTTCCCAGCTTGAACATAGGCAAGTTTTGGTCCCGATATATGTAGCCGCTTCCGAGATATGGGGTATACAAACAACCCAAAATAAAAAAAAAAAAAAATTCTTTGTTGATATTCAAAGTGTAACAGAGAGAATATAGTGATGCTAAGAAAGAAAAAAACCTGAGCGAAGCAGTTTCGGATAAAATGGAAATGTACCTTGCCCTTACGAGGCTGCCGTTAAGCAAAGCATCTTGGTTACGACGGGATCGCTACAGGTCGAATAGATTCTTTATGACATTTGCCGCAAGCTCGGAAACATCATTCCATTTGGACGGGTTCTTCAACATGATTACGTTCGAGACAGTAGGCTGTTCACCTAAGGCGTCCCTTGTCTCGCGCCGTTCTGTTTCGAATCTTTAGCATTCAAGTATTACTTGCTCAGCGTCTTCCTCGCACTGGTTGTGGCAATGCGAAGATCATGGTGTGTTATCATGTTGGAATATCACAGGTACTGCCGGTGGTACCCATATCCGACCAGGAGCTGAGTGGATAAATTTCACTGCGCCATGCTTCCTTCTCATCTATTCGGTTATGTTGGATACCAGCATGTACTTCCAGCGTCTTTTCGTCGAGCTATCCTAGCGGGTTTGCCATGTCCTGATGGTTGAACATCTCGTTTGGATCCTCTGAGCTTTTACCTCCTCCGACAGCCACGATCTTCAAGTATAGGCATCTGCTGTCTCAATGGTGAGTAAATCTATTGGCACTAGCCCAGCAAGTTCTAGTGCAGCATCCTCTAAAACGGTGCAAAAAGCGCTGCTTATTCTGAACTCGTCCAGCCTATAAACGCTCTTTTACCTTGTCTAATGATTTGACCCATACAAATTATTCATATGTACTTGTGTGTATTTGCTTTAAATGTGATTGCGCTTATAACTTATTCATATCAAGTTTTTTATTGCAATGGATTTCTCACGCATTCTATTTACCATATCCAACTATTATGACGAACGTAAATTCAATGTTTGTTCTACTGTAGCCACTTTAAAATTCATTCGGATGTGACAAATACTCTTGGATTTCATCCAGTATTTCGCCCCTTTGAATTGGGGTTACACTATGACAGCTCTTAGATCAAAAGAATGAAGTTACTGATACTACTCTTAATTAATTTTTATTTATTTTTTTTTTTTAATAGAGTTTGTAAAACTTATTAGACTTTCCTCGCGCGTACTTATTGTGATGCCATATCAGCATAGTTTTATGTACATGTGTGTTTGTGTTTTGTAACAAGTTCCTATAGTGTAAACAGTTTGAAGAAAAATGAAGTAAAAATAAATAAAATCCAAAGAAATGGTGGAAAACAAAATGATGCAAGTCGAGGAAAAAGCTGCCTCGGGTCTTGAAATGCTTTATAGGTGATAGAAAAATATTTTGTGAACGTGATGAGAATTTATCGACGACAATAGCAACAACAATAATGATAGCAACAACAATGGCCACCAGCCAAAAAGCAATTGTTGTAAGTATGTATATTTATGCCTTACACAATATACTCTTACACATGTATGGATATGTCTCAGTGTGTATTTGTGTGTATATATGTATGTGTGTGAGTCTGTTTAACTATAACAATGAAAGCAAGGAAAATAAAACAAATGTGTATGAAGAAAATAAAGTCGTCTATCATAGAAATAAAGTAACCCTACCATTCAAGTATATTAAATGTTAATTTGAAGAATAAAAATAATAATAAATTTATTTATTATTTCATTAAAATCAAATAAAATTTAATATTTATTGTTGAATATATTTCAAGTCTTTGTGTTGAGAAGTCCGACCAAGAGGGGTCTTCAAAATAAATGCTTCACATCCAAGATCAATCATATCTATATTTCTGAGTCCATTCGATGCTACATTTACTTGATTCATTGCCCTGGACCACCGAAGTATATAATCTCAATACACAACCAAAAAATCATCTTCCTAATATGTAGTAAGTACATAGTAACATTCAATAGGAAGACAATAGTCTCTTTTTAAAAACCATTGAACTCTAATACTTTGTGGGTAGTGTAAAGTAAAAAATATGATGAAAAAATAAACAGAAAAATAGATTTTTTTAGACTACAACATCATCCACACACACAACACATAGCATACATGCACATGCCAAGACCTTAGTAGTGTAAGTGATATGTCCAATAAAGTCGACTAAATTATTGTAAACTGCAGACAGCGTTTTAGATTAGATTCTGATCCTGAGTTGAAGTAAAGTTAAGCGTTTTTATTCTTGCTGTTTGTTTCTATTTATTTTTTTGCTCTAATTTTTGTTGTTTGTTTTACTTAAAGTTAAACCATTTTTAAGGATTTGTTGAATTTCATACATAAATGATTTAGTTAAGAAATTGCATTAGAAGCTTAAAACAGTAAAACATGTTTAGGTTAAATGGTCATGTTTAGATTGATACTTATATGTATTTATATTTAAAATAAATTTCACTTATGAAATTTTGAAATTTTGTCAAATAAAGTACTAAGTACATGAGAAAGGTAAAGTTTTCAAATTAATTCAAATTATGTATGCAGTGAAAGGAAAACTTTAATATTATTTAATTTAAAGATTTCTTAAAACTTTTAAAATATTTACCATTGTCCCTTTCGTGAAAGAATCGAATGCGAACCTTCTTGTTTCCGGTCGGATGACTACATTTGTAGTAAGCATGCATTAGTATACAAAAATGTGAAAAAATATAGAGAACATTTTCGTATTTTGAAATTATTAAAAAATTTATATTTCATTCTTCTTGGATATAAACTTATTACTGCTGAGATACTGAAGAAACAACCTGAAAGTGTGGAACTTTTAACATATATAATTAACGCATCATTCAGGTTACGGTATGTATTAATTTACTGGCAGACAGCAGAGGTTATAATGCTTCAAAAACCTGGTAAACCACCCCAAAAAGCATCATCATACAGACCCATATATCACTTCTATCCAAAGTTATTTGAAAAGCTCCTTACCAGACGCCTTAACACAATAATAGAACGAAAAAAATTGATCCCAAATCATCAGTTCTGATTTTGACATAATCATTCAACAATTGGCCAACTCCGTAGAATCACGCATGTAATAAAAAAACAAAATTCACCAAAAAATGTTTGCTCCACTATATTTCTTGACATTGCAAAAGCATTTGTTAATGTTTGCCATACTGGACTGCTCAAGAAACTCAATTTACTACTACCCAAACAATATTGCAAATTTTTGCGATCGTATGTATCAAATCGCTATTTTCGCAAGATGAATCGTACTCAAGGCTCCAAGAAATAAAGGCAGGAGTACCTCAAAGCAGTGTTCTTCAGCCGCTACTGTACATATTGCTCAAGCCTGACTTATCCTCTCACCCAAACTGTGTCACAGTAACATTCGCAGATGACACCGCGCTACTTGCTGTTGGTGACACCGAAAGCAAATTAGTGGAAAAGCTTCAGCCAGCTTTAAATTTCGTTTTCAGTTGGACGAAAAAATGGCGCATAAAACATAACCAAACGAAATCCATACACATAGTTTTCGAATACGGGTCAGAAAATTTTAGTGCCCAAATTTCAAGTTGATTGTACAAAAAACAAAGTTTTTCTAATAAGAACATGAATTTGGTCCGATTCAGTTGATTCGGTTGATTCTGACAAAAGAACTGTGTATGGTAAAAAGAAAGCTTCGCTCTCTGGCTCAAAATTGAGGGGCTGGTTTGCATACATAAAGACAGACAGTTGGACATGGCTATGTCAACTCGTCTCGTCGCGCTGATCAATAATATATATATATACCATATGGGATCTCCGATGTCTCCTTATGTGAAGAGTATGAAGTGGAGAGTATAAAGAGACCTTCTTATGCATGGAAAATTTAGCAAATCTACGTAATTTTATTTGAAGCATATTTTTCATTTTATTATTAGTTATTTAGTGACCATCTTCTCTACCATTTATACTATTATTTAGAAAATATATATCACTTAAATATTTCTGTATCTGCAAATGCCAAAAATATACAAAATTATTCATCAATTTCTACTGGTAAGCAAGGAATATCACAGACTACAAGTCATATCATTCATATGAAGAATACATAAACAAGTGTGAGAGGGTGGGTTAATTGGTTTTTAAAAAACTTCCCAATTCTTAGTAGACTTTGATGAAAAAGTTTTCCTGCTTAAGTTCGAATATAGAAAAATCATTTAATACAAAATTCTCAGTCAGAAAAAACGTAAAAATTAATAAAAAAAATGGAAACTTTTTGGACTTAAAAAAGAAAAGAAAATGAAGTTGCAGTTGCAGTTTTGATGTGCAACAACAATACTATGTAGTTAACAAGAATACACTGTGATGTTCTGGTTTGTTTGTATGGAGATGATCTCAAAAGGATGGACAATACGTTGCACTCTCTGAAGCCTCTTGAAGTTTCCTGGTAAGTATAATGCAGCTGCATTTGGGGTCCTTATGACTTGACCACACTGCTGGAAATCTTAGTGACATGAAGTTCTTTTCGAATTGAAGGTAATATCACGTTGTAAATCATTGGTATCTGGTTGACAGTCATGGATGGACTTTGAAGGCGGAAGAGATGCTTAGTAAAATCATCCTAATAAATAAGATCATGGTAGTATAGAAATCAAGCTTATAATCTTCTTAGGCGTTTATTTTTCTTTTGTCTATGGATGCAATGTGTAGACTAGTAGTTAGTTAATTGTTATCTTATGCGTGGTTAGCAGATTACAATATTTTGAAGATATTTAGTTATTCCTGTACTAAGTGTTATATGTAGATTTGAGTGTAGAACAAAGAAAGTACTAAAAATTAATTGTAACATGAAATTGTCTTACCAAAAAAAAAGGAAAAACTTAAATGTAACAATAATATTTTTAAATAAAAATAGAAAAATGCATAATAAATTTACTGTTTTTGGAGAAAAATGTCTCTTTTACTTTATTATAACATAAAATGTTTGATCCCATCAGCTTTAAATATGCTGGCTGCATAATGATTGACGATTTTTGTAGTTCTCGCATTAATATTATAAATTATTGAAGCAACATGTATAAATATTTCATTAAATTAAACTAATTTGAATAGATGTCGTGCGGATCACAGTTCTTTTTCGTATTTATTGAAGGAATCTACTTAAAAAATCATGCTAAAGTGAGAAAGCTTTAGTAATTAAATAGATGACATGACCCAAAGTGATTGAATTGTGGAATTGAAATATTAAGAAGTAGCCTTATTTATCGATAGTTGCAATGCAAATATATTCGATGCCAGGTAGCTATGAAGCGGCCGAGATGTTCGTTCCTTGGCTGGAAACATAAATATCAAAGAAAGGAAAAATATTAAGGCCAGGTTGAGTTGACACCTTGTTTTCTAAACTTTATTAATAATTCTTTATCGCCATTAGAAGAAAACAACAAAACAATTAAGATTTATTAAAAAAGCGATTGATGATTGATTTCTTCTACAATGTTAAATTCACGAATCTGTTCACTTCTATTTGTTAGCTTGATTAGATATTTTCTTTTGAATCTCAAGTATACAATTTTTTTTAAATTTTGATCAATTTATTTCAAAAGTCACATTAAATTTCAAATTATTCACATCTCATCCATAATTTAATATAAACAATTAAATATACCTGAATGTTCGTTTAATTTACATCTTCTTAAAAGCCAAAACTATCACCAGATTGTTCTATTCTTGGGTAAAAATATAACTTGCACATTTTCGGGTTGTAAATCTGAAGCAATACCAAAGTTCATATCTTTATAATTTCCTCACAGATGTAGCAACGTGGCGCAACAGTATCAAGACTCAGGCAGTTCAATGTTTTCAGACGCTTCGCTTCGTTCTTTTCTTCATCGTCTCTTTTTCTTTTATTTTCCATAATTATTATATTTAAGTATTCAGTAAAATTTATTTGTATAATAATTTTGCGATAATAAATGTTTGTTGTATATTCAAAAATCAACGAATGAAAAATTTATATGACTTTTGAATCACAGAAAATATAGCATTTCTTCAACGGCACAGTCATTGTTATGAACTTCTAACACTTCACAGTGTTGTGGTTAGAAAATTTATAATATTCACGTCTGTGCTTTCTATTTTGTGACGTGTCATGTGACTTACGCAGCTGCAGTGCTTTCATTATCAATGCCCATTGATTCTATGGTGTCCAACCACTTCACTGCAGTATCTAATAACAGTCTTACACTTTCAGCACTAGTTGTATTTATTGCGGGTTGATCTATCAACCTGTCACAGTATGCAGCAAACAAAATTCATTTGTTATCATATCGCTCTTTCAGTAGCTCCTAAACTGCGTCGTATTGCGAGCTGCGCATCATTTATTCCGATATCTTTGAATTTGAATTTACTACCGATTTAATATTATTTTGGTCGGATTTACGTTATTATTCTCTTAAATGATACCAAGATGGTCATGTAAGTAAATAACAGACTTTTTAAGTGAGGCTCAAATTCCATGTTTATGTAAAATAATGATGTCTTATCTTAAAATATTTGTAGTAATAGAAGAAACTTAGGTTATTTCTAATAAGTGATGATGAAAACATGGTCCTTTACCTTAAGTTATGTACACACTAGGCGAACAAAAACGAACACATGCAGTCTAATTGATGCAGCGTTTGTTTATTTTTGCTTTTTAAATTTGTTTGCTGTCCACATTACAAGGAAAGAATGCGTTCTTTGTGTTTATGGTAATTTGTTTTCGTTGGTTTGTGCGCTCTACTCCACGTACTCACTAAAACTAAATCAAAACACCAAAACACACGCAAAATTATTCTTTACGTAAAGATAGAACAAAAACCGAGTTCAGTTTACTAAAATCACATAAATCAAACAATTGGAACTGAAGAAAACTGGCAATGTTATTGAGTTTAAAAATATAATACGAAATTTAATATCAAACATTAATTTTTAACTATTTTTCAATTTACAACATCATTAAATTATACGTAAGTGTACCAAATGATTAATTTTGATTCTGTTTATGTTGTTTAAAAGGATTAATTCGTTAAATTCTGTTGTAATATTGCTTATATTCATTCAATAGGTCATTTGCTTTCCGGTTTGTAATTTCCCTTTTGATATACAACTTTGACATCATCTGGTTTCCTAGAAGAATATTTTAATGGATATTTGACTCTTATTGAATATCGAAATATGGAATCAAATCACCTTACACCTATTACTTCATTGTATCATTAGATATGAAGAGTTCGGGAGAATTGAAATTGAAAAATATAGGCCTTTGAGACTCAACTTCTCATATACGAGTAATATCACTCTTATTAAATAGCAATTATTATTTTTAAACTTCTTTAAAATGCGAAAATTTGAATTAAGTCCTTGTTGTTAAAAAGGATTAACTCATTAAGTTCTGTTGTAATTTATCTGATTCTTATCTTGCTCATATTCAATTTAAATATTAAATAAATATTCAAAAATTAACCTTGAATAGAGAACATATTCAGTATTAAAAAATCAGCTAAGTGTGAGTCGGACGCGCACACGAAGGGTTCCGTTCCATCTTACAAGATTTTTTGCTTAAAATATTAAATTATGTATATATTTAATAGCCAAAAGTATACTACAATTAAAAGCTCAAAGTATACTACAACAAAAAAAAAAAAAAAATGTTAAACAAAAGGTTAAATTAAAGAACAATGCTTCCGAAAATGTGTGTTTTTAGTATTTGTCGTTCTACACACAAGTGAATTACACACTTTGTGAAAATTTGAACTCTCTACCTATTACGGTTCATGAGATAGATCAGGAGACGGACGGACGGACATTGTAAGCTTAGTAATAGAGTTCCGTTAGCTCCCTATGGGTGCGGAACCCTAAAAAGCATGAACCCTATAAATGGAACTCGTATTAGTCCAATCGCTATCTTAATTCATTCATTTATTGTGATTCTAAACTGCTTTCAAGTGGCGTTTTAGTACGACACCGTCACATGTCGCTTCTATCAGAGGTTTGATCCCAGATGAGCTGCCTAACAAAAAATGATTGGGTGTTAGTGCTTCGTCTGTTGAATACTCAATCGGAATTTATGTTAGTGGTCTAGAATTGATGCACATCTCTACTTCTAGCAATGCAGGTCGTAGTAGTTCTTCAGATGGAGTCCACGCATGCGTGAAAGAACATGCTTTACAGAACGAACCAATCGCTTAGTTTCTTTTGTGCACCTTTGAAGTTAGTGCCATTGTCGCTCCATAGCTCAATTGGTACTCCACGGCGAGCAATGAAGTTCCTGATGGCTATGATGCACGAGTCGGTCGATAGAGTATTGGCAATCTCCAAATGTACAGCACGTGTAGTCGGGCAAGTAAACAAAAGCGTTTTTCACGAGTTCGGCGAACTGCCACGAACATTGGTCCAAAATAGCCGACACCGGTATATGAGAACGGGCGACTGAATGAACATAAACGAGCATCGGGTAGGTTGGCCATTTTAGGTGGCTGGGCGCAGGCTGTTTGGCTGCGACGTAGTTGACATAAACTCATTGCTTTATTCGCTAAAACTCGCAGTCCAAGTACCCAGTATTTTTGTCGTATCTCATTAACCACAGTTTCAGAATTGCCGTGGTGATACTTTATATGGTACTCCCGCACTATTAATTGAGTCACATAGTGGTCCTAGGACAGAATGATTGGGTCGTTATAGATATTAGCTGTTATTCTACTTCCCAAGCGTAGTAGACCGTCTTCTGCATGGTATGGAGAAAGTTTATAAATGGAGCTTGATTTGTTGATACCTTTATTGTGAGTTAGGGTTAAGATTTCGTCAGGGAACCGGTTGTGTTGAACTGTACGAAGCAGCATCAGTTCAGCTAGCTGGAAGTCATTGCCGGTTATTGCATGTCGTGATGTTTGCTTTCCTTTTGTGGTAGCCAACCAGAACTGAGCGCTATTTACGACGGTGGCAAGTACTCGTGTCAAAGTTCGAAATCGGGAAAAGCGTTCGAATTGGAAATGTAAATTGACATATGGTACGCTGGCGACAGATGAATGCACCGCGATGTACTTTGGCCTTAGTTCTTCTTGAGTGCTATCCGCTTTACTGGTGGGTTGTGGCCAGTCAGATTTCTTTCGCCTTAAGAATGCTGGTCTATTTAGCCATCTGCTGTGGTTTGACAGGTCGGGGTTTTTGTTCCACTTTGTGGCATCATAAGCAACATTTTCAGCAGAAGGAACGCATCGCCAGTTACTGTTGGTATCTGCGGTGATCAGATCGTAGCCAGGACAAGACAGTGTTGGAATCCGTCCAAAATGTTGTAGCAGTCAAATCGAATGTATGCAATTTTTGCATGCTTGTAGCTAATCGCGCACCTAGGACCGCGGCCTGAAGTTCTAGCCAAGGTATGGACATCAATTTGAGCGGAGAAACTCTTGTTTTGCTGCCAATTAAAGAACATTCAATTTTAGTACTGCTTGTATACACAACGTAGTTTACCGCCGCGTAACCCTCCTCACTAGCATCCACGAATGTTTGGAGCTCATTGTTACAAGCATCCGGCAAACCAGTACGAAAATAGCATCTAAAAATGCGGGTGTTTTCAACTTCAGCCGGAGCCATCGTAGCCACCTCTGATGATGATCGTCCGGGATGAGCTTGTCCCAGGAGAAGCCGGAGCGCCAAATTTCTTGTAATATCATCTTGGCGTACATCACATAGTGACCGATAAGGCCTCTTCGCGCTTTGTAGGCTTTCATAGTCCCTGTATAATGTCAAGCCGTTTTTTATGTGGCAATACAACGAAAGTTAGACAGTCTTCATTAGTAAGCCACCACATGCCTAAGATTTTCTCCATTGTGAGATAGTCTTCGTCTGCAAGCCGTACTGCTGAAATTTGATTGGCACCCAGTGCATTTAGTACGATGGGTGAGTTGGACATCCAGTTGCGTATTTCGAATCCGTCTTTTGAATGGATGTACTTTACGTCATTGGCAAGCTGTATAGCTTCGGCGACGCTGTCTACGCTGTCCAACAAATTATCTACATAATGATTCTCTATTATGCTGTCCACCGCTCGAGGTAATTGTTGTTTAAACTGCGCAGCGTTTTTGTTTTTAACAAACTGAACGCAACTTGGTGAACATGTGACCCCAAACGTCATGACCTGAAGAACATATGTAGTGGGTTCCATCGCATCTAATTCATACCATAGAAAGCGCTGGCAATGTTGATCAGGCTCGCGGACTCGCACCTGGTGAAACATCTCTGCTATATCGCCCCCAATGGCAACTCGGTGCTGTCGGAATCTTCTCAGTATAGATATTAAGGACGAAAGTTGATCGGGTCCTTTTAGTAGTTGTGAGTTCAGCGAAACGCCTTGTACTTAAGCTGCAGCGTCCCATCCTAATCGTAATTTGCCTGGTTTATTTGGATTGGTGACTGGAAACACTGGTAGATACCAGCAGCGATCTTGCTGGAGTTCGGAAGTTTGTAAACGACATGCATTGCCTTTAGTAACGTAGTGCCTTATTTTTTCTTGTAATTGAGACGCAAGCACTGGGTCACTTTTATGGCGATGTTGTAGACAGTTGGCTCGTCTTAGTGGCTTGTTTTTTGCTATCTGTTAAGTGAGCGTCTTCAGATTGCCATGGTATGCTGGTTTCATAGCGATCCCCTTGCCGCACAGTGAATCATTCCAATTGGTTTTGTGCACGTTTGTCGGCTTCGCTGACCAACTTAGGTCCGGAGGCTATGTCCACGGTGTCGAGTCATATGTAGTCTCGAACAAATTTCGAGAGTTCGTCTCAAGTAGATTTCTTTCACACACGTGAAATATATGATGAGCTGATTCATCATTGTTGTCATATTGGTCTGTCAAATTGCATTTAAGTGTCCAACCTAGGCGCGTCTTCTCGACAGTGGGCTCAAAATAAGATCCCTCCTTTGATTTTAACTGGTCCCAAGTTTGCTGTTATCGACACCAATCAAAATTCTAGGCACTGCATTGTTGTACGACGGTAGTGGTAGCCGTCTTAGATGCTTGTATTGTGCTTTCAATTGTACGGCATCTAGCGATTGTTGGGGTAGTAGCAACTATTTG
Source organism: Amiota mariae (assembly GCA_035041805.1). Classification (NCBI taxonomy): domain Eukaryota; kingdom Metazoa; phylum Arthropoda; class Insecta; order Diptera; family Drosophilidae; genus Amiota; species Amiota mariae. Next base: position 10,543 of record JAWNKV010000456.1, on the reverse strand, counting down.
ACTGCTCTTCAGGTGAATTTCTTGCCTACACCAGGTGCCGAAATTTTAAGGTCCAACCGCATTGAGTCATAGCGATGCGTCTCTCCAGTCCATTTTAGGCATAGAGGCTGCGGTTGGCCTATAAGGTTAAGTTCGCGTCTTAGGTCTTCGTCCATTAGGGTTAGCGATGAACCATCGTCGAAGAATGCGAAAGTTGAAACGCTCTTGCCATTTCCATATAAGACGATAGGTAGCACTTTAAAAATAGTAGAGCTTCCGTCCTGGCTGTGTGCATTGCAGTTTGCACTACTCGATATAGATGCCACAGGTGATGCTGACTTGCTGGATGTTGACTGATTGGCGTGCAGCAATGAGTGATGTGGATATTGGCACCCATTGACGCCGCAGCGTGTAGTGAAAAATTGTCATGAGGCTTTAGACATCTCTTGTAGAGGTTATGTTTTCGAATTATATCCCATTTGGCGGAGCGGCTTAACTGTCTGAATACGTAGCAGAGGCTGACGTCAGTGCACGTACCTTGACATGAAGTGCAGGTGGTGCGTTTTTGTTGTGTTGTAAATCATTTGAATGTGTGTTTAGAGCCCCATGTTTATACATTCTGCCTGCTGTGCTTGGTATTATGACAGCGTTTGCTCCCTCGGCCAATTGCAAAAACCAGTCGCTGAAGTCTTCTAGGTTTATATTTCCTTTTTCTATTTTTTGCATTCCCCAGAAGGCTGGCAGTAGACCGGGAAGCTTGCAAACAAGTTCCTGTTCTAACTCGGGATTGTTTAAATGGTTTGTAAGCGATTCTGCTTTCATGGTGGCACATACATTTTGCACTTCGATAGCAAAATCCACTATTGTTTTCAACCGCGACTACTTTGGTGGCGTTCGACCAAATTTCATCGCCAATGGCGACATTATACGAGGTACGCACGATGAGTGAAGCCTGCATTACTTGCCAATCCTTCAAATTCATTACGTAGTCGATGTAAATTCTCAGCGTCAGAGAATCCACACAGCTCAGTCGATTGATCATACGTCGCTTTAAACAGGGGCCACTCTTCCGGTTTGCCACTAAACTGAGGAAGTTCTCTACTCAGCCCTTTGCGAGCTGCTATATGAGCGTTGAGTTGAATTAAGTGTTGCAGGTGCTGCAGGCAACATGTTTGCCCGAATTGGGTCTGGATGTCGGGCATGCGAGCATCGATCGGGCTGAATAATATTTTGTATAGGAGCCACGAAGTGTTGATTACGTCCGCTTGCTTCACTGGTAACACCTTCTTCCTCTTCCAGTTGTGCCAAGAGCTCTCGTTCTTCTGCTAAGATTCGCCGTTCCTCCCGCAGTAATAGTATTTGTTTATGCAATGTGTGGTTGCGCGATTGTAGCGCACTTGGTGAGGTAGGGTGAATTCTTTTGGTCGAACTTGCTCCCACAGCGTCGATACGTTGGCTTGAAAATGCAGTTTGTTGTAATCGTGGTTCAGATATTACAGTTGCAGACGGACAATGAGGCTGTTCTAAATTGACGTCGCAGCGCTCTATTGTGTTTCTGGGTGACCGGTTATGTCCTGCATTAATTCCGATATTGCCTGTGTCGCCTTTAGCAAGTGTAAAATAGTTTTGCAGCGTCGTGTGGCTAGGAATTGATGCAACAGCGTGAATGGTCGAATTCATGAGATCGTAGCAATCACTGCACAGCCAAGAACCTGTGTTTATCGACAGTCTGGGATCAACACATGTTGTATGAAATCGCGATTTGCATTCGCCACACGTCACCATCAATTCACTGTCGGCTTCATCAAATAATAAGCAATTACATGCCGATATTTCGATGAGGTTAGATTGTGGTTGGTCCGCCATGTCACTAGTTATTTTTTGGTTAAATAAAGAACACGATTTTTTTTTTTTTTTTTTTTGTTGATTTGAAATTTTAGAAGATATTAAAAAAGGGAACTCGTATTAATCCAATCGCTATCTTAATTCATTCATTCATTGCAATTCTAAAATTCTATAATATAAAATATGTTAACACAAATTTTTCACGTTAAAGTATAAACTCACTCCTCCTTGCTTTTTCTATTACAATCTAACCCCGATCACGTTGCATTTTTGGTGCACAACAGCAACCCACGAACACAGTGGTGCTTTTTTGTATACTCTGTAGCCCAGCTGATTGTTAAACGATAGATGGCGCTATGCAAAGCGAAGAATTCTTAACACTAAGTACCTTAGAATCCTAAGTATTTTATTATACTTTCGGTCAATCATTGCATCATGGTTTTTAACGCAATTGAAATTCTAAATCATTGAACTGTTGTTCAAACACCGATCTTTCTGAATATAACCACATTAAGAGTAAATAATCAATTAATCGACTACAAGAAATATTGTTTTACTAATCGCTTCGCAATTATTTTAGATTTTTCTTCATCCTTGTAAGTCAAAAAAATTACTTTCTCTTCGGTTTCTTTGTCATGTTTGCTTCAGATCGCTTATCAAGTAAATCTCGCGTATTACTGAGTTCTTTTTCCTCTTCAGAGTCCCATAATTTATTATTGAGATATTCGATTTCAATATTTCTTAATACCTATGGGAAGAGTAAATTTTATTTAACTGAATTATATATATTATTGAGCAGAACACATAACTTACTTCAAGAAATGTAAATTTCGGTTTAGATTTCTTGTCCGCCATTTCCAAATGTATCGTATTTGACTATTTGCCTCTTATTGAAAGGATTTCAGAAAATAATGAGATAATTTACAAAATATTTCGGATTAGACTCACTTAATATTATATTTAGTTTCCTTTTGAATAAACATAAGTTAAGTTTAAGAAATAGATAATGTCCTATATAAATAAATATACGGTCAATATAATAATAACAATTCACTACTAATTCAACTTACATTACAAAGTCCGGAGATATATGAAACAAGTCTTCTTAAACCGATGAGGATTTTAAAAAAGGAAAAACTCTTAAATGTTGCTTTACTTACAAATTACAAAAAAAAAAAAAAAGGAACTTGGTGAAGTGAATAGATTTGTAATTTAACATTGTAGCAGATATCAAAGGATACAATTAGGTCCCATACACAGCGAATCTGATTCTTGAAACAATCAAAATAGTAGGAGATATAAAAAGAACAAACACAAGGAATCTGATTCATAAATTAGAAATAATGTTAAGAGTTAAATTTAAAGTATACAAAATTTCATAACATTTAAAAAATTCTTATTCTTATGTTTGCCCTCGTATGATGAACAAAGAAACTCATGAATCAGTAGAGTTTATAATGCATATTTATGGGGAGACTATTCCAGATATAAGTCAATTAAGTTTCCTATTCAATTTCATTACTTCTATAAAAACTTCCAGTTTGTTAAGAGACATTTATGATTGGTAGCTGGCCTCTGTTGCTACTATTATAATAAATAATCATATTCCACGTAAATACTTATTTATAACAATTATTGTTCAACTGTAGCAGCCATTTAAATATGTTTTTTAATTTTTTTTTTTCTTTTTTGATGCACCAAGGATGTGTAAATCTTAGAAAGATCCAAATAACCAAATATACAACGATACACGATTAACCTGACAAAAAGTCTCATATGGTGCCTACCAGAGAACTGCAACGAATATATAATTGTCGAGTTCACTCGATCATTTGCTCAAACTGAAAATACTGAGAGCAAACGAGTACGAGATGCACAAAGCGATTTTCAAATTTGTTTGATTTATGTGATTGGTTTGTCTTCAATGAAATATTTCGGATCACTTCGAATTTAATTCAATTCGAGTATCAATCACCTTTACTATTTGTGACCGAAAGGTTTGGTTTGCTTCAAACCAATCATGTTGAATTTTTAACGCTATTTTTATTAAATCTTAATTGTTTTGCTGTTTTCTTATAATGGCGATCAATTATTAATAAAATTTAGAAAACAAGGTGTCAACTCAACTTGGCCTTAATATTTTTCCTTTTTTTGATATTTATGTTTCCAGCCAAGGAACGAACATCTCGGCCGCTTCATAGCTACCTGGTATCGAATATATTTGCATTGCAACTATCGATAAATAAGGCTACTTCTTAATATTTCAATTCCACAATTCAATCACTTTGGGTCATGTCATCTATATAATTACTAAAGCTTTCTCACTTTAGTATGATTTTTTAAGTAGATTCCTTCAATAAATACGAAAAAGAACTGTGATCCGCACGACATCTATTCAAATTAGTTTAATTTAATGAAATATTTATACATGTTGCTTCAATAATTAATAATATTAATGCGAGAACTACAAAAATCTTCAATCATTATGCAGCCAGCATATTTAAAGCTGATGGGATCAAACATTTTATGTTATAATAAAGTAAAAGAGACATTTTTCTCCAAAAACAGTAAATTTATTATGCATTTTTCTATTTTTATTTAAAAATATTATTGTTACATTTAAGTTTTTCCTTTTTTTTTGGTAAGACAATTTCATGTTACAATTAATTTTTAGTACTTTCTTTGTTCTACACTCAAATCTACATATAACACTTAGTACAGGAATAACTAAATATCTTCAAAATATTGTAATCTGCTAACCACGCATAAGATAACAATTAACTAACTACTAGTCTACACATTGCATCCATAGACAAAAGAAAAATAAACGTCTAAGAAGATTATAAGCTTGATTTCTATACTACCATGATCTTATTTATTAGGATGATTTTACTAAGCATCTCTTCCGCCTTCAAAGTCCATCCATGACTGTCAACCAGATACCAATGATTTACAACGTGATATTACCTTCAATTCGAAAAGTACTTCATGTCATTGTTAAGATTTCCAGCAGTGTGGTCAAGTCATAAGGACCCCAAATGCAGCTACATTATACTTACCAGGAAACTTCAAGAGGCTTCAGAGAGTGCAACGTATTGTCCATCCTTTTGAGATCCTCTCCATACAAATAAACCAGAACTTCACAGTGTATTCTTGTTAACCACATAGTATTGTTGTTGCACATCAAAACTGCAACTGCAACTTCATTTTCTTTTCTTTTTTAAGTCCAAAAATTTTCCATTTTTTTTTATTAATTTTTACGTTTTGTCTGACTGAGAATTTTGAATTAAATGATTTTTCTATATTCGAACTTAAGCAGGAAAACTTTTTGGTCAAAGTCTACTAAGAATTGGGAAGTTTCTTAAAAACCAATTAACCCACCCTCTCACACTTGTATATGTATTGATATGATTTGTAGTCTTTGATATTCCTTGCTTACCAGTAGAAGTCGATGAATAATTTTGTATATGCCTGGTATTGACAGATACAGAAATATTTAAGTGATATATATTTTCTAAATAATAGTATAAATGGTAGAGAAGATGGTCACTAAATAACTAATAATAAAATGAAAAATATAAGAAGGTCTCTTTATACTCTCCATTTTATACTCTTCACATAAGGAGACATCGGAGATCCCTTATGGTATATATATATATTCTTGATCAGCGCGACGAGACGAGTTGACATAGCCATTTCCAACTGTCTGTCTTTATGTATGCAAACCAACCCCTCAATTTTGAGCCAGAGAGCGAAGCTTTCTTTTAACCATACACAGTACTTTTGTCAGAATTAAACGAATCATGTTCTTATTAGAAATACTTTATTGTTTTTTGTACAATCGACTTGAAATTTGGGCACTAAAAGTTTCTGACCCGTATTCACCAACCATGTAAATTCAAGACACTCGGAGTACTACGAATGGTATCTCCTTTACAAACCCAGGTTCAAAATCATCTACTTAAAAGAAACAGTTTTTTTTTTTTACTATGAAACTGAAAATTGAACACTGTTGGTATTTGACCCATATCCAGCAACTATGGAAATTTCAAGACCTTCAGATTATTATGTGGGGTACCTCCCATATAAAACATGAACTTAGAACAATAATCAGATGATATCAAAGGTGCGTGAAGACTATTACTACTTCGGCATAACCAAAGATAATCTTCTTTCTACTGGTTAATTACTAAGACAATACTATCTCCGTCTCCAGTAATACATTAATTATCCACAAATATATACGTATAAACAGATATTGCACATAACTGTTCCTTTCAAAAAATGAAAGGTGTTCATGGTTTCGCACACAAAATCCTGAATATAACACAACCTTCAACTTAGCTGTGGAGAGGAGAAAAGCTATGTGAGCGGAAACTCGAGTGAAATAAATGTGCGATCAGTATATGTGTATATATATATATATATATATCTTCTACAATACTTAATTTTTAAATCTACTCTATTCCAATGATTTTAGTAAGCTATCTAAATGATTTCATTTACTTCACAACTGACATTAGAATTCAATTTATATATTTTATTACATATTTTTTTAACACAAATAATTAACGAGCGATTTTTAAACAATCCATACAATACCGACATGGTGCCTAAGCGAAAGGCAGAGGAACTCAATGAAAGTGAACCAAAAAGGTCGAAAGAAAATTGCACCGAAGGCAGTGGCCAACCAAACAATGAGTCAGAATTAATGGAGATCTTAAGAGATTTTATCAACTTTTTGCTGCAAGAAGCACAAACATATCATGATAGTGGTGGTCGGGATAGTAACGATGGTTATGAAAATAATAGTCATGATGTGGCCGATAAAAGTGGTGATCTTCAACGCGAAGCAAATGATAGTCGTGGTCATGACGCCGGGACAAATGAGAGTGATAATTTTCAGCCAGATAATGACGGGACTGAATTTGAATCAGGCGACGGTGCTGACGGCGAAGACTCGATTGGTGAATTGTATGAAGTGATTAATAATAATCCTGACCCTGACCCTGACCAAGACAGTATCCCAGATTGATTTAAATTTGAAAGCGATAGCGAAGACCATGATTATGAGGAATAAACAGTTGACGAGAGAAGATCAAACAAACCTTGTTACGGTCTCCATTTATATATTTTTTATAATTTTTCAATTTGTTTCATTTATATCACAAAAACTTGTGTAACTGGTTGAACACCATCAATATATAAAATGTGCTTTTTAAGTTTAATATGTATGCGATAATTTGTAGCTGCATGAATAAAAGGTCTAAGACTTATAATTCTACTATAATACAATAAGTAATACTTGATTTCATTTTTAAGATCTTAGATTTATTAAAATATTGTTGTATTCAAAGTGAGAGAAGAAATAAACAACAGTATAGAAGCGGCAAAAAAGTATGAACAGTGAAAAAATATTCGTTGCTATAATTGCGGTTCAGCCGATCACTTGCGTAATGATTTGTAACGTCGGCTCTAAATGTTTAAATGTGATGGGTTTGGATATATTTCTAATGACTGCCCATAGCAAAAGTGTAAATGTGGTGACAAGTAGCGAACCAGTGAAAGTGGTTGCTCGTAATAATGTTGATGTCAGTTGCTTGGTTCGTACAGGATCTGAAGTGACAATAGTAAAGAACAAGATTTACAAAGAGCTCAATAACGTAGATGGCCTCGAAATGCAACATAAGTTCATTGTGGTGCCAGATGAAAAAATGGAATACGAAGTTTTGCTTGGGTTTGACTTCACTTCAAAGTTTTGTCTGACTCTAGACGAAAATGGCTACAAGTTTTTTAAATGTTCGGCTCAGCCAAGTATCGCTGAAATAAATGAACTAAGTATTTATAATATTGTTGAGACTGAAACTGATATTGGTGCTCTTCCGCAGTTCAAGCCACTAATACAAGCGATGATCAGTGAGTATCAATCATCGGTGGCTAATGTCGAAATAACAATTAAAACTAAGAAGACGATGAAAGTAATGGCTGAACGAAAGTAGATTGCAAAGAAGGTCGTGATGAAAATGGTGGTGATGACCACAAAGTCGACTAAGTTGCTGATGTTGGTGATGAAGGATGTGTTGGTCACATATCCCAACAAAAATTTAGAAGCAAAAGAAGTATTCAGAATCAAAGAGAAGCAGCAGAAACAAAGCAAAAGAAGTAACAAAACAAACTGATGATTACGATTCTGAGCGTAAGATAATTCCCTATCAGAAGACATTTGAGGAAGGAATGCTTGAATGTCAGCAATGTTTGGCTGATAAACGTTATAAACTGGCAATCGAGCGTGAGCTTCTAGAGTGCAAGAATACTGAGTTGCTACGCTTGGAGAGAGAATGTCAGAAGCTCAAAAATGAGAAAATAAAAGCGAAGCATAACAGATGAAGATCATGCAAGCGCAAAGAGGACATGACGAACGAATAGAAGTGCGTGAGGAAGAAAAGTTGAAGAGACGTGAATCAGTCGGCAGAAGTACTTCAAGTTGTGCAGTTGATAAGTTGTTAAGTTGTTACCAGAGGTCGCAAATGAGAATCATCCTTTATTTTCAATATGTCCCACTCTGAGAAAAAGTTAAAAATTGAAGAAAAATATCTCACAGAGCACAATATTTTCCTGAGTATTTCAAAAGTTATTGGCTTCTTGTTTTTCGAATATTCAAAGGGATTTTTGCACATAAAGACAAGAATATTTCGAGATTATTTCAATATGTAGAAATTTGCGAAATTTACGATATTCACTGGTACTTAAGAAAAGGTAAAAACCAGAAATAAGACTAACTGTGGCTATGCCGAAGTTGTAACACTCTTCACGCCCGTTATAGTGGTCCAAGGGTCTTCAAAATTAATATAATTGGTGGATATTGGTCAAACAAATTGTAAAGTAAAAAAACAATCAAGAAAGTTTTCCAAATAAGAACTTTAATTTAGATCTTGAATTGTATGAAGGGTGCACCCCCCTTTCTTCAAATTCGGCTGACTTCCTGACAAACTTATTATACTATTCACTGCGTGAACAGTATAAAAGGACCTTCTTAGGCATGGAAAATTTAGCAAATCTACGTAATTTTATTTGAAGCATCTTTTTATATTATAATTTCTAGTATTCGCATTAAAAATGACTTTCTCGTAATGGTTGTCATTAAGTGACCATCTTCTCTACCATTCATACTACTATTTAGAAAATATATCACTTAAATAATTCTGTATCTGCAAATGCCAGACATTCTTAGTAGACTTTGACGAAAAAGTTTTCCTGCTTAAGTTCGAATATAGAAAAATCATTTAATTCAAAATTCTCAGTCAGACAAAACGTAAAAATTAATAAAAAAATGAAAAATTTTTGGACTTAAAAAAGAAAAGAAAATGAAGTTGCAGTTGCAGTTTTGATGTGCAACAACAATACTATGTGGTTAACAAGAATACACTGTGAAGTTCTGGTTTATTTGTATGGAGATGATCTCAAAAGGATGGACAATACGTTGCACTCTCTGAAGCCTCTTGAAATTTCCTGGTAAGTATAATGCAGCTGCATTTGGGGTCCTTATGACTTGACCACACTGCTGGAAATCTTAACAATGACATGAAGTTCTTTTCGAATTGAAGGTAATATCACGTTGTAAATCATTGGTATCTGGTTGACAGTCATGGATGGACTTTGAAGGCGGAAGAGATGCTTAGTAAAATCATCCTAATAAATAAGATCATGGTAGTATAGAAATCAAGCTTATAATCTTCTTACACGTTTATTTTGCTTTTGTCTATGGATGCAATGTGTAGACTAGTAGTTAGTTAATTGTTATCTTATGCGTGGTTAACAGATTACAATATTTTGAAGATATTTAGTTATTCCTGTACTAAGTGTTATATGTAGATTTGAGTGTAGAACAAAGAAAGTACTAAAAATTAATTGTAACATGAAATTGTCTTACCAAAAAAAAAAGGAAAAACTTAAATATAACAATAATATTTTTAAATAAAAATAGAAAAATGCATAATAAATTTACTGTTTTTGGAGAAAAATGTCTCTTTTACTTTATTATAACATAAAATGTTTGATCCCATTAGCTTTAAATATGCTGGCTGCATAATGATTGAAGATTTTTGTAGTTCTCACAATAATATAATATTATTAATTATTGAAGCAACATATATAAATATTTCATTAAATTAAACTAATTTGAATAGATGTCGTGCGAATCACAGTTCTTTTTCGTATTTATTGAAGGAATCTACTTCTAAAATCATCCTAAGATGAGAAAGCTTTAGTAATTAAATAGATGACATGACCCAATATAGTTGCAATGCAAATGTATTCGATGCCAAGTAGCTATGGAGCGGCCGAGATGTTTGTTTTTGGCTGGAAACATAAACATCAAAGAAACGAAAAATATTAAGCCCAGGTTGAGTTGACACCTTGTTTTCTAAATTTTATTAATAATTGATCGCCATTATAAGAAAACAGCAAAACAATTAAGATTTACTAAAAATAGCGTTAAAAATTCAACATGATTGGTTTGAAGCAAACCAAACCTTTCGGTCACAAATAGTAAAGGTGATTGATACTCGAATTGAATTAAATTCGAAGTGATCCGAAATATTTCAATGAAGACAAACCAATCACATCTCCTACTCGTTTGCTCTCAGTATTTTCAGTTTGAGCAAATGATCGAGTGAACTCGACAATTATGTATTCGTTGCAGTTCTCTGGTAGGCACCAT